>JADMLL010000005.1:12443919-12700560 GCA_016920875.1 Columbicola columbae
TTCCCGGTAGACCTAACAGATTGGCACTTGATACTTTCCCGTCAGCTAACCCTAAACTCATACTCCACCCCAATTCTTGATAGCAGGATCTCTGACGTCAGAGAACACAAACCTCTAAATTCACCAACATAATTTTGACATAAATATACTCATTTGCTACCACAGTTAAGTTCTTGTCTTCTTTCACAGTTATCTCTAAAGCCCAAGGTGGTCATCTGAAACTAATCAGTTTGTAGACAAACCAAACAGAACCATCTCTGATATGAATACTGTCGGATGATTTAACATTTTCAGTGAAAAGACTGCTGGAAAAATCTTTTGAGTTTCCAGTGTGATGATTTCAAATCGAATTTGTATACAGTGTGTAATTGAACTAAAACTGATATTTGTAAATGAAAATAATTTTCTCTTTCCTCCGTCTCTTCTTCTACAACATCTGGAACTTATTTCGCTTGTTTTATTGAATTTGTCAAAACAGAAAATAATTAAATAAATAAATAAATAAACAATTCAGAGCTAAAACAGAAAAAAATTCAATAAAACCAGGCTTCTTAATTTCAATTTGGAATATTGCTTAAATGGTTATAGGTTGCATGAATATCAATTTTTGAAATGGTTTTCCAGAGTTATCAATGTTACAAAGTTTCACTGTGCAAAAAGTTTATCGATCTGAGAAACTTTCTGTACGAATTCCTTTTTGTTTCCATCGAAAAGAAAGTTTTGTTTGTGTTTGTCGGAACCAGAAACTTGGACCAAAATCTCATTTGGTGATGGTGTAGAACTTAGAGTAGTCACATGACCTACCTCTTGACAAGTTATTTTTGAGGGAAATTTTTATTTATTTATCTACTAGCTAATCACCTGTCTCCAAGTTCGATGGGTTATCTAGGAAACTTTTTATTCCCGACGAAAACGACGAACTGTCCTCGAGGGAAGGACTATAAGTTGGTAGGACATAGGGTTTGGGGTTTACTGGGGAGCGGACCAATATCCAAGCCTCGGGAGCTGATAGGAGGAAGGGAACAGGACAGGATGGATAAAAATCTAAGAAACTAGTCTTAAGGATTGGATACAGCAGAGGTCAGCAAAGTGCAGCTTCGAAGCCACATGCAGCTCTTTTCCCTTTGGCTGTGGTTCTTCCATAAATGTTTGGCGCAGGATATTATTTATTAACTAGATAATATCTATATATAAATATAATCCAAAGTTCTATTTAATGTATTTCTAAGAAAATTTAAAGACACAGTCATTAAAGCTGTAGGAACTGAACTTTTATCAGACTTAATCATTCTTGGAAGTGTGCACTATTTTGAAATGAATTCTACCTTCATGTCATAGACTTATCATAGAAACTAAGCATGTATATTATGTATGAAAACTTTTTGTTAGTGTGTGTGTGATGCACACTATGATGTGCAATTCATTCCAAAAGTAATGCACACTTTGGTGTAGAATCCATTTTAAGAAAACAAAGCACATTTTAGTACAGAACTCATTTTATAAATATTTTAACTGAAGACATACAGTATTAAAGCCAAGATAAACACAAAGTGGACGTTTAATACTAATTATCTTGTTAAAAATTTCTCAGCAAAGTTTGTCTCCTACAGCAGAGCTCACAAAAATGGCTCTTTCAACAAATTTCAGTTCTGTTTGGTTTATATTTGGCTCTTCTGAGTGACAAGTTTGCCGGCCACTGGTATAGAGGTTAGGAATTTTGGTTATCTAAGTTCTGCTCTGATATTTTGTTTGATTAACTGACACTACTAAGACAACAAGGTTCTCTATACTATAATATAGTTATAGTTTGATTCCGTTTTACACCCTTTTTGGGTATAACAGGATACGGAAGGAAGATTTGAACTCGCGACTATAACTCTTAGTCTGGCACTTAAACCACTACCTTTCGGTTCTCTCTTATATACAGAACAAATACCACAAAATGTTGGTGTACAACATCAGCAGAGTCTCTATACAGTTAGAAGATGAAGGGATGATGACAAATTTTGGTTTCTGCAGTTATGCTATATGACGGAGATATTTTTTTTTTATAGGAGACCAGCGAACGACAAGACGTCTTAATCGATACAAACTTCTAGGCTCCGTAGCACGTTTCTCTTAATCTCATCCTTTTACTCCTTCGCTGTCTTCCTTCTTTATTGCTTCTGTTATTTTACTTCTTTTATTTCATACAACTATAACCTCGGTTTATTTCCTTTTTCTTCTCTTTCTACTGCTTAACTTAACTTCTCTTCTCCTCTCTCTCTCTCCTCCAACTCTTTTTCATTCTAACAGCTATTGTGATGTACTAAGTTGGATTGTGTCATGACGGATAGAAGTTTGTATTTGTTGATTTTGTATATAAGTACCACTCTTAAATTAACTAAGAAATATTATATATTATCAAGTATATATTGTTATACATCGGTATATCATTACTTTCTTCTTTACTTTGCTCTCTCCTGCCAACCGAATTCACAACTACACCCCTTACTCTGCGGGTGAAGTCCTGATCTGTTTCCTAGATAAAAACCTATGAAAGCTAGGCTAACTACTTTTCGTCTTGAGACAGGTGGTAGATAACTAGGAGATAATGAAAAAAAAATTTCAACCAAGACACTAGTAAGTTGTTTTCTACCATAAACAGATTTAAACAGAAGAAAATCTTAACCACTGTTTAGTGCTGAGGCACTCTCCTTTTTCCTATCGGTAATCTTTTCGGCCATCTTCCTTTTTGCTTCGTTCAGCACTTTCTAATCTTGTTGCTGTGAGCTGTCTTCTCTCCTATTTTTGGCGCGAACCCCTGTGGCTCCAGTTTGATCTTGTATGATTGCTTCTTGAGATATTTTTCTGTTTCTAGGAACTACGTTTTGTCTCTGTCTTAAGGGAGTACTGGCTACCTCCCTTATGATTTAGAGAAAGAAAAAGTTTCAAAACTAAACCAGCTAACCGAGATGCTTGCTGTTTTCCTTTTTTCCACTACAAACAAATTTAAATTTGGGTAAAAATTTGAAGGAAATCATTAAGCCCACACGGGTTGTGGTTGTTTGAATTCACTGTATGCGATTAATACAAAGGAACCAACAATTTGATGACTGACATTGTTAACAAAGGTGACACAGACAAAGTTTCCAGTGTGACAAGAGTTGGATATGTATGTTTCGATTGTACCCACGAACAAAACAACAACCCGCATGTGATAAATGATGAAGAACAAGTACAACAGTACATATTGTAAGTAGCTATTGCAAACATGCTCACCGACATGTTTAGTTTGTCAAATATGAATTCTATCTGATCTGGTTTAGTCTTATCTTCAAAGTCACCATCGTCAATTCGTACAGGGGAGGCGGTTTTTGGGTTGAAGGGAAAATATCAAACAAATCCTTCGGTGACTCAAACTTCGTCAAAAGCCCTTGTTAACTTGGGCAAATGTTTAAATAAGCTTTTGATAACAGGCAGAAATCTATTTAATTGGTGATAGATAGCTGAAATGTTATTTTGAAACGGCACTGAAGATTCACTGACATTGAAAAAGCATTTTTAGGTTTTGTTTCCGGTGGCAAGACGTGCTTTCAACATCCAGTCAAAGCGTATATACCCTTTTAAGGGAGTCGTTTGAATTTATGTGTTTAAAAAAGGAAATCAAGAACACCTGTCAGAAATGACACATTTCTCTCTCGATAAAAGTGCCGAAAACAGAAGTGAATGCGTTTCAAAAATAAGACGAGAAAAGGTTTTTCATTTTTGAAAATTTGTCTTACAGCTTTCAACTCTGCTTAAGTAAAATTTTTTTAATTTTGCTGTAGGAGTTGGGTAACGAATGTGATTGGAGGTACAGTCTACAGTAGCGATGGCAAACGTTTTTCGGCCACTCTTCGTGCGACAATTTGAAATTGTCTAAAGGTAATCACTGTGATGCTTCTATTACTTTCTTTTTCTTTCACTCTCTAAAGAAAATTGTTACAAATTCAAAAACGAAGAAAAAAATTTATTACTTATTGTAAAATCATGTTCACATCAGGTTTTGGTGAAAACCACAAGACGCAAGTTTTCACAAGAAAAGGATACCAAGGAGGATTGAGGATTCCTTGCAAAGTTTTGTCGGTTATTGTTCGCTTAGAGTAGTTGTTGATCGCTTTTCGTTGTTTTTCGCTGTTGTTTAGTTTCGCTTCTTTTTGGTGCTTCAACTGCCTGGCATTTTAGTCAGGCTTTCGCTTTGGAGTTTTATGCTTATTGTGGATAAGTGGTCCTAGTCCTTAAGTCCTACCTATATTCTAGATATTCCATGATCATTTGGGGTCTGGGAATAATTTTTAAAGGTTAAGAGATTTGGTTTCTTTGGTTGGCTACATTCTCATGGTCCTTCGATCCGGAATTTTAGTTTTGTAGTTTGTTGCTTTATTTCGTTACACCTTTTGTTGGTACTTCAAGCTGGATTAACCCCCCCCAATTTTAACCTTCCTCCAAGGCTCCCACTTTGGCAGTATTTATAGTCTGTCAGAAAGGTGGGGCGAAGCTATGACTAAAACGAACTAAAACCTTTCTTACATGCCTAAGATTCATTTAAAATTTTTCCGGAGAGGACTTGGAGAGGAGAGCCCTAACACCCACAATCCCATGTGATTTGAAGTTACATCAAACCTATGTGAGGAGAAGTTAGCCAAAAGTCATAAGGTGTCGAAATTAAAAAAACAAAAGGCATTAAAAACCGTTTTTTAATAGCATAATTATTAAATTCAGTATTATCTTTTGTTTTACAACTCTTCCTAAGCGCATTTTCATGTTTTCATAAAAAACAAAGATTATTACGATGCCACTGTTGGTCGGCCTGTGGTTGGTTTATGTTCCATTAATTACCGTTCGGTCCGAAGTCATTAAAATAGTACAACAATACGGAACTGCCCCGTTCGTCCATCTGAAAAGTCGTTAAACAAAAACCAGATAAAATCCCGGCTACTGGATAAATATTCTCTCATCCTACTTTTCCAACTTTCCTTTTTGTCTTAGTCAAAAAATCCGCAGGATAGTAGCTTTTCAAAAAGTTGAAACTGTCGTGTGGTTTAATGATCATTTTTAAAAGAAACGGAAGTCGATTCGTGATAGAACCCGAAGCAATTAGACCAAAACCTTCGAGGCGAACATGCGAAGGAAAGCGTGTCTCAGTAAAAAATGGCGGGTAATTCGGATAATTTATTTATGAAAACGAGAAAAGCCATAAAATGCTTGAAGGCGGTGAACAATTTTCACACTAAATAAGAGATAATTTGTGATCAGCAACTGTGACCCAATCATTATAATTTCAAGAAGACAATCGATAAATATTTTATTTATTTGGTGTTCAATATTTGGCACTACTTTGGAATTCCTCTAACTACGGTATACCTGTTCTAGAAATTTTCTAAACAACCATTTGTCAATTATTGTAATAATATGACCTTACATAATATTAGTTATTCGAAAATTTGTGACTGAATGCTGATGGCACGATTCATTGTATATATGAGAGTAGGATTCTAATTTCAAGTCTTAGTGCCCTTTTTTGGATGGCCATTCCAGCATTTCAAAAGTTTCATGTCGAACGCCTTGTTTTCCTCATTCCCTTGAGAGCAAAGCTTTGACAACAGCCCTCGGGCTTTTGCTATTAACTCTTTGTCTTCGTTTCCGACCTTTTTTGTTCTGGATTAGATTACCCCCGAAGCTATGAGAACCAGATCTCATTCCTTTGTTTTACAAATATCACTCGATTCCAAGAGGGTCACAGCCTAGATTTTTGTTCAATCAACAGCGCCATTTTTCAATTTGTTCACCAAAGGAATCGAACAACTTGTTATCGAGCTTATACATGTCACACAGAAAGTTATATAATATTATTAGTATAATAATGTTACACTTTGAGGAAGTAAGTTCTGATTCTTAGTCAGGTAGCAGGTCGATGAATTTGAAGTCTCCTTGCTTCTGGCGATTGTGCTATTGTAAGTCTTATCTCACCGTTTTGGTGAGACAGTCGGTGCCTACTAACACAGATTTCTTCCTGCACCGTCCTCATTTGTAGCTTCCGGTGTAGGTTGTCATTTCGAATGTACCAAGGAGCCTTAACTCATCACTTAGTTTTGGAATTTTCGGACCATATACACTTGGTAGTGCAACTCCACAACTACTACAGTAGGTCCAAATGGGTTTCAGAAGTTTGTTGTGGAGAGACAAACCCGATCTTCTTCTTAACAGCAGTATAAGCTCCTGTATCTTGAGCTCTTGAATTTTCTTCTGTATATGTTCCAAGTGTATATTTTATTTATTTATAATTATTTAATTGATTAACTTACTATACCCCACAGCAAACACAACTAAGCTTCTTGAAAATTCTTCTTAGATGTGCAGCAACTTCTGGTAAATCTTCCTGCACAAGAATTTCTCAGGCACTGAACATCACATCACCCTTCATACATCTCCTCCTCTTCTTCCATTACTGGGAAATCCAGAAGGACATGATTGGGATTTAGAGACATACAGCACAATTTACAAATGTATCCATCTCCTACCTAGTAGTTGTATGTTTCCAATCGAAACGTTGCAACAGCCCTTCCGCTATCATTAGGAAGGAAAAATGTTAACAGAAGACCGCGCTAGGTTTTAGGAGCTTAGTGAGAGTTTTCACTGTCGTTATAAAAAAGCCAACTGTCTAAAAAAAGTAGAAAACAGTAAAAAATGATTGCAGCGGTAGCATCACACCTATGAATAAATAATAGCTTACGGAACGAGAAAATAGCTGAGATGGAGGAGCTTTTTTTGTGTTCGCGAGTCACATAACAAACGAATGTAGTGATGGATGGATGCTGTGGTGACTCACTCTCGAGCAGTTTTTAAACCAACAGATTTAATTATTAAACACAAAGGAGAGAGAGAGAGAGAATTTTCCAAAATCCGAGCGTGACTGTGAGAGTTGTTCCCAGAATGCAGGTGCTGAAATTAGTTAACGCGACAACTCCGTTCAATAATCAATTTTGTGGTCTTCAACTACCTGCTTAGAGAAGTATTTGCTGACGAGAAAAAGTTTTTCTCTGCTCCAAGAGATTTTCCTTAAAACCATTCCCGTCTACTCATCGATCGAACAATACTTCAGAAACAGTTTCCTGCCTGTTCTACTCTGATATTATTTATGTTTTATTAGTGACTGCTTCCTTTATATAAATTGCTGTCGTTTATTGAATTGATATTATAAATGATATAATAGAAAGTTCTCCTCAGATATAAATCCCCAGGATAGTTAATTGAGTTTGTTGAGAGTCTTGTAGCCATATTCGTTTCAAAATCGTAAAAAGTCAGAAACTTTTAAAAACTTTCTTTTTACAGTCTTCCTTCTCCTATTTTCCCTCCTCTCTCTCCAAAGAAATCAATTTTCAAATAGATAATATTGTTTTGTATATGTTTACAAAATTTTCCGACTCGGATTTTGAAGATAGTCTTTGATGTCAGACTTTGAGTTTTCTATTTTGAAATATGAAAATGGGATCAAGTCATAAAAGTTTTCTAAATATTTGGCAGAAGGTCTGACAAAGGTGTTTGTACAGTTCCCAAAATTTTGACTAGCCAAAAGTAATTGAAGAACCAGTGTGAAAACGCTAAGAAATTTTTTTATTTATTTGTACACTCAAACCTCGCTATACGGCCGCTCTTTACACTTTAAGGCCAAAATGTGTTGAAAGTACTGGTGCAGAAGTTAATGTCCTTTCCGAAATTAGGCAAAATATTTTGGATGTAGCTTATGATCACGGTTTTGAAGTTTTGAACGAACGTGATGTGCTTGATCTAGTTAAAGCCGATAGAGAACCTCTTTCGTATGAGGAAGTCATTCAGTTGCAAGCAGAACTGGCATTTGATGAAGAGACAGAACCTGTTGTATCCAAACAGCTAAACCCAAAAAAGATTTTTCCTATTTCGAACAAGGAATAGACATCCTCCTTGAAACGATCCGGACGTCGAACGTAACGTTAAAGATTCTGAGGAAGTAACTCAGCCATTAACTGTTATAAACTACTGAAGAATGAAATAGACAAGTTCTGTCTCTGTTTAGGATAATGTGAAAGTATAAATATATTGTATCTTAAATAATCTTTATTGAATAATATAGTTTCTGTCGTTATGTATGAGTTATTTGTATTGGCTATTTTCGATGTTGTCAAATGTTCTGTTCTAGCATGATCTTGAGAGTATCTTCGTCGATCAAAGATGGCAGCTTAGAACTAGGCTCATAAGGTTCTAAATCATCTAGTTTAAATTCTCGTACCATCTTCTACAAATTTTACCATAATCTGTACTTTCATCCATCTCCTTGAAAAATTATCCACTCCATCTGTATCGTTGTATAAACTTCAAATCTATCAATCAGCCCATCCGGTCTTAGTTAATACTAACACAACCCATTGTTTGAGTTCATTAGCTACGTCAGTATGTATACTGTATAGGTGATGAAGGAGAGAACCAAAAAAGCGCCAAATGATTATACTCAAACTTGTTCAAACTTGATGGAACATTATTGTACAGAACATTCGGTAGACCTAATATGTTTGTAGTCAGGGGCGAAACCCACAAATGCAAACTCCTTCTAAACCAATGTCCTTGGATTCTCCTAAATCACCAATCAGTATAAAAGGCTGAGAATCCGTTTAAACAAAGAACCGAATTCTTTCCAAATTCCACAAATATAAAATGTCTGCCCATAAAACCCAACAACAATTATACTCTAAAAACTCTTATACAGTCTACTGTTCAGGTCAAATTTATTGCCCCAAACACCCTACTCTAAAAATCAAATCCTTGTCCAGTAGAATTCTATAACAGGTATGGGAAATGAAGGACCTAAAAAAAATTTCATGTCAACAGGTCTGAACGTATTACCTAGATAATATGCAGATTATCTAATATTCTCCACTTTTCCGCGTTACATCTACCTAATGTGGGCAACATTAACTAATGCCAAAGTTAACACGTTTCATTCTCTCATTTCCTTTTCTGTATGAAGTTCATAACTTAGATAAAGAAAAATACATAAATACATTAATTAATAATAATATTGATAATATAATTGCGTACCCTTCTCGGGTATCAGCTAAAATGGATATTATACATCAGCATAAATAAATTAATTAATTTACAACACACCGCCTACACGCAAACTAATTATGACTAATGAGGCAAATAAATAGCCAGATAAAGGAATCCAAAGTTTATACAGTATTCAGAAAGGTCGCAGCAGTTCCTCAGTGGATCTTAGTTTCATTTTAAAGGATTCGTAGTAGGTAGTCTTCTGATTATCTAGTTAGCGATGTAATTTATTTTTTTACTTTATCTGATCACCTAGTTAATGGATGGTAGTTTAGTGGCTCTACCGCCGAATGCTACCAAGGAGGTCTAACGTCGAATGGGCAAAGAGACAGAAGTTCTTTTGCATCAAACGATTGAAACTTCTGTACTTTGACCACGTCCTCAGAATTGGGAATACCGGCTCCTTCGATTAATTATGAAAGAAAAATTGAAGGAACCTGGCAGGCGAAAGACCTCGTGGCACAAGAATCTTCGGGAGTGGTTCTAGATGGACTCTGAATCCATTCACCCACCTCCAAAGTAATAATCAGCATGACGATCACCAATCTCCGTCGCAGAAAGAAGATTATTGACACTCATTGTCGCTCAAGAAGGATTTATTAATACATAGCTATCGTTTTCTTTTGGTTTTATTTATCTATTAATTAAAATCAGTTGGTAGGAGGATGAGCCTAAAAGTGAAACTGGTTAAATAATTTATTAGACGCAAAAAAGAATCCCGTTCATGGAACGGTTCCTTAATTTAAACGAAGGCGAATTACCAGACCAGAAATTAGTGCTACCGAGACGATTAATTATTTAGAAATCCACGAAATTATTTATTTATTGAAATCGTCGTCGATTACAGGAATCCCTGCCATTCAGACCAATCATTCTGAATGTTTTGTGGACCATTACCCTCGGAAAATGGGCCTTAACTGAGTCTTAAAAGACTAACAACTAAAATAGTTAGGCTTAATAAGTTTCTCGATAATTATTATTCCGTTTAATAATAATAATGGAGGAGTAACAGACAAGATTTTCAGGATTAGTAACGTTAACGAGGCATTTCAGAAGGCAGTGGAACTTGGTTTGAAACGTACACTTAATCAAAGGAATTTTTTAAATAAAATCCAATAACGCCATCTTGAGTACCATTCTTCCACCAATTTCCTCCTGTCGGTTTCCTTTATTTCTATATCAATTTGGAAAAGCTTTCAATCATTTCTTTCCCAGTCTTACCTTACACCCCCACCACCACCCCTCCAACCTTTTAATTCCTCTGACTACTCCTAACACTCTGATACACGTGCTCACATGTCTTCAACATCACGATCGTTTCCAATTTTTAAACTCCAAGGAATTAAAGTCTGGTTTCGGCCCTGGTTTCGTTTTTGTCATTCCTAAAACCACAATATTTTGTAGAAGGGAAGGTGAAATTGTAAATATGGTTCGGTTAAAGTGATGAATGGGCGAATATACAATTTCAGGAGATTGTTCATAATCACAGCTAAACTTGGGAAAAGGGACAGATTAGGCCTACAGAATACTTATCACGTTTACCGGATAGTTTGTACAATATCAAGCTCGTAGATTGAATAAACGTTCCCATACAAATTGGTATTATATAAAGTGGGTAGTAAGTATGATATAAATATATGTTATGGTAAAAGTGATAAATGATATAATATATGTAAACGATTGTTAATAATCACTCACTAAACTCGGTGAATGTGAAAAATTAATTACTAATCTCGAAATTTTTTTAATGATGTCACGCTTAAAAGTGATTAATCAACACGGTAAAGTGATAAATCGAATGAATTGATACATTCCATCGCAATTACTCATAATCACCAGTCGAAAAGTTAAAAGTACTGAATATTTATCAATTTGCCGGAAGTTTGTAATAAGCTCAAATAGATTGAATAAACGTTTGTTTAATTCTCCCATATAAATTGGATATTATATAAAGTAGGTAGTAAGTATGATATAAATATATGTTATGGTAAAAGTGATAAATCAGGCGAATATATATGTATCTCACGGCGATTGTTTATAATCACCAACTAAACTCGGTGAATGTGAAAAATTAATGAGTGTTCGTCTCAAAATTGTTCTATAAAGTGATTAATCGCTTATGGTAAAAGTGATAAATCGGATGAATTGATACATTCCACGGCTATTAGTCATAATCACTAATTAAGTTAATGCTCTCAAAGGAATAAATGAAAAGAAGATGATAGAAACAAAGGATCTGAGTACACTTTTATTAATTTCCCCATCACGAGTGTGAGATTTTATAAACTAACCGGTTAATGTGATAAATATTGTATAGTTTGTCACATTTATAAAGGCTAGTTTTGATTGTGTAAAATCTTCGGGAATTACATATTCGCTCAATTTATCACTTTTACCGTACCATATATACGATATTATCTTCTGGTTATCCTAACATTTTGTATTTGAAGGTTTTGTATCGACTTCTGGAGTTAGTTTATTGGTTATTAATTGGGTTACTGTAATTTTTTTATACAGATTCGTGACCTTGGGTTTTGGAGGAACGAACAATACAACCCGAGTTTGTTTTGTGTGTGCCTTCAAAAATACAATCGAATAGCAGACAGGTAAGTTTGAGTTTCGGAGATGGGTATATGTATATAATGCGTAACTGTAAGTACGCAAAACGCGTAAAAGAAGCTCCAAAACTCCGAATTCCCCACCTTCGATGAAACATCATAAATAATTCAAGGATCGTTATCTCCGTTTGTTTAACACTAAACCTACCGAACCGGTTTCAGAAATTTTGTTAACTTAACATCATTGTTCTGTCACGAAACTTGATGATTTTTGTCTAACACATCTATACAGTTGTGCTTCTTAGGAATCGCAACTTCCTCTTCATCTCTGATTATTGAAAATAATTTTGAGTGTTTTCCTAGGTATTAATGTAACTAAGTCTTTCACAAAACTAGCGATTATGCTCATTATCAAACAATGTGTTTCTCATTTTTATCTTATTTGCATTGATCTACCAATAAGAGCTAAGAGCCTTTCAAAAAGGCTTTTCAAAAAGGCAAAATTTTATCTATTTTCAGTTTGTCACTTTAGAAACAATTAAATTTGAACGCGCTTGTTAGTCACAATTGTGAACACATTGGGAGAACCGAAAAACAATATCGGTTCTGGGGGTAACACCCAAAACGTGTCACGGTAAAAGTGATAAATGGAGCGGATATATATAATTTCTTCTTCAGTAAAACTTCATTTCATCAGTACTCAATACTCATAGCCAGAATTATTTCAAAATTAATGCACACGAACTACATGTTTTGTAAATAACGAAAACATGATAAACCGGGTGAATATACTTATAATTCCCGGTGATTATTAATAATCACCATCGAAGCTTAATAAATGTGACCAACTATACAGTATTTATCACATTTACCGGCTAGTTTATAACATCTCACATTTGTAATGGGAAGTTAATAAAAATTTGCTTAGATCCTTCTGTCAATTTCTGACAAAACGCACGCTGTCTAAGCTGCTGTTCAGTAATAGTTGCATGAACCTGAACAGTGACTTAGAAGCGAATGGGGCATGGGCTGAGGAAAGGAAAAGAGCCCACGGCGAAAAAAATGAGTGAAAATTCATCATCATCATCATCATGCCATCTCCGTGTCGAAGGTTGGCAATCAACAGGGCTATGGCGACCTTGGATGCTGCTGCTTCGAATAGGGCGGTGGATGTCATGCCGAACTCTTAGGTTCTTGAGCCACAAAGTTTTCCGTCTTCCGGGGTGCCGCTTTTGCTCTATTTTTCCTTCCATAATGAGCTGGAGTAGTTTGTATTTGCTGTTTCGCAGTATGTGTCTGAAGTATTGCTGTTTCCGGCTCCTAACTTCGTACAGCAACTCCTCTTTGCCCACTTCCGCGTTTGTCATCCGCCCAGGCTATTCTAAGCCACATCTCAAAGGCTTCAATTCTTCTCTCTACGGCCCTCGTTAGCGTCCATCCTTCGCAACCATACAGAAGAACTGGGAGAACGTAACATCGGAGAATCCGTATTCTCGCGAGTGAATATTGGAGGAGTCAAAAAAGACAAAATGCTGGTGAACGTGGTCCTTGGGTGGTCGAAATTGGGACCAAATTAAGTAGACTACAAAATTGACCAAATTTATCACTTTTAGCATGTCCAAATTGGGGAATGTAATAACGCTTATTCAGATTCGAACTGGATATTGTTTAACTATCCGGTAAATGTGATAAATATTCAATAATTTATTGCCTTACCCAAGCCTGATTGGTGATTATGAGGACTGTTAATATCTTCACCTGATTTATGACGTCTACCGTCACACTTATACAGTATTACTATCCGTCCCACCAACTAAGCCTGGTAAATGTGATAAAATGTTGCAATATTTTGTTCTTATTAATTAATAAATACTTAAAAACTATAAGTAAACTCGAATAACGGTCAATTGACCAGTCGGGGTAGGCGTGACCACCAAACGTCGGTCCTGTTAATTTTTTTATAGCGAGTTTGGAACAGTATGATTCGGTTTCATGTTTCTTTTATAGTTTTGATTCCAGCTGGATTCAAATCATCCCCTATACGCCATCGCGTTCTCCTCCTGTATTCCTAGTATTCCTTCATTTATACAAAACCAGATGGCGTTCTTGTTCTCTTTACAAAAGCCCTTTTTCCCTTTGTTAGGATCCCGTTTCGGTTTATTAAGCCTCTCATTTTCTAAAAATCTTTTTTCTCTTTTCAAAATTCTCCGATTCAAGCTTGGTTACCATTTCCCAAAATGAAAGAAAAAAAGAATTAGAACAAAAGGAATCTTAACGGTAAGTTTGTTTTGAGAGGCTTAAAAATCACGCCCGAAAAACCCCGTTGAAAACTTATCGGCGTTTTAATATTTTCAAAAATTCTCCCGGGAATTCGTTAAATTCGAAATTCTCGGAATTCTCCGATATATCCATCACGTACGCGGAAGGATGCTGGAGAGGAGATGAAAGCTTAATCCGGAAATTTTAATCCTTATTAACAAAAATCAAAAATCCTTCGGGAAACAATTCCCTAATGCGTCGCTTAACTTGAAATGCTTCCCTTTTGATTATGCTCATTGCGGTGAATGGTACCCAAGTCGTTACCTGATACTGCTGTCATACTCACACCGTCCCGCTCTCTCTTCTTCTCCTTTTCCCTTCCTGTCTTATCTATTTTCTTTCGAAACCTGTTTCTTATTTCATCGAGTCATCTGATTTCTACCTTTTAATTAGATAATTTGTAGTTTCTGAAAATGTTCTGTTGTAAGTACGGGGAGGTTAACACCGGTTTCAAGCGTGGAACATGTTGTAGTCGCCTCAAAACCTGATAATGACTTACAAATTTGTCACTACAAATTTTATCTTCAAAGGAATTTAATAAGGGGTTTCCGTTCTGTTTTTTTTCTTTATATATATACATATATTAATATATAAATTATCTCTGAGTTAAGAAGGAGAGTTTGAGACGGAGAACAACATAATTGGAACCCTGTCACCTTACAACTTCGCACCTTACAAGTCGTTTCGATAACGGACTGTTACATGGAAAGGTGGTCATTTATTGTGGAAAGCATCGGGTTGGTTTACAAAATGAACACTTGGAGAATCGTACAAAAAAACCGCGTAAAAAAAGTTGAGGGATGTGTTCTGCAATTTTAGAGGTTTAATATACCTAAAATGAGATGGGTTACGTTTCTCATGTTAAGCAGAGGTCGACAACCTTTTTCAAACGGCCCCCATTTCCAAAATAAAATTTTTTATGAGGGCCTACTTAAATTGTGACTTTATATCACATACCAGTATAAATATTATAAAAAATAAATACAAAAAAAATTTATTAACCCTCTGTAATAACAGAAGCCAGAGAACAAAAATGCGATTCCAATTATATCTGTATTAATATAAATATAATTATATTCGTGGTTTAGTGGGCCGCAGAAAAGTTGCCAAGGTTCTCGACCCATGATGTAGAGTATAAAGAACAATGTTAAAGTAATATGGCATCCAGGGATGTCATAATGAGACATATGAATACGGTTAGCTTTGGAAAAACTTTTAATTAATATTAATTTTAATATAATAAATAAAACATATACTATGAGTATGGATGAAGAACAAAGACAAACCGTCCGGATGAAGAGCAAACTAGCTTCCTACCAAAAACGAGACTGAAAACCGATAAAGCAAACTCCGAGGAGAGGAAAAGAGCCCACAAGCCCCAAAAAATTTTGTAATTCGCGTTAGAACAAAAGTTTGTATAAGTTATAAAACATTTTATTTGAAAATCGTGTAAAAAAAGACCGCCTATAAAGTTTGGTGGTTTTTATTTTATTGTACCAAGGAGAAATGCATATTTCTATGTAAACCGGAAGTTATTTCCTACAGGTACAATTCTTAACATTCTGAGAGATTTTTGAAATTGCTTACATCCAGGTAGCTGTTGTTGGTCACACTCTAAACCCAAAGTCAAAACAATGGAGTCGGTGCCATTATGCCTAAATCAACTTCTGTTCTACAACTACCTGTTCTTGCAATTTATACTTCTGTTCTACTGCTTGCCTACTTATATATACCTGGAGAAGGAGGTTCCCGTATTTTTTCAGTTGTGCTTGTTGCTGAATTCATTTTTCCAAAGATTGTCATAATTAGTGTTGGTATAACTTATTAAATTTCAAAATCGCATAAAAAAGGCTGCCTAAAATTTGTTGAGATAATTTTGTCGTCACATCTTCCAATCTATAATTCAACCAAACCCTATATAGAAGATGTTTTCATTCAGGTACAATCCTTAATGATTTGAGAGGTTTTGAATTTGCTTACACCCAGGTAGCTGTTGGTCACACTCTAAACCTAAATTCAAAGCAAAATGGCACCCAGTATATAGTACACCATTTTTAAGCTTTATAAGTGAATCTATAACATACAAATAAAACATTTTGTGAATAGCTGAAAGAGGACTGCAGCGATTCTCCGGTTGTATTTTGTTGCTGACAGAATGCTTCCAATTTTTTTATTTAATTTGATAACCAAAGCGACTGAATAATTAAGTTTCTAAAATTCTGTAAAATTCGATTTCGACTTGGAACCAAACTTAATCGATGAACCATTTAATTTCAAAACCGCGTAAAAAACAAAGTCTTGGGTATATTTTCTCGCCGCCCCGAAATAATTCTCCCAAAATCGCTGACCTAAACAGAAGCTATTTAACTCCAAAGGATGATCCTCAACTCTTTGAGAGGTTTTGGATTTGGCTTACACACCCTATGAAATATTTCGGCCGTCGTAAATAGAAATCAGTCACAAACCAGCAATTTAAAAATCAAATAAATTTGGTACGAGTGCTGACAAAGCTATAATTAGGCTCGTTTGGTTGGCCACACTGAAAAGTACAAAGGGAAAAAAATTTTTGTGAAGCTGAATATTCATTTTAAACCAAATCCTGCGGAGAGAATGTTTCTTCCCTCCAGACAGGAGATCATTGAGATTTTACTGCATCTCCACGGCCGTAAAACACGAATCGGAGATGCAACGATGCATTTTGTGCTTTTATCTGACTCTCGGAATCGTCTATTTTCTTGCTGAATTGTTTTCCTGGATATCTCATTGGAAATAAAATTTTCAGTTTCTTTGTGACCTGAAATCATTCTTCCATCTCTCTGCAAATTTTTTTCTGCTGTTGTGGGGAAGTTGCAGACTATGAGAGTGTACCTAAAGGGAGTTAGAGTCCCTATTCCCAGAAATTTGTTTGTTTTGTCTAGTCCAACAGCGATACTACAGATTTTTAAGAATTTTTAGAGAGAGTCAGGCACAACAGAAAGTCTATAGTCGAATATTGTCTAAAGCTCGCTTGACTCTCCGAACGTACATTCAACCGCTTAAACCGAAATTTCAAATTGAAAGAGAACACCATGTTAAAACAGGCGCCATCAGTTGCCGACGGCTTGTAACTTTTTTATAGATCCGAACGTGTCCCGTTCTCCATAATGGTTATTCTCATAAGTGTGAATGAATAAAAATTAATTTTCGGTGTCTGTAGACTGTTAGCTTTGTGACAAAATCAACCGCGACGTGTTTTTAGTCCACGGGAACGGAATCGTGTACAAGGGAAACGAGAACGCGAACGCGAATCCTGAAAACTCGGCACAAAATACGTGGCCTGGATCGCTGACAATAAGCCTTTACACATTGATCTGAGCTAACTACGAATTTCCGGTGAGTTTTCCACTCTTCCTCTACATCTCTGACATTTTCAGGTTTGTTAACCTCCCCGTCTACGTGTCAGCAATATTATTATTAATCAGTCGTCTTGATTCGCAGGTTTTAATCAAAGGTTTGGTAATGAAAACCAAAAAACAGAATCCCGGAGATCAATGATGACACTCACTCATAAGCTTAATATAGCTAATCCGATTTTCTTTTTCGACTCGGGTTTTTGTAGTCGCTTATTAGATAACGCTTGCATACAACCGAGTGCAACATGCAAGCGTACCTTTCTTTCGTTTTTATCACTGGTCATCTCTCCAAGGGGATTCGGGGGTACAAACCAATTCTTGAAGAGAACGGGCGTTGACTTCCAATTATGGCGTCGTATCTTGTACAGTCGCAGTTGATCTTTTTAATTCAACATTTTATTCCGTTTGAAGGGCCTCTCAGAGCTATTTTCTTTAATTCGAACCCCCATTCCTCGCCTCTCTCTGAAATAAATTTTATATGAGGAATCGGTTTTTGTATTCGTCCGCCTCCCGTCCCGTTTAATTTATACTCAAAGTTATCATCATGATGGGTTGTCGCCAAAAGAGAAACATGTCGTTGGACTTAATTTATGTTCAAATTTAATTATGAAGAGCAAGGAAAAAGGCCGGTAGAAAGGAAGGAAAAATTGTCAGCAAACGCTTAAATTAAAGCCGAATGGCATGAGACTTAATTTTATAAAAGGCGAAAGAAAATTTTTTTTCCTTTTTCCTTTTTTTTTTAAGTTTGTCTAATCGTCCCTAACAAAAAAAATTCCCTGTCCCGTTGAAGCTTGGAAACTTTAATGTTTCACGACTGAGTGGATTAGTACCTAAGGCAGCCTTTCTCAAACCTTTCTGAACGTGACTTGAACGCGATATGTTACTGCTTGGCTGCCCTCGAAACGAAATTTTCTCTTTTCTAAGACCTATCGATCTTATCCGCCATTTTGGTTTTAGAAAGTTGGCTTTTGTAATTTCCTTCCTTTTTTATTTGGTTTTGATACTGAAACCCCTCAAAAGAGACCTGGGAGTGTATTGATGTTTGGAATATGTACAAATTTCTTGCTAACTCGATTCATAAATAACTTCCGCTCGCTTTTGGCTTTAAATCAAATACATTCCGATTTAGATGTCTTATTTCTTGACGAATAACGTGAGCGAATATTCGTTTCATAAGTAATGCACGGATTTGTAGACTCATGAACATTGTTAACTTATACTATATATACTGATATGAATTTTTTACACTCACCCTCTGTCTGTAATTCGAAAATATAGCTGACTTTCGTAAAGGAATCATTTCACAAATATTGCACAGCTTTACGGTTCCTTTTTTGTTGAGAAATTGGCAACACTGTCAACATAAGTGTTCTCTGTATTGTGATCATATGTTTGAATTAACTAAATATAAATAAAAATCAATAACTCAGTATAATTCACTTATTAACGATTTCTCCCCAAAATACTGAACGTTTGTCACGACGATTTCATTTCAGTATCAATACTCAAACGTTTATTTCAACGATGATGATGATAATAATAATAATATATTTACACATGTTTTTCTTCCTGTCCTCTCACTCATTGTTATTATTTCAGCGAATCAAATAAATTTCTCTTACTTTGCTCAGACGTCGGCTTATACTAATAACTTTCTAAAATATGTAATCTTAAATTTTATTATAATATAAATAATTATGGTTTATTTATGATAACGAGTCCTTCCAACAAGTGGAAAGGAGACCTCACACGAGAGCGTCTATTATTTACGGAAGTTATTTATGACTCTCTGTGTTAATTATTTCCAAAACGATTGTCAACGGGGCCCGAAAAATAAGATATTGTACAAGGATAAGAAAACGTTTGTTCTGTCAGTCTGTCTGTCTGTTTTTTTTTATTAACAGATTATTTCATTCTTGATCGCTCTGATACTAATTTATTTATTTATTTATTGGTTTATTAAATTATCTGGACTCGGTTATGAATATAAATGACGGCGGGTTTGTTCGAATCGTCGAAAAGGGATTTTAGAAAGGCTGAGAGGATATTTTGAATGTTTAGTACAAAGTTCTGCCGCGAGAGGGGATTACATGTAAAACAATTCTACAAAATCGGAAGGAAATGACTAAGTAATGCCCAGGAAGGGGCTTGCTTGGACGAAGTTTGACCAGATCTGTGAAGGTGGAGCCCTAGGGACCCCAAAAAAGGCCCATGGTACCAATTTTTTCATGTGTCAGGATGAAAAGCTCAAAATATATATTTCAAGTAGGGTCTATGAGTTTTTCGGATAGTAACATATATTCAACTAACTATACTTCTTCTGAGCTATCAAGTATAATATAATTGAACTATGAGTAAAATTATTGTATATACTGTATAGTTATTTATAAAAACAAAACTTCTGAAAACAGTGAGAATCAAACACTGCAAAACAGGACAATCAAGAATCGATGCTACATATTTGAAAAGGCTATAAATAATTATAGCTAAAGACCCCTAAAACTTTTTAAAAAGTGTTAAAGTATATACAGTGGAACCTCTCATAACGAATTTAATTCGTACTCATGTTTTACTCGTTATACGAAACAATTTTTCCATATAAATAAATGTGAAATAGAATAATGCGTTCCAGGCCGAATCAAAAACTGTCGGAGGATTCCCCATGTACACGTCGCTCGTTGTGCCAAAAATTCTTCGGTATGAGGGACATTTTTTTGCTCGTTATGCGAATTTCTCGTACTCGTCATGAGAGGTTCCACTGTAATATAACTTAAATTTCAAGCAATGAAAACACAACCAAGTGATATGTATAAATAAACAAAATCTTATAACCCACGCGTACATTTTATTATAATAGATATCACACGAACACTATTTACTTAAATATATGTTAATATTAATATCAATACTTATAAAATATATATAAAACTTGAAACAAAGGCTGATGAATTCTTCCATTCATTACGACTTTTCAGATGCAAATAGTAAAGACTCACATCAGTGTGATTAAGTGTTTAACTGTGTGGTTCACAATAAAATTTTGGTAAAGACTTAAAATATCTGTCCAGCTTCGCTCTGGACCGTGGTTCATACTGACTACGCACCATTATAATTATATTTATACTAATACATACCTTATGTTATTGGGATTATATTTTCTTTTTCTTTCTTCAAAGAATTTGGCAAATTTTTGTTCTTATTATAACATGTCCATGAAAAAATTAATTTTTTCTACTTTTACTTTGAATAATATCTAGATTTATATATATTATAAAAATAGTATTTGAGTGACATTTAAATATATGGCTAGCCAAAAAAAATTTATATTGAAAATAGCCCGCCGTTCGAAAAACTTTGCCGACCCCTGATGTAAGTGTTCTATTTTGTTTAGAGGATTCTAAGCGTTTTGTCCTTCTTTTTATATATTAATATATACTATAGACACATAAATAAACTAAATAATTTTTAAAAAGCATTAAAAGCTTCTGTTTAGGTTTATAAATATACGTTTTTGAATTTGTGGAACTTCAAAACCGAACACCAATTTTTGTATAAGCCCTAATCCCAAGTGGATGGGTTTGGGAGTCAAACATATATGCAAATGTCAGCAATTTGGGTTATAATATAAACCAGTGATTCCCAAAATGGTCTATATCAACCCCCATCTGTGTATAACAACCTGCAAAGGGGTCTGCGTCAGCAAAAAAAGAATTTAGGGTCTATGAAATGAAAATGGAGGTCTACAATAGTGGATCTCAACATACACTGAGAGTATCTGCTTATTTATATTACACTATATTATAATATAAACACATTATTTATAAAAGTAGCAATAAAGTAAAAAATCTACTTCACAACAGTGAGAAATTTACAAAAATCAGGTACGTAGGGGGTCTACCCAAAACCGAAAATGGCCAAAACCTGAGTAAATTTCTGTTCCGTCATTCTGGTATCCCATTCGTAAAATCTTTTTTTCCTGAATTATGCTAATTTCAGCAAAGTTTGAATTTGACGAAAAAATGAATTTAAATTTTGATTTATTTGAACAAAAACAAATTTTCCTGTTTGATTATGTCCCAGCCATGACCTTCTTTAAAACATGTCTTTAATTTCCCTCGTACCTACATGTTGTAATTTGATTTGAACTCGGAAGAAAAACAGAGGAGAAGAAGAAGAAGAAGAAACAAAAAAAAAGGAGAAAAGGGAAAAGTTTTATTCCATAAACAAAGTAAACGAGGAGGAGGTTGGTAAGGGGGTTGGAGGGGGTTGAAAACAAAAGAAGGAAAACAATAGTTAAGCCTTTGTTCTCGCATAAATTTTTCATTCGGAGAAATTTTATTTACTGTTTGCCGAAGGTATACCGACGAAGTTTTATTGAATACTTAATTGTGTAAACAAGTCTTTTATTCAACCCCTACCCCCAACCCCACCCAACAGCTCCAAACGCCGTTACCTTTGCCCTTATTGCGAAAAACAGTTTCTCTGTTTCTTCTATCTTTTCTATCGTGAGTGCTGACAACACAAAAATTGTTTCTAATTGGTGATAAAAAAACAGCGACTGATAAAATGAGCTTTGTAATCAAATGCAGGAAACCGAGGAATGGACTTCGTCCAGGACTTTGTGACACACATGTCACATTGTTTAAATTCATCCTTGAAAAGTTAAGGCCGTGAGATTATAAAACTGCATAAGACTAACCTCGACCTAATGCAATTTTTTTTTCTCATATTCCGTCAGTTGCATGTTTCCTTAAAGCAAACACCCGTGTGTCTTTGTGATCTGTCATGTGTGTGTGACATGTTTCATAATTCTCTTCCGTCAATTATTCCGGTGAAGGATTTTATATAGAGTTAGGTTTTTGCTGTGACCTTGACACTCAATTCTCGGGTCTGGTTGTAGAAAAGGAAAATTTGTATTGTGTGAGGAGAACCTCATCTCTCTACTTCCTTCCACCTTTTTTCTTTCCATTTTCCCATCTTAGTTCTTCCTGTTACATTATCTCTATCTTATATCATTACTATCGTCTCCTCTCTTCATTCCTTTGCTTCTCCAAAACCTGATGGAATTAATGGTAGGTTTCTTCGGATATGCCCGAAGATGCAACAATCGTCCCAAGAACGTATCAGGATGTTGTGTTACAGCTCCCTTCCCCAAAATGTGTGCTGTACCCATAAGCCCTATCTCCTGGTATATGAGCCTTATTATAGCAACAAGCCTGATGGCTCCTAGAACTTCTGAGCTTCCTTCTAGGACTCCATACTCCAGCTTTTTCCTTCCAAAAAGGCCAAAATTTCATCATCTATATGTACATCTGTAGTCCATGCAATTTCATCAAAATATGTTGAGGCAAATAATGTTATCATCTGTATGTACATCTGTCAGTCTGTTTCTGTATATTGCCTCACTAAAATATGTTGAGGCAAACAATGTTAGCAGTTTCTGAGCACAGACCCGAACATTTTCGTACTGGTCAGGCACTATAGTTCAGACCTAACAATGAGCAATCGACCTTTCACAAATTTCGGTTTCCACTGGGCCACTCAGTTGAGCTTAGTGAGCCGCAGTTTGAGTACCAGGGTCCTAGGAGAACACTTTTTAATCCAGACAGCTCTGCTGAAACCTGGTTGTCATGGTTCATGACGACGATCTTGTGTACCCTATAAATTTCCTGACAGTTAGAGCTGTAGGAAGAAATACCGCTATCTTAAGATGTTTATAAAGTTGTGATGGCCTCGTACACTTTCTTTAGGATCACTCCAGTAGATTCGATGATGATCAGCAAAACTGTATGCCTATTCATCCGCGATTGTCGCACTTCCACTTCGAGATACCAATACTTTGTGGTCTTCTCTGGTTATTACTCTTTCACTTATCCAACCGGGAGTTGAAACACTGATCTGTTCCCTAGAGCCTCTTTAAAACTAGACCAACTACAAAATCTTAGAGACAGATGACTTGGGGGAAATTTGAGTAGAGAAAATAATTCAGCTATAGTAAGACATGAGATATTATTATTAAGAGAAGGTAGGCGGGGGTAGTACTCCCCTCAAAAACTCATTAAAATTGAACGGAAAAACTTACAAAAAGGTTTAATTCCAAAGTAATTTTCTTTTCCCCAAATTCGGTTATCCCTTTTCGCTTTGTCTCTCAAAGGAATGTGAAATGAAGGAAAGGTTATAAGGAGTTTAAAGTTAAATTCAAAATTAAAATAATTTCGATAATAAAATAATAATTAAAGTTTTTCCAAGGAAAAAACCCGTTAAACTCTTTCCTCGGCTTTTGTTCCTCTCTCAAATTTTCTCAAATCTTCTCTTTTATAAATAAAAATCTTTCACCGACATAAATTTCAGAGCGAAATCATGACTTTTATAGCGGGATAAAATAAAAAAGAAAAAGAAACATAAAAAATTAATTTTCGAATCATAAAATAAATGGAAAAGAGAATGAAATATGGCGGAGGCGAGAGTGGTGACGAAAATACATTCGGACTCTGGTTCTTCCATTCTCCTTGAATCGAAAATTTTTTTCTTTTGAAGCTTCTGCCTTCCGTTTCCTGTTCCCTCCTCTACCTTATTAAAGTTACCATCATGGGCACATAAAAAGAAAACGAGGGTTCTGTCTCCCTTAGGACCAAATCCGAAGTTGTCTTTCCCTTTCGCTTCCATCTAATTGACTACTATAATGATGATTGACTGTCTCGTATAGTCGGAGAGAGAGGTAAAGACCTGTTTTAAACTATTTATCTTCTCGGATTACTTTTTTAGAAAATACATTAATTGCTGAAAATCCTTTTGAAACGTGAGCCTGACACAAAAATAAATCCTTAGAAATAGGTTCTTTTGTGCACTTTTCAAAAAGTCCGGCCATTCGTCATGATTTCCCTTTTTTCATGTATAATACCTTTTGTACGGATGATGAGGGCTCGTCATTGTTAGCCATCGCACGTGTCGTCTAAAACTGTCACTTGGTGTCTGTGATCATGTTAAATGTGTCGTAGAACTGGTAATTAGAACCTGAGTAGCAATGAAACGGTCAGGTTGTGTCAGGTTTTCAAAAAGGTGAATTTTTGGGTTATTCAAGGTCACAGAATTCGACACCCACCTCAGGAAAATTTAAGATAGTAAAATCAATTATCAATTTAGCTGTTATTCCTTGTTCCACTTTTTCCCGACATTCTATCTCTTCTTCTTCTTCTAATTTGACTACTGTTTCCCTGTTTTTCATCTTCCGGTATTCCTCTATCATATTACATCTCCCTGTCTGATTTTCCAGATGGTTCAGCTTGTCCTCGAGATATATAACTTTTTCTTTGAGACTTTTATTTTCTTGTTCTACCTTCGTGTTCAGTTTCTTTATCATCTGGTCTAGTTTGTTCTCCAAGTTTTCTATTTCACGCGAAAGTCCTTCTAGAGACTCCAAATTCCACATCTTTGTCAAAATCATATCCGGTTTTGGATTTGTTTACTATTTGATTTTTGTATGTAAGTTTCAAATTCATATTAGGAGGTTGTAATTGTAGTTATTAACTACTACATAAGCTGTAGCATGTTGTGAAATTTGCTTTTAATCAAGTCAGAACGCAATTTTACAGAAATTCGACTGTTGTGTTTCGTTTTGATTTTTGTTTCTTTTGATGCTTCATATTTATCCCTTTCCACTCATCCATACATTATTCGGGGTTCCACAAGATTCTCTTAAACTACAGCGAGAGTCTAAAGCTTTGGTACTCAAACTGAGGCCCACTGGTAACCGACTGAGTAAAAATTTATGAAAGGTCGGTTGCTCATTGTTAAGTCTGAACTGTAGTACCTGAGCAGTACGAAAATGTTCGGGCCTGTGCTCAGAAACTGCTGACATTGTTTGGTTCAATTTTATGAGACAATATACAGAAAGTACATACAAAAACAGACTGACAGTTGTACATACAGACGATGCCCTGAGGGTGGACTGTACGCGTCGAAAACCTGTAAAAGTGTTTTTGGTAAGTCGTGTGGCCAAGTCGCAATGCTCACATTGTCGATTTCGTAGCTTCAGTATCAAGTGTCTAAAGTGACTGTCTAACCAATTATAAACCTCAAAACAGGTACTTAAACCTCAGACTAGAGGGAAATGACAAGGTTAGGCTACATTATATTCACATTTTTATGAGCAAATTTCTACCGTTCAAGGATGAAGGAAAAAACTTTCAAATCGATATCAGGAAATTGTAATTTTAGTCATACTACAATACAACAATAGCGCCAACTTCTGAAATCTCCTATCGATTGAATTAAAATGCAGTTTTAAAGAGCGTTTAAGCCTTGAAACTGCTTATCGCAAAATGATTTCCTTCTCGATGCAGTGACTCAAAACATGAAAAACACCAAATGAGGACAGTGATAGAATGTTCACATACTACCAATCATATCAGTTTAATTAGTTTTGAGTTAAAAAAATGCAGAAATTTGTAAAAAAAAAATTGAGACATGCATACTGTAAATAATCGGGCGGCAAAAGTCGGCAAATCAATTCCACCTGCCGACAATTTATTATTATTGATCGACCTTGAAAACTGCAGTGAAGCATGATTTTTTTGTGTTCTGTCCTTTTGCATTGAAATTCATAAGTTTTCTTTAAAAATTCAAATTGTGCACTACAACCGTTGAATGCGTAAGTGAAAGACCGTTTTCGTGCAAAAACCTTGCGCTCATAATTAACAGGAAAGGCAAAAGAAAAGAAAAATTGTTTCCTCTCCCCACGGTACGGTTCACTGTTTTAGAAATTAACTGTTTTGCTAGGAGAGTGATTTTTAATTAAAAGTTTTTCCACCCCCTCAACCTCATCCCCATCCCCATACTATCCTTCTCTCTTTCTCCTGTTTATGGCCTTCCAGGCACATCACGGCAGATTTAAAAATTAAAAAAGTTATAAATTTTTTACCAGCCCTGTTTTTGTTTCTGATGGCAACGAAGGCAACATTCTGTTAAAACATTTTAATTAGAAGAGGAGGAGGAGGAAGGAGGAAAACAGAAAAAAAGGAAAAGGTCACAGGGAAGAAAGAAAAGATGGAAATAGTTAGAAAAAATATATAAAAAGGGAGGAAGAAAAAATTTTTTAATATATACGACGATCAATGAGAGAGCACTAAAAATATGACAACATTACTAGCTCTATTGTGGAGGGATGTTATAAAAAAACTTCATAAATAATGCACACTCATAGGGGGTTTTAGTTTCGCAAAAAAAATATAACAACATACTGAATAACGAGAAGTTCATTTCATTAATAATGCACACTTAAGGGAACAAACAAAAAAATTTATTTCAAAGGGAAAGGAGGAGGTATACACGACACCAAAACAAACCAGGTGACAATGGTGGTATTTTAAGTCACGTGACTTGATGCCTATTTCATTTCATAATTGCTGCACATTACTGTTTATGTATACACCATTCTTTTCAGAAATATTGCACAATACATAAAGCAGTCCGTTTTGTGATTAAATCCTCACTTTCTGCATAATTTAGTGATGCTCACAACTCATTTCATAAATACTGCACATTTGGAGATAAAAAAAAATATTTTTTAATTAGTGCCCTCCTTCGTTTAAACTTCATGAGTAGTCAATACTCATAGCCAGGATTATTTCAAAATTAATGCACACAAACTGTGAGTTTTGTAAATAACGAAAACACGATAAATCGGGCGAATATATCTATGCCAACCTTCATAGAAGTGACAAATTAGTATATATTTATCACATTTACCGGCTAGTGTATGCAATATCTAGGTCGTAATCTGAGCAAACTTTTATTAAATTCCCCGTCACTTATCTCAAAATCACTAAGTTAGAGAGTAACTGAGAGTACTGAGGTAATGAGTGCTTATCTGAAAATGTTTTCAGAGCTGGATATTTTATAAACTAGCCGGTTAATGTGATAAATATTGAGTGATTTGTCACAATTTATTAGCTCAGTTGGTGATGATTAATAATCGTCGGAAATTGTATATATACACACCCGATTTATCGCTTTTCCCGCAATATCTATTCGGCTACAAGGAGTCACGAAGGAAACTGTCGATTACTTCAGCGAAACTATATTTTCAAATTGTGTCTGTTAGCCAATTAAATCTGTCGTTTCTAAAACACCATCTCCCGACAAACACAAAAATTTTTTAGCTGTTCAAAACAAGCAACAGGAGACAAAATATTCTCGTGTGACCGTTAATTAGGCGCTTTGAAAATGTTTTCCTGAAGCCTGACTATACTCAAAGTCATAATTGGAGACCTGATGGATGACTTCGTTTTGCAAAATCTATGACTTTGCGACAGGGATGTGACACTTGAGATAACGAACACGGTGTTTCGACTCCTCCGATCGTTTTATTCCATTTTTGTTTCTCTCACTTGTCTCCTTCCCTCCTCCTCCCATTGCATCTCTTTCTTTTCTTCTTCTTCTTCTTTTTACACTCTTTGTCGTCTCTAAAACGCCTCCTCAAACTCCACGACTTTGTTCCTGCAAAATTACTTGTAGAAATGAAATTGGGAAAATTTTTTCCCCGAGTTTGACAACCCTTTTGTCATCCCAATTTCTTATTAATTCATCAATTTAATTAACTAGAAATTTAATTAGACACTTGTTTTCTGCGCTGCTGTCACTTAATAAATGATTTTCCTTTTTTTATTGATTTGTCACTGGTTCCAATGACATGGAAAGACGAAAGAGGAAGAGAAAAGTTCGGACAAAGGGACCGGAATGATACTTTCAAAGGAAATTCATTCAAAAATTTAATTTAATTGAATTTGATAATTAAATTGACTGATTAATTCAATTATTATGGGAGAGAGCATTGGTAGAAAACGGGATTTTCACATCTATCAAGGGAATCGTCTGGTCCGAGGAAGGAAATAAAGAAATTAGATTTTCTAAGACAAGCCGGAACTTGGAATAAAATATGGCCTGACTATAAGAAAAAGGAGAGGACCGGCGGGGAAGTAGAGAAAAGTCGGACAAATATATGGGAGAAGGAAATGATTTAAAGTAGAAATTGAAATGGCCAACACGCTCTCCGCTAGAAAAACGGAATAAGAATGTAGATAAAATCGATGGAGGAACGAAATTTTATTAAAAGGAAAGAAGAGGGAAATTCTTCGTCTGTGAAAATGGAAAAGGACAATGATTTAAGTAAACTGGAGTAGGAAGAGACGTGAAGGAAATGAGAATCGGATATCAAGACTTTGGGAAATGGTGATAGTCCAAACCGGAAAAGAGTGGGCAGATAATTTCTGGCGAGGAGGAAAACGCTGAGTAATAAAGAAACCCATATAGACACCTGAATGGGTTTAAAAATCTGAGCAAGGAAGACATAGGATAGGTCTCTGAAGAGAAGCAGAGATGGGTTATGTCTTACAAGAGACAACCAAATCAATAAACACAAAATGACCTAAAGCCTTGGTACTCAAAGTGCGGCCCACAATCTCTGCTGAGTGGCCCAGTGGCAATGATCACAATGAAAATTTGGCCCGGGAAGGAAAAAGCTTGAGCACCAAACACCTAAAGACAAGACACAAGACACAACACACCCTTAAAAGAATGAGGAAGCTGAACACTCACACAAAGACAGTATAAACCGGAAGGAAGCAATTATAAAACAAAAACCTGAAGTATAACAAAGACATATAACCAAAAAGTGGACAAAATTAAGAAACCACTTATCCAAAAAGCTTTGGGAAGGATGGCATTGAAAGGGAGAAAACAGGAAATTCTAGTCGACAAGAAAAACTACAAAATCGTGGTGACAGATGGAAGGAAAGAGAAGAACTTGAATAGGAAAGGAGGAAATCAGATGGGGAAGATACAAAAGTACAAAAACGACCCGAAGAGATTAGGTAACAAGGAAACAAAGACTAGAGGATGGGTGACAGCCTGAGAAAGAAGACAGGAAATCTGAATTAACCCAAACAAAACCGAGACGAAAGGTAATGGACAACCTAGAAGGGGTTGAAAACGGTGCGTATGATCTCAAATAGCACGGTTTTAACGTGATAAATAAATAAAATCGTTTGTTACCGTTTGGTTATTTGGTCGTCAGCAGAAGAGTTCTTACTCAACGGCGTCAAATTCAAATAAATGCAAAATGCAACTCAAACCGAGACAAAATTGTGGACGAAATGGCGGCCCGGGGAGAGGAGGAGGAGGAGGGTCTTATCTATTTTTACAAACTCGAACAACTTTTCGAAATTTGCCGTCGCCTTGAAAAATTTATCTACTCAGACTTTCAGAGGGAGAACGTGTTATCTGGAACGGCAAGACTTCCAGACTGATAAGTACCAAAAGTCATAAATTCACTTTCATAAACATTTCAAGTTGATTCCCCCGTCCGAATTATTTCTTTAAAATATATCAAAAGTATAACTCATACTAAGGCGTATCTATTTGTATATATATATCGAATACAATCATCGATTCAGTATTAATTCTCTAATCAGTTATCGTAATTAGCTGAGAGCTTCTCCCTTCAACCTCTCGGTTCCAGATATTAATTAGGATCCTCATACAGTATTACATGAACCGAAAATTAAAAGTCAATTCCATGCGTTATATTTAAAATATATCGCGGTAAAAGTGATAAATCGGGCGAATATACTGGACGATCAATATCGGCCGGAATTAACCGGCGATTGTTAAAAAATCACCAATTAAACATGGCGAATGTGACGAATTACTAAATATTTATCACATTTACCGGTTAGTATATAGAATATCCAAAAGTCAATTTGAGCAAATTTTTATTCAACTTCACATTACGACCTGGAGATTTCATAAACTAGTGAAGTCAGTCAGAAATATTGGGTAACTTGTCATAAAACAAGCTAACTGGGTGATTGTGATTAATTGTCGGTAATCATCATCAAATTTATCACTTTTACCGTGCCAAATGTTTATCTATACTGACTAGTTAATAAAATCTTCAACTCGTGATTGCGGATTTAATAAAAGTTTGCTCAGGTCAACAGTTGGATACTTTACAAAACTACCCGGTAAATTTAATAAATATGATGACCATGTTTTATGGTAAAAGTGATAAATAATAATTACATATATAATTCCCGGCGATTATTCAAAATCATCATTTAAACCTGATGAATTGAGGGTTGCATTTTTATACAAAATACCCGGTAAATTTGAGTAATTTGTCACATTAACCAAGATTAGTTGGTGTTTATGAATAATGACCAGGAAGCACATATATATATCATCCGATTTATCGCATTTACCGGTAATTGTTGACTATTAAAAACGCCGGAAACTATGTGATTACATACGTCTGATTAATCACTTTTACCGCAACATATGTTGGGTGTAACCCACAACCAACAACATTTTGTAAAATCAAAATAATTTACAAAGAAACCAGTATCATACTTAAAATATTTGTTTTGTTCTAATAAATTTATATTATGATGTGAATAATATTCATTTATTTATCACATTCACCAAGCTTAGTTGGTAATTATGATTAACCTCCGGGAGTGGTAAATATATTCGCCAGATTTATCACATTTACTGGCTGTTTTATAAAATCTTCAACTTGGAATGTGGAATCTAATAAAAGTTTGTCGATATTGCGAGCTGGTGATTATAAATAACCACCGGAAATTATATATGTTCGCCTGAATTTTCACTTATACCGTAATGTATATATTATATTACACTCTGGTTCACAGGATAAATTTTTTTGAGCAAAATGATGATTTTTGTTTAACGACAAATTTTAGCGAAACTACTACACGTCTTTTAGGGCACTGAGTGAGGGTCCAAATTTTGGTGGTTAGTCCTAGTTTGGATGACGTCATCTTTAAGTCATGTTAATGACAAGTCTCAGCTGTGAAATACACGCGATATGCTCACTTTTGTGTACTACTAACTCCTGAGTATTGTGGTATTCCCACCTAACGTCAGTAACATCACAATTTCGGATATCACTCCTCTCAAGATGAAAGGACAACAAAATTTTCGCTTACCTGAAAGCTCTGTCGGCCAGTGTAGACAACATCTGAAACAGAGGAAGCAATGTAAATGTTAGCAAGTCACAGAGAACAAATACCCAGCCAAAACTCTTGGAGAGACGTGACATTGACACAAAATTTTATTCACGCCGCTAATTTGCGAAATCCGTCAATGTGCACATTTCCTAAATAATTTGCACCTTGACTACCGTGTTCCATTCAAGTGCGAATTTGTTTCATTTCTCACATAACCTAGGTAGTCTGCAAGTAAGTCCAAACGGAACTAACATTTTTGCTGGAACAACCACAACAACAACATTCCTGTACACATTGAATTAACATATTGTTATTTATTTATTATCGATACTCAAATACCCGAGTTAATACAATCAATCATCAAATTATTTTGCATAATCAATCAATCAATCAATCAGTCAGAAAACTAAACTACAATCAACCGGAATCAAATCCCTTGAAACATTATTACAGTTAGACGAAGTTAACATGATGTTGTTTATACTTTGATTTATGGATAATTGAAATTGTTAATAATATAAGGTATGAGAGGAACAAAGTTTTGAATTTAACTAAACGGAAGCGGTGAATGTGCAGAGTGACTAGGTAAAGTGCGAAAAATTCTTAATTTTGACCTTTAGCGGTGAGATAGGTGTTACCAGAGGTCGGCAAAGTGCGGCTCTTTTACTCTTTCGCTGTGGTTATACCAAAAAATGTTTAGTATATAGCTTAGTATTATTTATTACCTAAATATTATATTTCAGTATGATATCAAGTTTTATTTAATGCATTTCTACGAGATTTAAAGACACATGGTCATTTAAGATATACGCTGCTGACTAACATTTTATTGTCCATGGAAGTGTGCAATATTAATGAAATATATTCTACTTTTAGGGCATATACTTATTATAAAAACTAAATATGTATATTATTTAAGAACTTTCTTTGGTACAGAAGTGTGTGATTCGATTTGTGTATAAATACCTGGGCTCTATAATCGCTAGCAATGGCACAGTGGATGCAGAAGTGACCCATCATACCAACACCGAATGAATGAAATGGCGCGAGATCTGCTACAACAAGATGCCGATACGTGTAAAAGGACGGGCATACAAAACAGCAGTGAGGCCTACCCCAAATGTACAGGCCGAATTTCGGTCCCACAAAAAAGCTACACGTGACGGAGATGAGGATGCTGAGATGGGCCGGAGCATATTCGTGGGAGCTTCAAAATACGCTGCACTGAAGAAGTCGCCTAATATGGTTCGGCCATGTGATGAGAAGACCTGAAGATCACAGGCGAGTGCTCGACATTCAAACAGGCCCAAGAAGAAAAGGAAGACCTGGTTGTCCGCCGTCAGAGAAGACCTGAAGCTAGCAAATTTAAACACGACGACAACACAGAAGAGAAACGCCTGAAGAAGGATGACGAGGAGAGCCGACAGCAAGTAAATTGTAGCAAGGCCAAAAAGAGAGTGATTCTCACTATTCATTTCAAAAGTAATGCACACTTTGATGTAGAATTCATAATGAAAAATTTTGGTACAGAATTCATTTCATAAAAATTTTAACCGATGACATACAGTATTTAGCAAAGATTAGCTAGAGAGTGTACTTTTGGTTCTAATTATCTTGTTAAAAATGTCAGCAAAGTTTATCTTTTCAGCAGAGCTTTCAAAAATGGCTCTTTGAACCAATTTCAGTTCTGTTTGGTTTATATTTACTTCTGTTGGATGACAAGTTTGCCGACGATTTGGTGTTACTAACAGTCAAAAGGTGAATTTGGGTTTTAATAGAGACATCTAGGTTTCAATAATTATTTCTGTTTGTATCTGTTTTTGTCTAAAAACACTTTATCCGTTTATAAAATTATTATAATATAATTTATAGTTATAAGATTATATAACAGAAGTAGCTTGACTGTTAGAAAAGCACTTAGTGAATGACTTAGTTTTAGAAATAGTTTTGGTAACACTTGGAAGTTCTTTGGATTGAATCACTCACAGATTCGGGAATACTAACACATGTAACATAGTAACAGTTTCTCTTTCCGTAATTATTGTTAACTGTACTAATTAAAAACTAAAACTAATCTCTTTATTAAGAAGCGTACTTACTTCTTAGTCGTTTATTAATATTATTAAAAAATTTATTAGTTAGTCTTTGGTGTTACTCATTCAATTTATTTTTAAAACGTAAACGAAACGGAATAACAGATACCATCGGGAGTTATTTGAATAAATGTTAGTCAATAAGGTCGGTTTATGTTTTGCGGGGCCGACGGACTACTGAAGTTATTTCACTTTAAAAGTAAACCGTTAAAATTCGGGTGACTGTTTTAAAATTAGGTCAACGACTTGGGTTGCCGTCTCTTTTTTTAGCTATGATTCATGTTCATTTGAGTTTCGCGAGTAACAACTTTCGTACCACATGACTCGCCGGGTGTTTTTATACATTTCAGGGTTGTTATACTACTTACCGTTTCGTTCAAGACTATCGAGAGGTAGTTAGTCGGATGTTCTTGTGTTTTCAGTGTTCACTCCTCAGTTACAGCACTATTTAGTAACATTTTTGGTTGTTAAATTCGTTTGTATTAAACTGTTAGTCGTAAATTATACCGATAACTAAACTGGCATTGAAAAATATATATACAGTATTGCGAGAACCAAGTATAATATATTTTATAACCAAAAATCTGTTGAAAGAATGAACCACACGCGTTTGAGAGACGCTACATAGAGTCGCACACCCTTAAAACCCGGAGACCAAACTAACAAAAAAACTATGATCGCGCACCACAAGTATGGTACAGTTCTGCGCATGTCAATCAACCCCTATTGTGTTTGTCAATCAGTCTTTGTGTCTGTCCGTCGCTTTACAAAAAAATTACTTTCAACCAACCCAAAGGGTATAATTCATCTTCGACGGGTGACGAATTTCAGTATGAAACCACTCTCGCATATAACTGAGACAACTAATAAGCGAAATATGTCAGCTAAGAAAAAATCGCGGGTACTACTCTTATCTCTTTCCTTTTGCCAAGTGTTTCAATAACTTTCCGACCTTGTAACACTTTGCTAACTTAACCCGTTTAGCTAAAAACACTGACTGAATATAGCAAAAACGGAAAAGAACTAAAGGAAATGGCGTTTGGAGGAAATTCCGGAAGTAGATTCAATGAGTGAAAATGTATGGTGCAGTGGTGTTTCTGTGGGTGGATACTAACACATAATCGAACATCAACCGATCAACAGACACAAAACAGAGTTATACTGGAAGATGAGATAGGAGAACGAAGACATATATCAGAACAGTCTGAAAAATGGTTATAGACAGGAAAACCTAAATCCCATCAAGGCCTCGTAAAAAAGCACTAACTGAAAACAGAATAGAAGAGAAAATCCCACAACGGATTACTGTTGCAAAAAATGAATACAAGAAAACGACAGGAAAAAGAAACGTCGAGCGAAACCCAAGGGTAAAAACTATAATTTAACAGAGAACAGTCCTGTCACAAATGAACATGGAAGAAGACTTCAACTTGAACGGGATCCTAATTTTTTATTTAATTCTTGAACCAGTGCAGTGGCCAGGAAAGTCAGACCTTGGTCAGGTATGGAAATGAGTCTGTTGAATAAATTAAACCTCAAGTTCCTTCTCTCTCTATCCGCGGATTCTTTTTTTAAACCAGGTTTTAAAGGTCTGCATTTTCGGGTGTCTTTAAAATTAGATCTGTTTCACAAAAATATAGTCACGTGAGTTTTTTATACTGAAAAAAAAAAGAAAAGAACTTCCCGGGTGTTTGACCTTTTTCGCGACAATTTTAACGTTTTTGAGGTTTCTTTAAAAAAAGTTTTTATTACAAATTTGGAAGGTGTGACCGGTGTCATGTTCCAAATACACTCTCAGCAATTTTTTTCTCGCCAGAGTTATACATATATCAAACAATTGCGTGTTTATTAAAATTACAAACGCTCAACCATAATTTTTGTTTTTTTTCTTTGACTTAATTACGCCGCTTAATTAAAGAGAACGCGGGTGTTTGTTTATACCTGTGTTAAGCGTTGAAATTTGCCACGTTTTCGAAAGTCTGTACCTGACATCAAACCGGAAAATTCAAAAACTCGTGGAATATACAAAAGTAATCAACGATCCGTGCTACTCTCTCAGTTAAAGTTTAAGTTTATGTTACTGTATAACTTTCGGCTATCACGCCGTTTCAAATTTTTGAAAAAATTAGCAAATTTAACCTAATCAAAAGTTATATACTAACATATGCTAACAACGGCTGCTAAAATCTTAAAATTCCTGTAGCGTCTGTTGTGGTCTAATTTAGTTTTGGATTTTGGCCGAGGGAAAAATTTTGAAAACCAGAAAAAGTCTTTTTTAGGCTTAGCCACCATAGACCTCAGTGACTTCTTCCAGGGAAAGAAATTTAGCTCAAATGAAAAAGTACCAGGTGAAACTGAGGTCCATTTTGAAAGCAACAACAGCCCCCACCATCCAGATTCGGACGTCAGCGACTACTGACTTCTGTCAGCAAAATAGTTTGTGACAAACATGTCTGTTCTACCCCGTGTTCACAAGCCGATGAGAACGATGATTAAATTGGAGGAATTTAGTTTTGAATTGCTTTCCAACCCACCGTACATCCGGATTTGTCCCCCAAAGACATCTGGCTTTTTCCAGACATGACAAAGATGCTCCAGGGAAAGAAATTTACCCGAAACAAAGAAATGACAGCTAAAACTGAGGGCCATTTTGAAAGAAAGACAAATCGCTTTATATAAATGTCATCGAAAAGCTACAGGAGCGTTGCGATTAATGAAAAATTATATACTAACACATACAACAGCCGCGAAAATCTTAAACCTCATCTATCGTCTGTTGTAGTCTAATTTTTTTTGGATTTGGCTGAGGCGAAAAAATGTTGAAAGCCAGGAAAACTCTTTTAGACCCACCACCCAGATTTGGACCTCAGCGACTACTGACTTCTTGCAAAAAATGCTCCCGGGGAAGAGATTTACACGAAGCAAAGAAGTGACACCTAAAACTGAGGCCCATTTTGAAAACGAAGACAAATTGTAATATATAGAGGACATCGAAAACCTAGAGGAACGTTGGAATGAATGAAAAGTTATATACCAACAACAGCAGCTAAGATCTTAAGCTCATTTATCGTCTACTCAAGTCAAGTTATTAATTTTTGGAATCGGCCCGGGGAAAAAAAAAATTTTGAGAGCCAGAAGAATTGTCTGAATCACACTTTCACTTCACCAAAACCGGAAATACAAATAAATAGGAAGAAGGTGGTTGAAAGAAAAGCGGATATGATATTCACAGTTATTCACATTTTTAAGCAAGCAGATCAAGCAATATTCAAATATTTCGCCATTTTGGCTAGACAGAAACAGAACTAAGAAGTTACTCCCGTGTTATAAGTGAATTATGGTCGCCTCCCTCGAAGAAAAACTTGCTGACAGCTAGAATAATGGCTTTTTGAACGTTTTTTAATTCGACCGTCGGAAAGAGAGAGACGTCTGTTAAAAAGGGTGGAGGTCGTCGAACAGTTAACATTTGATTTGTTTGTATGTTTTTGTAAATTAGGCTAAGTTAACTTGCCGAAGGAAACAAAACCTGGTTTGTCGTTTTTCGGATGTTAGTCCGCTAATTTGGACCTACCAACCTGTTTTAAGTAGCTGCCGACTTCATTGTTCACTCATAAAGTTGCCGTAACGTTTGTGACGCTGTTACTATTTGAGTTTGAGATGTGAAACTTACGGCTGGTACGCTGCTGTAGTTCAAATTTTGGCGCCGGGGAGAAGATTTTAATTTTTCCAGTTACGAACGATTGAGATTTAACACTACGCACTTCCTACCAGAACTTATTTCATAAATACTGCACATTTTCACGGAGAATCGATCTTATAAAAGAATTTTTAGGTCGAAATTGAAGATCCTTCCAATGGATTAGCTGGAAAAGAACACGAAGCGTTTGGATGGAGAAACGGAAAACTTTTCCGCACACACAACTTCACATTATTAAATCCTGAACCCTATCCGTCCAACAAACAGGACCGTATCCCTCCTCAAATTTGAAAAACCCAATTCACCCCAGAAGTGAAAAGAAACACAAGTTGCTGCCATATTTTCCTTTTTTTTCAAAATTCAATTTTTAATAACATTTTTGAACAAAATCGTAAAAAAGAAGTCTATAAATAGAAAGTAGGAAACTATAGAAACGGGTAGCGGGTGGGTGTAGTGGGGGCTAATATTATAAAGAAAGGGAAATGAGTTTTGAAAATTTTATGCGAGAGCAAATATAGTCAAAAATGAAAATTTCAAAATCATCTCTTCCTTCAAAAATGAGAGACTGCGTTCTATACACATGATGTTTATATTATGTTTATACAACAAGAATATGAGATTTATCGATAGGACATGGGAGAAAAAAAAATTTTATTTTGAACCTTTTCCGGAGATTTGGAGATGGAGGAAGAGCGAACTTGTTGAAAGTTTTCGTGTAGCATTAGCAGAAGACGTTCAGCGGGATAAATTTTATTCGAACCAATAAAACAAATCATTTTAAAGACTTTCCTAGAAGGATAGTGTTCAGATGTGAATTTAGATTTGATTCGAAAACCATTATCTCAGTCGGGAGTGTGTTGAAAGGCCCATTCCCACCACCAGGAAGGGGGATGTTTTCAGTTTCCTTTTGTGTTTTACTCCGTCTAGGGTTTCGGGGTACATTCTTGTTTTTTAAAATCCTCCCCAGAAGATATTTCAGTTGAGGAAAGTAAGAACTTTTCGCTTACATAAACGAAATCCCGGAAGTTGTATTTAAAAAGCGATCTCCAGAGACGAGGAAAATTCCTTGGATTCGGGATAATGTTTCCCATCCAGACAAGGAAAAGGTTTCTACGAAATGACCGAAACCTTTCAACATTTCAAAATAATAAGTTTCAATGTGTTTCCCTCTCTCTCTGTTTGTGCAAAAACCTTCTTCGTCCGGTTTCTGTAAGTGGTCCCCATCCGGTTATTTAAAGAGTTGAGGGAGCTGAAAATTCTTATTTTCCCGACCATTTCCGACTATTTTAAAATAGTAGTTTTGAGTCATCTTGCTGGGTTTTTGAAAACGGGGAAGGATTTTATTATCCAAAGGCTGCGTTTTACTTTAAATTTATTTCTCTAATCCAGTCGCCGGATATTCGAGAAAGTTCTTGAAACCTAAATCACTTCCATAAGATTTAGAGCTAGAAAGTTTTCAACGGGGTTTATGTAGTTATGTAACAATAATTTTTTTTTTTTTTTGGATTTCGTTTATAGGTTCGGGTTGGTTTAATTAGAAAACTTGATCAAAAAAGCAATTTTTCCAATTATTTACTCTGACGGAATTGAATTTTTCCGATTTTTTTTTGGTTTCGACACAAGAAAACCGATTCCGGTTTTATTTATTTTCAATAATTCTGGAAACGATTCCTTGGCAGAATTGACCATGTGGACTAACGTTCTAGTAAAACAGGTACACACACACGACATTATTACTTTTTTATGTCCTTTTTATGTGTTTGAAAAACAAAGTTTTTATAAATCAACCGTGGGCGTACTTGCGGGGGGTTGTTCAAATCAGGTTCTGTAAAGGTGAAGGAAAGTCGTCGCGCTATCCAAAAGAGATCTCGGATTTATGCGGAAAATTTTGAGGTTTTCACAGCACTAAAAACGTTTTTTGGGAAGGGGGATGAAAACTCACCCTTCTACAACCACTTCAAAAGCCAGTTGGACAAATTCTACAGAAATTAGACTTTGAACACGGAATATTTTGATTACATCCACACTCACAATTAACACGAGAACATCCGCACTGTCGAGATATTTGGTTGGTACTGATGGGGAAAAGAATTTTTCAGGTTTTGACAAACAAAAAATCTTGAAGAACGGTTCAATGAACAATTTCAATAAAAAAGAATAGTAATCGGGGGTTGGGGAGACAAAGGAACAAAGACATAAAAGAAGAGTTCGGCAGGTATAGAAATATTGTTTGGGGTGTTCTTTGAAGGACGAAAGGCCCTCTTGCATACAAACATGTATCCTGTATGCCATTGAATTTACTTTATAAGAACATTTTGGAAACAACTGAGGAAACGTGTGTCGAGAATAAGGCTCATGTATATTTTAAATCCTTCGCTCTCTTGTTTTGGGATTTTTCCCTCTCCTTGGCCCACCTTGCTTTTCGATTTTGGGTTTTCTATGAAGTCTTGGTGGGATTTTGTTTTTTCATTCAACCGTTTTTCTATCCACACCTTCTAAACCAGGCTAATTTGTTCTGAGATGTACATTCTTTGTTGGTAGAGTTGGCAAACTCGATACCCAAAAGACAAACCAGACAAATCGCAGAGTCATTTTTTGGAACTTCAGCTTTGCTGTAGTAGAAAAATTTTTATTAAAATAGTTAAGGTTACAAGTACACTACCGAGCTTGCCTTTTGCTAAACCTCACAGATAAGTCCTGAGCCTGCCACATATAAGACAAACCCCGGTGATTGGCGAGTAGTCCTAACCTTCAAACACTACCTGTCAAAATTTAAACTGTCAGTTTCAAGCTTACAGTCATTTTACTGCCCTCACTTTGGTAGTTTCCAATACAGTGAATAAACAGGAATTGCATGTGTTGATTAAACAGTTTTCCGATGAGAAAAAGCACTGCTGAACCCAAAAGAGTGACATGACAAGCATTATGGGGACTCTGCAACAGGGAAATCACCTAAATTTAAACACGGTCGTTCAAGCACCAATAATGTTTAACACTCTGCTCTCCCAAAATCGACAGTTGTACCGGAAAACGTAAATAAAATCAGCAAAATAGTTTGTGACAAACATTCCTCCTCTACCTTATGTTCACAAGTCGAAGAAAACAATGATTAATTTGGACGAATTTGGTTTTGAATTTGGCAACCCACCGTACATCCGGATTTGACCCCCAACGACATCTGGCTTTTCCCAAACATGAAAAATATGATTCAGGGAAAGGAATTCAGCTCAAATGAAGATGCAATTACCGAAAATGAGACCCATTTAGAGAGGAAAGTCAAATCGTATTAGATAAAGGACATCAAAAAGTTAGTGAAGTGTTAAATATGTCTCAGATCAACTAATAAATTACTTAAACTTATGTACATTAAATAAATCTTTATATCATAATTATATTAAGATAATATTTAGTTAATAAAAAGACTCCGAGCCTGTACTAAACATTTTGTTGATGAGCCACAGTTATTGAGTAAAAGAGCCGACCTCTGGTATAGTCCAGCATTGTGTCATCTTATATTTCCACTATTAGTATAAATTTATTGTTCTAATCGTGGTGCTGGAGATTTTAAGAAATCCAAAAAAAACCTTTTTATAAATAGCAATCCAGAATCCTTTAATCTGTCAAAGAGTTCCGGCTTCCCTCCTAAAATGTCTTTTACAAAGCAAGGTGAAATAGATTTCAAACAACAACAGATTTTAAGAATCTTTTAAAAGCGGCATTGTTAGTAATGATAGTATCATGTTCTGGTTCGTTGCCTCTATTTAAGAACCAAATTGCAAAAAATCGCAGATGGGGGTTGGAAAAGGAGAGGGCGGTAAGGTTCTTTTGACAGCCTTAATGACACATCTTATTATAACACTCCGAAAGAGAGAGAGAGAAAGAAAAAATTCTCATCCTCATTTGAGGATTTAATACGTTCGAGGACATTATCCAGAGGAAAATCATTTACGGAAAAGCCGGGAAAAAGAAACGGAAAATGCGTAAAACCATGGTTCCTTCAAGTTAATCGGGTAGTTTGCCCGACGGCTTTTTACATATTTACAAAATTATAATTTTCCCGTAATAATTCACTCAACTGTGCCATATTTTTGTATATTCTCCAATCATTTTCCGGGATTTTGATTTTATCCAACTTCTCCCACCCCCTATAAAAATTTCCTTCCGCCCATTTCATTTTCAAAAATCTTCCGGATAACTACCTCGAAAATTTTTATTCCATTAATAAAATGAATCTCAGCCTCAGGACATGATCATGTATATTCTCGGCCCTTACAAACGAAATTGCTAATCTCTTCGATAATCGGCTTTCAAATCATACCCCCTTCCCCCGCCAAACAAAAACAATTTTTGCTGTTAATTGAATGAAAATTGTTAGAACAAAAGAGAAGACGTTCAGATGTTCAGAACTATGTCTTGTACAAAACCGTCAAGTCACAGTTTCAGGTTTGTATTTCATTCCCATAAGCTAAATATGTATAAGGTTTGAAAAATGAAACTCACCCAATGAACCTACTTCAAACAGGACCGGAGTTTATCGAGGATTAGTTCCCAGTTTGAAAAGATCAAAAAAAGAAAGAAATTTGTCAGAAACAACTTCTTGCAAAAAAAACGTCAGGATTTTTATTATTTAAAGAGTGAAACAGATTTTATTTACGTCATGCTAACAACCCCCTTACTCCGGTTCTGCATCCATGGAAGAAATAAAAATGAAAAGTGAAGTAAACGGATGAGAGAGAAAATTTGCTGTTGTTACAAAACACTCGGAGACAGATTTTTATTTCCTGTAATAAAATCGAAAATTATGATAATAAAAATTCTGTCGCTGCAGACTGACAAATTCGAAGACGTTAAACCTTTGAAAGGTTTTCCCTGAAAATTGAAACTCGGGGGAAAAATACAAAACTGGAAAAAGTTGATAATTATCTAAAAAGAAAATTTTTATTTCCGTCGTGACCTAATTACTGGAGAAATCTCATCTGGGAAACTTCAAAATCGAAAAATTCCTTTCCAAGAAATTATTTTAAAACCGGAAAAGTGGAAAAACTTTCTAACAGCCATAATCTACACTTTTCGAATAGTTTTCTAAGAACTAAATACTTCCCGAGAGCTAATTTAAATTTTTTTTCTAATACAACTTAAAGCTCTAAAGTGATACAACTTAAGAGCTTTGAAGGTTTTTCATTATGTTTGGAAAAGAAACCCGGAAAAGCTAAATCGGAGAAATTTAAACCTATTTTTGGGTTTGTGGGAAAACACCTGGAAATTGGAACCTGGTTCTTGAGGTCTATACCAAAGTAAGCGGTTCCCAACAGCGAAATTAGGCGTGTGGACGTTTATTCTTAGCGAATCTTTGGTATAATTGTGGTTGAAGATTTGTATCAACGCTGGATGCAATGGAATTCCGTGGGTGGGAGGGGAGGTGTCAGCTACAGCGGAGTAGTCAAATGGTAGAGGGGGTGTAACTAGACTTGGTAAAGATTTTTTGGTTAATTAGTGGTACAAAGGTATCCTCCTACCGTTAATTAACCAAAAAAGTATTAAAAAAAACGAAAAGTCATGAATTTCCTTTTTATAGTAACCTCTACTCACCAATCAGTATAATTTATGACCATAATCATACATCTATTCTCTCCCCGATCAAGTGTGCGTACCTAGCATTAAAATCAATTAACCATCGGCAATCAAAACGCTTCTTTCCTTTTTTTGTTTGTTCTCTCTCTCTTTCTAAGAACACACACCCGGTTCGACCGACACATCGCGAAGAAAGGAAAAGACCGCGGATGTGTGTAGAAAACCACGCTTCACGAGACGCAGCGCAAAACTGACATAACCTCACCAGTACCACCAATAACCCAGAGACACAAAAATGGTCCGGGGGTATGAAATTTGACCTGAGGCACTAAATGACAATAAAAAAACGGGGGTATAAAAATAGTTAGGCGTAGTTTAGGGTGAATTCTTGAGAGAGCAGCACTAGGGGCACAAACTCATTTGGTTCCCTCAATAGAAGCCAGTGTCTGAAAGCGAGGGTGTCTAACGAGTCAGGGAGAACGCGTTAAAAACAAAAAAAAATTTTTTTTTATTCAATTTACTTAGATTTTGCCCAGTTTCAACTGGTTTCCGTGGGCCGAATCATAGCTAGATACCGAGGAAACACTTTGGGTGATGAACCTGAGACAATGGGGTCAAGAGTTGCCAGAAATCGTCATGGGTAAGTCTTTATTTTAGAATTAAACGCTTACAGCAACAAAGGATGCTTCAAGCGGTGATCAAAGACAAATATGGCGGATAATAATGATAATAAAACGAAAGGATTTTCGTTTGACGAGAGAGCTTTCGACTGAATGCACTCGACTACTCTTTTTTTACTGTACTGGTATACACCCAGGAAACCTGAGAACCGTTGGATTTGCACTGGTAAACGGTACAAAAGGAACTTTGTACCTGTTTGAGAGTGCTTGATTGTAACGACTTTTACAAACGACTCCAAGAAACGAATCCCCACCCACCGGTCGAGGATGAAATCATTACGACAAAGAACCCATGAACCCAGGGAAATGACCGTTGACAAACTCAATCATAGCAATTTTGAAGAAAAATTGGGATAAATCCAAGGAGATAACCCATATTTTGTGGTAAAACCAAAAAAGCTCGAGATGAAACGAGAACTCGGGCGAATGATCACGTGATCTCACAGAAAAGTCTTTTGTATCGATGGTGAGGATGCGTAAACGACGATAAACTTGGTGACCCAGCCTTTGGACGGATTATGGCCAGCCTGGAAAATTTTTTATAATTATTTTTGGGAGTCTTGATAAAAATGGAGGACGTAAAAAACCGTTAAATTTATTATAATGAATGGAAATGTGTTGCAAATAAAGGCGCAGGCGTGATCGTCACCAGCTAACGGGATCGAAGTCCTTTTGTAAGAGGACCCTTTTCCCATTCTTTTGGGATCTGGCGCTGTTAAAACTCGTTTCAACCCCTGTTTACTGTTGCCCATGTTTAACTTATTAAATATATTATTATATACACTTCCATGTGAGCTTTGTTTTTGATTTTATGCTTCCCTTCGCTTCCCTCTTCTTTTCCCTTTTTTTTCAAAATAGGGATGTGGGATATTCTCTGTTGCCAGCAGGAAAGTTATGGTAGTCAATTTGGCAACGTGGGACTGAGTCTTTGTCACACTTTTACAACATCTATACGAGAAAAATTCATTGAGAGGGTTTCTTACCGGAAAATTACGTCACACACTTTCCAAAAACTCTTTGTCGGCTTCTTTCAAAAGGAAACGCAGAAAAGGAAAAGGTAAACAAACCTTTCTCATCCCACTGATCTAAAACTCATTTTCCAAAATGGTTTTTAATTGAGAAGAAAAGAAAATAGAAAAAAGAATCCTGGCGAGTGTTGGAAGTGAGGAGATGGAGGTGGAGTGGGGGGGGGCTGTAAGAAGGCGTTCGGAATTTTTTTTTTGTTTTCGAGAAAGCGACTGGAAACCGTTCAAAGTCTGTAAGTGGCAGTAAATGGGGATGAAAACAACGAGAACACCCTTTAAGGGTGTTCTGTTTCAGTTGTAGGCAATGGAGAGAAACGTAACGAGGGTGTGACAAAGTGCAGAGAGAACGGCCGGGGGTGTGGGGGTTGGAAAACGGTTCAAGGGTGAACGGGAATCGAAATGATATTAAAAAAAATTAGTGTCGAACTTCTTTGAGCGAACGCTTTTTCCTCTCTCTGTCGGTTTTTATGCTGTTTATAATTTATCCGAAAATTTCTCTGACGGACAGCTGGCAAAAGGTTTTGCGGGGGGTCATTGACTGTAAACATTTACGAGTTTTAACTAATTCGAACGTAGGCGTTCGGCTTCTTTGTATTTTGTTTTTCTTTTGCGATGGCCAAAAAAAATTCAGTGACGGCGATGGAGAGACGTGTCTTTTAGATTTCTCGGGGTCCAGCAGGGTTTTAGGTATGTTTGCAGAGCGTGGACACGAGAATCAAAAAATCGACTGGTCATGTCTTGAGTGAAGTTTTGCCATTGGTTGTCCATTCCGATGATGGTTCCACAACGACTACTTGTCGAAATCAGGAGGTTCATGACCTAATTAACATAGCCCCACCATTTGAGACGACTGTCCCGCCCATACACGTCTCTAATTTATGCCAATTTTGGTTCCTTTCAAATTTCTATGACTGTTTGTCTTTATATGACACTCGTCGCCGCACGTCTCACTTCTCTGTCTCTTGTCCTTTATTAGCAATTTTGTCGAAAATAATTTTCTTTACCCTTCCCTCCTCCCCATCTCTTCAACCTCGATTCCTCGTCAGACTAAATAAAAGCCCAAAGAAGAAAAAGGACATTCACTCCTCATCGGGGGTTTCTGGGCGTCACTCCGTCATTTTCGCCGGGGTTTTTTGCAACTTAAGTGCATTCAGGTGTTTTCAAGATCAAGATCCCCAACCTGTCTAGCTTTGCAATCATAAACGCGATCAGCATACACACGCGCGCAAAAAAAATCCCATAATCACGATTAATTAATTAACTTCGCATGATGACAAGAAGAGAGGAGAGGAACGGGATGATGAGAGTAAGACTCAAGTTGATGGAGACGTTCTTTTGAATAGATACACTTGCTCGACACAATTCAACCTGAAAGTATGGAAAAAAAAGAGACACGAGAGGCTGGCACATGTAAAATAAAATTGATAAATCTGTTTTTATGTATAAAACATAATCGAAAGGAATCCAATTAATAATATATAATATCCAGCGCGAATTTTAAATCCAACGTGAATTTAACTTGTGTCTCCTAGACGCCATTGAATCTGACATCGGTCGAGACAACCTGACAGGCCTAACGCGAACCTGTATGGGCGGGTTCCTATACATCGACCCGAAGCAGCCAACTCAATAAAAATGATTTACTCTGTAATTTTGATGATGTGAATTCGTCTAAGAGACTATCGTAAATCAATAAACTGGATAACTGCGTTTCCGGTTTCCGCTTTACGCTTTCCATTCTCAATCTGCAACTTTCCCATCGGATTTATCAGATAATTATTTCAAAATTTCTTTTTTTTGCGGGGTTGGCTCATTTTGATGTTTATGGTTTTTGATGATGAATTTTTTTTTGTTACAGGTAATTATCTACTACAATTAGAGAGGCTTTCCGGTGACCGAATGGATGTGAGTGAGACAAAATTTGAATTCGGGATTATTGGCAAGTTGAAATTGTTTAATTTGGTCGTTAGTTCGGTTTCCGGCTAGTTTATCTGTTGGGTTTTGTAGTTTAAATGGGGTTTTGGGATGTTTGGTTAGAGGACCAGCCTAATTTTAAAGAGTTTAGGTTTTGATCTTGTAGAGTAGTTGATGTATAGGTGAAATACAAAGTTGGATTTGAGTTGGAGGAACCTAGAACCGGTACTGAGGATTTTTGCACTATTGTCTTAGGCCCCTGATGACGTTATTCGTTTGGTTGGCTCGGTTTGAATGGTTTTTTCCTCGTTTTTACTCTCGTTTTTCTTTTCTTAAATGCTTTTCTATTATTCTTCGACTCATTGCTCCTCCTCTCTCTCTCTCCTCTTCTCCCTCCATCATCATCTCTCTCTCTATTCCACTCCTACTTGTAGCGGTCGCACAGTATTACCGAGTGTCCGAATATTTAGTAGATCACGCTTCGAATTTTGCCTTGGCCACGTTTCTTATTTTGATTGTCTGGCTTTTGTCCGTTGCATCATCTCGGTGTACGTGTTCTTCCTGTTAGGAAGCCCCAAGGGAATGAAGGCTTTTGAATTACAAAATGGAAGTTCGTTTGAATGTCATCTTAGACAACGAAAAAAAATTTTTCTTCTCCTCCTTCTTCTTCTTCTTCCTTTTCCCTCGAACAATTTTAACGAGTTTGTCTCTTTGAAGTCCTCCTCTTTCCATTTTCATATCCTTTTTGGTTTTTCCATCTCCTCCTTCCTCCTCTCTATGACATCTTGCTTTCATCTTTCAAACCTTTCTGTCTAATGCTTTTCTCATTGTTTATTTATTCATTCATATGTCATGATGCTTTCACCGTTTTCATCGAGATAGAACAAATTGATCGATAGATGGGAAATAAACAGAAATGTGATGGAAGGGATTGTTGTTGAGAGGAACAATAGATCGGAATTGAGAGAACACAAAATCGCTTAATAATCGCTTTTCACGTCTCTGACCTTGCGAAAGGTGGACAGGATATTTGGCCAAGTAAATATTTGCCCAGACTCACAAGTGTGTTCACCACTTTGTCCACGGCTAGGATGTCTGTCGTCTTTTTCTTTTTTTACTTTCCGGAAAAACAGAGAAAAGAAGAAGGACGTAAATGGAGGAGAGGAGAGGAACACATAAGATTTTTCCAAGTCGTCTTATAATGAATCCAGTTTGACTTGTCGTCACTAGTTCTTCCTTTCAAAGATTAAATAAATAACTGAGGATTGGCATTCGAATGTTTTCATCTCTCTTTTTCGTTGATTTTATGTTTCTTCTTCTTTTTTTGTGTTTCTTAAGCTTCACAACTGGTTTTTGACCTCGAGTAGTTTACATTTCTTTCAGATCGTGGAAATTGAAAGAATGATGTTTTTTTTTTGCATTTGTCGACGGTATTCACTTTTTGAAATGGTCAGTCTGTGTCAGATCTCGGCTAACTTATGGCCGTTTAAAGAACTTCACGGGTTATTGACGCCCGTTAGATCTGATACCTGCCTTCTCGGATGGCAGTTTGTTCAAAATCCACAAAATGAGACTGCATCCAAAGGCGAACGCCAATGTAGCCTCTCTCCCATCGTTTCTGTCATCCTCCCTTTGGTTCTTATGTTGACAAAGACGTGATCTTTCATCTCCAAACTCTTGATAGATAATTGTAGTTCTCACGAGACTTGTTTTTTCGAATTGCAATCAAGTCACGTCAAAGTTTGTAATTTTTTTCTAATATTCCTAAATCTTGTTTCATCTCTCCTCCTCCTCCTTCTTATCTTTCTTCTCTTTCCCGTAAACTTTTAATTTTACCATAAAACCCGAGTTACTGTTTTTCATTTTATAACGAAAAACCACTTTGGATCGAAAAGCCTAATCTCTACTCTCCCAGCCTGTTTGTAAGTTGAAAGTTTCGTGATTTGAATCAGTTCGATCAACCTTGGTGCATCTAAACTGGCTCTAAAGGAACAAAGAATCGAAGGACTACAGAACAAGATAGAAACTGCCCGAGCAAGGAAACTCCCGAAACAAGGAAACTCACTTCTACAACAAATTCTTGTAAAATGAACTATTTTCTTAAAGATATCCACTACATATGGATAAAAATTTTTTGGGGTATGTGTGCGTTATTTTTGAAATGGGATCTGTAGGAAAGTGAGCTGAACAAATCTCGCAGATATCAAACTGAAGGATGTGGAATCGTTTGATTAATAGCAATCTATTATGAAGAAATTCCGTAACAAGAAGACAACAAGAGGACCAGAAATAGTGTGCATTACTTATGAAATGAGTTATTAACTGAAGTGCCAAAATAATTGTGAAATAAATTTTCTTTTAATTTGTGCACCGCTTCAAAAATGATTCCATTCCATGTGTACTTATGCCAAAAATTTTAATGGTTCTGTGCATTATTTTTGAAACGTAAACAGTGAAGTAGTTATAACACAAAAACCTCGCAATTGTGTGCATTAATTCTGAAACGAGTTATAGGGCAAAATGCGAATTGTTTATGAAATAAATTAGAAGGGGAAACGCTAGGATATCTATTCTAATCCTTTTTGAATCAGATTTTTGGGACAAGTGTGCATTACTTATGAAAGATATACTCCAAAGAAGAATCCGGTAGTTATAAAGTTAACGCTCTACGAGAGTGTAGACTACAAACTAGAACAAATCGATGGATGAGGACCTAAAAAGACCTCTAGGAGAGTACAACTACAAAACGAGAGAATGCGGAGACTAATGCAACTCTTCTCTTTAAAGTGTGCAATATTTATGAAATAAATTTCCAGTGATTAAGTGCATAATTTTGGAAACCGAATCTATACGAAAATGAGCATACTCATGAAATATGAATAATTAGGACATGAATAGTTCATCGTACTGTGCATTATTTTTGGAAGAAAATCAATGAAGGAGTTGTGCGGTATTCGAAGAATAAAATCCTCACTATTGTGTGCATTAATTTTGAAACGAAATTAACAGAAGTTATAACAGAATACGAAACGTTATCGAATATGAAACGATCTGTGCATTATTTTTGGAACGTAATCAGTTTCATGACATTTAAAACAAACCAAACATTGTGTGCATTAATTTTGAAATATTTTCAAGGCGAAAATGTGCATTATTTTTGAAGAAGTTGAGGCGATGTGCATTATTTATGAATGATTGGTCGCGAGTTTACAGAAATTTCTAAAGAAATTATCTTTATTGTGTGAACTACTTTTGAATCTCTGGTATCTCTACTCCTACCCGAGTAATTAGGATATCAGTACTGTGCACTATTTATGGAAGGTAATCAACAAAAGAGTTGTGCGGTATTTGAGGAATAAAATCCTCACAACCTTGTCCATTAATTTTGAAACGAACTCAAGGTCAACGCGTCCAGTATTCACAAATTCGGTGGAAAATAAATGTGCAGGACTTATGAAATAGAAATAAGTACTTCATAAAAGCATGATACAAAGGAGTAAGAACCCGAGGAAACGGAGATGAAGGAAAAATCTGAAAGAATCACGGACCGTGTTGGATTTGGCAAACGAGAACCAAGACAAAACGCCGGTAAAAGATGAACGAAAGAGAGAGGAAATTAAGAGATACATGACCGAAAAGAGAGAGAAACAATAAAGTAAAGAAAATGGCGAAAAGCCGACTGAAACAACGTGATCTCAAGACGACCGAAACGAAAATTATTAATTTTACAGTGTATATGGCAATTGCATGCGTTTTCGAGGAGTTCGTGATCCGAACGTATCACTGAATTTGTTATGATAATTTTGTATTAATGGGCCGTGACCAAATAAGACATTCGCAATTATCGGAAACTATCCATCCGTCCGTTCGTTCTGCAGTAGCCCAACAACCCAACAACAACAACAACAAAAACGTTTTCATTTTTATACTTGGAACGACCATAATTAATTTGAGAATATCGTCGTTGGGATGCTGGAAAAAGGTCTTTAAATGGCGTTTATTCATAAATCGCATGAAATAATGGAGGCGAACCCATAATTTCATGCAATTCCATTCAATTTATTAGCATATAAAGAGAAGGAGAAGAGGAAAAAAATTTCCGATGATAATTGGAAAGGAGATTCGAGCAAAAAAGTCGAAAATAATTGGTGACCCCTGAGAGGGGTAAACAAACAAATTGTCCATGACCACAAATTTTTCGTTAATTAATACGATCCTTAAGTTATGTACGTTAAGACTCGTGTTTAGGACAGTCATGAGCCAGCTAACCGAGTGATTCTTTGAATGCCCTCAGACACAGAACGTAACGAATTCATGGAAATCATGCAATCGTGTCATTAATGCTCTCCTCCTTGGTGTCGATAATTTCTCACTTGTATGGTTGAAGGGATATTTTCGTTCTGATATGCGGTTTTCCGGAAGGTGGCGGTGGAATGTTAGGTTGTAGAAAGTTGGAGAGCCCTTGAGGGATCCCTAGATGGTTTGAGTATAGCCTGTTATGACAACTTTCGAGAGGAATTTTAATTCTAGGTTGTAACCGCTGTCGGGATTCGATTCCTGTCTTCCCTGTCTACTCGGTTGTCTGGTTTTTTTTTCCATAACACTTCCCTCCTATCATCAATTTGTGTTCGTCCTGTCCTTGGGCTAAGTCACGTGACATGAATTGCTGGACTTGTTTGGATGATTCACAACTCCCATCCGGCTATCATCCTGTCTTCAAGTCTCTTTCCTTTCCTCTGGAATTGAATGTATCATTTTGAACATATCAACACAAAAGTGTGCATTATTTATGAAATAGCGCACCAGGAATATTTTAAGTTAGCAACATTCTGTCTCGAATTTTTTGTTTCTGGTTATTATAATTCAATTCTACTTCCTACCGCCTGGAAGTCACGTGAAATGTTTGACCTTTAATATCCCAAGCCATCTAGAAATTATGAAAACAGGTAGCAGAGACAAACTGTAAGCTGTCTGTTAGTAAATCTTCCTTCTTTATTGTATACAAAAAGTTATCTTCTTGTCATCTGCCGGAGCGACCATTTTCAAACTAAATTTGAATATCAGACATTACCTACACAAAAGTGAAGCTAACAGAACGAATTTAACAGAAAAAAAAACCGAAATGATCGTCACGAAGAGGAGAGAAAGACAAGATGCAGACAGATTGGCGCTGAAAAGAACCCTCGAAAAGAAGTAGAACAAAAGATTCGTTCACATTGTTCAAAAAATGATCCGTTTTCAAAATAAAAATTTTTGCCTCTCTCTCTCACACATTCTCAAAAAGGAAGATTTAAACACATGGACTCACCATTTTGTCTTTAATTTAAAGTGGTCTTAGCCCATTTTCTAATTAGAAAAAAAATCCTGAGAGCATACAAAAAAATTTGAGACAAATTGCATTTTACAGACATCTAACTCTTACAGGGCCAGACAGAGTGTCGAACCGGATATTCAAGTACCCCCGACACAAGAAAACTTGTTTTAAACCAAACTCACTCCTAAAACAAATCTTATAAAATGAACTTTTCTCTTTAAAAGCATTCTTTATATATAAATAAGTTTCTCGGAAGTATGTGCATTATTTTTGAAATGAAATCTGTACTAGTGAACAGAATAAGCCTCGCGGAAATCAATCAGAAGTACCTGGAAGAGTTTGATTGTTTGATTTGATTAATACGACCTAACAACCACTTCCGGAGGAAGAAACACATATGAAACTGGTTGGAATTCCTCAGAAATAGTGTGCATTACTTATGAAAGAAGTCATAAACATAAGCTTGGGCTACTTGCTAAGCAAATTTTATTTAAACTTCGAACTACCTCTGAATCTCTAGTCTGAGTTATTACGATTCTAAGGGTTCATCTTAGTGTGCATTATTTTTGGAAAATATGAAGGAATTGTGCGGTACTTGAAGAATAAAATCTTCACCACTGTGTGCATTAATTTTGAAACGAAATTAACAGAAGTGTGCGTTACTTATGAAATAAATTTTCTTTAAAGTTTTGCACCGCTTTCGAAATGAATTTTTTTCATGAGTATTTTAAGAAACGAAACTTCAAACGTTCTGTGCATTATTTTTGAAACGAAAACACTGAAGGAATTTATGAAAGAACAGCCTCACTATTCTGTGCATTAATTCTGAAATGGGTTCAAATCAAAAATTTGCACTATTTATGGAATAATTTAGATGTCGCCAGGGGATACTTTAGAAAATACTAAAAACCTCCTCTCAAAAATTATCTTTAACGTTTGAATTTTTACGTTTTGAATCTCTGGCTTGAGTCTATTAGGAAATGACTATTTCATGATACTGTGCATTATTTTTGAAAGGAAATTAATAAAGGAGCTGTGCAGTTTTAGAGGAATAAAATTCTTTCCTTCCAATCCCAGTGGTTATGGGATAAATAAGAAGGCAACACCTGGGGATATTGATGCTGATTATTCCTGAATCGGAATCTTAGTTTAAGTGTGCATTACTTATGAAATAGATACTCCAAAGAAGAGTCCGGTATTTATAAAGTTAGTGCTCTGCGAGAGTGTAGACTAAAAACTAGAAGAAATCGATGGATGAGGATCTAAAACAACCTTTAGGAGAGTACAACTACAAATGCGAGATTAATGCAACTCTTCCCCTTAAAGTGTGCAGTATTTATGAAATAAATTTCCAGTAATTAAGTGCATAATTTTGAAAATCGAATCTATACAAAAGTGAGTACTATTCATGAAATAAGTACTGGGAAACAAAATTTTAACAGACGAAAGCAATGAGCTAGTCTAAGGGCTGGAAATGGAGGAAGAGGAAGATGAGAGGAGGAGAGGAGGAGGGAGGACAAGATAATTGCAACCACAATCATTCGTGAGAATTAAAACGACTTTGGGCATCGGACAAGAACAACAAAAAAAAAATTGTAAAAACCAACCTTTGCTTTTTATGACGTACTATAACACGGCGCCGAGCCCATGTTTTCCCTGGATTATACTTCTGCTAAAATAATATTTATTTTATTGGAAGATTACTTAATAACACTTTTATTATCATTTAAGCAAAAATAAAATAAAATAATGAGGAGGTTGAGAAGCCAGGAGCACCAAAGTGCAAAATATTGTCCCAGGTCGGGTGGGTCATTAACTGTCCAACCTTAAAGGCGTTTGAATAAATTATCTTTATTACCCTGAGAGATATAAATAAATACACACACACAAACTAAAAGAAAAGACAATAATAATAAGCTTTCTAAAAGTTAGTAAACTACCATTAGATAACACTAATTAATTAAGTAATTAAAATAAAATGGCGGATGGAGGAATTCGAACCTCGTGGTTGTTCCCTCATATTCAAGGGTACGTTTGAGGTTAGTTTTTCTGAGGAATAAGGGTTGATTTAGGTTTGAAGGGCTGGTAGATAACGTGAGTCAGGTATAGTTTAAGAATTAAATAAATTAGTCAGGTTTATAAATCCGCGGATTTGATCGACGATTGGTCACAAAACGGGTTTTGTAATAAAAAGGAAAAGAACGTTAAACGACGGTTGGGAATGTCACTAAAAAAAGACGAACCTTGCTTGACAAGTAAAAGAGAAGGGAAATTAAGAGTTTATGGTAAGGCCCCGCAGGAGAGGAAATGAGCAAGATAACGAAGACAAGGAAAAGAAGGATGATTCCAAGATGGCATCCAAGTCGGAGGATCACCATCTGAGAGGCCGTTGCCCGCGACCATTTTCTCTTATTTCAAGTGGGCTACTCCAAGCACTCAGACAGTCTATAACCGGGGCCGACGTAACCCAATACCCAATAGCATGAACCCGGTCAATAAATAATTTCAGTTTGTTTCGATGCAACTCTGGATTTAAGTTTTTGCTGCAATTCAAGAGAAACCAACATATGTTATCACATTTACGACTTCTCTTTTATTTATTTATTTATTTTTTCCTTCGTCTTGTGATTTTTTTTGTTGTTTCTTTAGTCCTCCACAACAATCTTATTTTACTAATTGAGCTCGTGACCATGAGAAGGTTATGGGCCTCTGTCTTAACTGCATCGTCGTCAAACGTAAAGCGCTTTCTTGACGTCAGATGTTTTCTTTAACCTTGAGCCTGTCCTCGAAGCGTTTTACACGTTTACACTGTGTCTTTTGCTTTTGGTGAACGGTTTTGTGCATTACCCAAACGGGTGGATGCAGCTTTTCTGCAGTTATTTGAATTAATCGACTGAAAAACCATCTTTCATTCGGTCAAATTGTTGACGTTCTGTTGGTGAGGATTCTAATTAGAGTTTTTATTAGGTCGGCGGTTATGACTTTTACTGCGTCTGGCTTTAATACCTTCCCGTCATAAAACTATTAACCAATGGGAGTTATTAATTGGTCTTATGAATGTTGCGTGACATGTTAACATATGCGCGAAGAGGATACGATTTGGTTTGTGTGCGCTTATCATGCGGATGGTCTTTTACGATTCCACCTGATGACTGATATTTGACTTCTGATATTCAATTTTTTCCTCTCGCGAATGCAAATGCATGATGGGTTCATGACCGAGCAAGCATAACCCAGTCATCTTATTCTAACCTAGGCCAAAGTCCAGTCTCTTAGTCTTTGTGCTGAGTTTTAAATAACCTTCCTCCGAAGCTTCTTTTTGTTTATTGACTTCCGTGGTAAACAAACTCGATGACCGGCTGGGGTGGGTATTGTTACCTTCTACAATCTTGACTCATTTGTTAGGGTACAGCTGTCCGTTAGTACGCCTAATTTCTGGGTTATTAATCCGCTTTAAACATCTTCAAGATCCTATTTTATCCAACAAAGGTTTTCAAGATTACGCTCTTAAAACCCTTATTAAAGGTTTCTTTCAATTTTGCAGTGTTTTCAAAGAGATACCCTCAGGCGGTCCACCCTGGAATTCTTTGACGTGGCACTAATGTCTTAGAAGTTTTAGGTTATCCGACCGCTTCACGTTTTTTGCGACTTATTGTCACCTGAAACGCCGGAAAAGCTTTTCAAATTTAACTATAAATGAGATTTAATTTTAGTTTTTATCTTTTCATAACTTTAATAAAATGATTTACTATCACTAGTCCGAGCTATTAGTCCATCTCTTGTCTTTTACTCAATAATTTGCAAATGGATTTTTAACTATACGTTTGCCTAAATGTTGTGCTAACTCCACGACCTTTTCACCTCTCGAATGTGTGTGTGAACGAAGCCTCCGTTCAACAATGTTTTAGTAGAGGTCATTTCACAAGGCGATTAATATTCTGAAGAACTAGAACTTCTAATAGTGTACGATTTTAGTTGCGTGATCGCCTTCTCTCCTCTCTCTGAATTATTTAGAATTGTTTAAAATCGCGCTGTTATGCTAATAATAGTAATAATTTGTATTCAATTGGTCGCTTAGTTCACATTTTAAATAATGCGAATGGTTAGTTTGTAACAGTGTCCTTCAACTCGCGACTCCGTGGGTTTCTTGTTCCCTGGGATCCTTTCCTCATTTATTGAAAATTCCAATCAATAAATTAATAATAAGTCAGTTTGAAAAAGAATTATTGGAAGTCGGATGAAGTAAGATAATTTATTTTATTGGGAAACGCGTCATGGGCTAATAATAAGCTACGGGGTTTGGCCACCCCTGGTTTAAGGTATCGATTGTGTTCGTTTTTCTATCGATGGGGATGTCAGAATCGTTTTTAACACGGCCCGTTTGATCCAATTTGTAATTGGGTTGGTATGGATCTTGGATCAAATTTTCTCAAAATTCGGGGGTTTTGCTGACAAATATTTTTCAGTTAAATGAATTTAGGCCCTTGGATTCAAGCCTTTTCCTTCCCGGGCCAAATTTCTATTGTGTTCATTGGACTGGACCTCACGAGAAATGATTTTACAAGTCCTGTTTTCGAAGTATACAGTACACCCTCACGGCATCATTTGTATGTACATCTATCAGTCAGTTTCTGTATGTATTTTCTGTATATTGACTCATGAAGATAGGTTGAGGCAAACAATGTCAGCAGTTTCTGAGCACAGGCCCCAACATTTTCGTACTAGTCAGGCACTATAGTTGAGACTTAACAATGAGGATTGCACCTTCCACCAATTTTCACTTAATCGGTTTCCACTGCGCCTTATGTGGCCCGTGGGCCGTAGTTTGACTACCAGTATTTGGGCTAATAATTTATGGTACTGCTGTAGATTTCCTTTTATTAATTAATAAAACTAAAATTATTTTTGCTAACCGAAGTTTTGACTTCTGCTAATTTATCTGTTTTCAATAAACTCACAACTTCTTTTCAGTTTGACCAACTTAACCAATTACGCCGAAAAGTGTTTAATACAACACTAATAATCTAATCTTTAGTCGTAGATAGATCTCTATCTCTCGTCTCTTTTCTAAGATTGTCCTTATTTGTAGGTTAGATAATGCCCTTCTACTTTATTCTCTTTTCTGTTGGTATAGGACATCCTGTTGGTGTTCTGATTTACTACTGGGTGGATGTGGGTTATATTGTATTGGGTGTAGTGGGTATGGGTGGGTTATAATCTAACCTAACACCATAACACAGAACCAGAGTATATGAATATGTCAGGTAGTCTTGTGACTTCATTTTGAAAACTAGATTGTGCCTTGAGTAGCGAGACATAACCTCAGCAGTCGCTAATTTGGAATCCCCACCTGCTTATGGTTCTTTGTCGCTTACATCATTCCTCATGTTTTATTCATTTGCAACTTCCTAACGTCATTATCATCCTTCTGTACCAACTCGGACGTCTCGCTTTATATACCTCCTCGTATATTTCTAAATTTTCTTTTCATCTTTCACATTTTTCTTCTTTTCTTTTTAATCTTCCTTCGTGTTATATTCTTACTTTGTAGAGTTTTGTATAAATTCTCCATTTTGCAAACTTTAGTTTTAGTTCAGACAGGATTTAGAACGAAAATTCTTCCTCGGCGTTATCCTCTCCGATTCTTACTTAAATTCTCTAAACTTCCGAAATTCCTCTTAAAGTCTCTTATAATTCTGTTTATGAATCAATAAATTTTATTAATTAATAGTGATTATGGCGGTTTCTAGCTCCGTCTACTAGTTAGAACTGGTAACAGAGTTTGGTGTCTATAACTACCAGACATACTTGAGTTTCGTTTTGTTTCTTCACCTCTCAACTATTATTTTGATAACTTTGACAGCTCAACCACAGGCCTCCCTTAATCGCTGGATGTTTTGCGCTGATTATTCTATCAACGCATCCAAATAATAATAATAATGATGATGATGATGATGACAATGGTGGTCGGTGGTAATAAATAAGAACAGAATGAAATTTAAAAAATATTAACGTCCACTTTTGTCATTATTGTCTCTAATACAGTCACCGCAAATGACGAATTAATTAAAGGAAGATGGAAAGGTGTTTATCGGAAAACCGGAAATGAAATAAAAAGTAACCTTTTCCCTGAAAAATTTTCGATTCAACCCCTCGCAACGACTGTCTTGAAATAACTTGAACACTGACATCATTTTCCACGGGAAATTTAGATTATCGTTGTTACAAACTGGTCGTTTCATCCTCTTCTAATTCGTACCTCAGGTATCAGGCTGTTTTCAAATAATTTTTTGTTAACTTTGTGACAATAATAAGAGCTGAAAGTTAGTTTCAATTAGAACTTCAGTGTGGATTGAGTAACAGTGATGTTAGTCATAGTGTTGTGTCTTTGGTTGTAAGCAGTGTTTAAACGAAGTGAAAAATCTGTTTTTGATTTGGAGAATGTTAGTAACAAAAAAATTTGATGGATATATATCTGTTAGTCTGTAGTTTTGGAAGTATCTTCACCTTCTTCGGGGGATGTTCTAATTGTAAGGATTTGAAACTAAGTAATAATTTCATAACAATTACAGAAGATGCCATGAAATGGTAAATTTGGCGGTGGCGGTGAGTTTTGATGTTTTGGTGTCTGGTAGTGATGTTAGCTACTACATCACTCAATAAAAGAATTTTTTGTTACATATTTCAGAGCTTTTGCTTGTCTTATGAGCAACCACATGTGGGGAGGTCAGTGGTGTAGTGGTCGAAACACTTGAGTTGACAGACATTATAGCGGTGATTTCGAATCCTCTTCTGTATTCCGTTACATCATGAGAATAGGGGTTTAAAACTAAAACTAAACTTAAACTAAAATGTACAACCCATCCAAAAATTCAACTTGAACCAAAAACCCTTTCAGACTAACACCATTATCGCATCCCACACAAAGAACCAGAAACTGGAATTAGTGTCATGGAATAGAGAAAAAGCTTTCCATTTGGAACCGTTGAAAGGTTTTCTTATTTATCCAATAAATTATCACCAAGGAAGGAAACAAATTAAAACAGGTAGATAGGGATCGGACAAGGAAGAGAACAGGTAGCGGAAGGGTTTTTCTCAGCCATACCTGACTAAAATTTCGTTTTTGTAAAGATTTATTTCCCTAGGATGTTACCCTCTTAGAAGACATCCTTTTAATTTCCTCTTACCATTTGAATTGTTTATTTTATACCTGTAGGACATACCTGGAACCGAGGGATGAACACTGTACCTTCATTCTTTCTTTTTTTAACAAAAATTTTATCTTTCATCTTAATGTATTACCGGTAGCACTTTTTTTCGGTCTTTAAATAAATGAAATTATAAATTTGAAAGACTCCAAACTTGGGTGGCTCATCTTTTGTTATGTTCTCTGTTCTCTTGTTACGTTTCTATTATGTGTTCCGGGGGCTATTATACGGCTTTTGTCTGAATTGTTCCAACAATATAAAAGTACATTTTCAGTTTTATTTACCCCCGGTGAAACGGTTCCTTTTATAAGGGATTTGGATATATAGGTTAGGAGTAATTATCATCATTATCATCACCAGCTTGTACCGTTTCCAGTTTCCCAGGTGTCGGTTACAACTGTTCTCCCGCCTTTTCTCCTATCGATGTCTATATTCTCCTCTTGGATTTTTATCCAGTCTTTTTGTCTGTCTCTAAATTGGGTTCTTCGGGTTAGTCGATGATGTTTGAATTGTATGTTGTTTGCGTTTTCGGTGTTTGGTGATGTCTTTCCGGTGATTTTAATTAGTTTTAGGTTAATTTCGATTTTCTAGAATTTTTTGGAAAGGTTTTGTGTGGCTTTTGACAACTCTTATTGTTATCTTCACCATCATCTTCATCAAATATAATCTTTGGGTGTAGGTTTGTTGTTACCACCACTCTCAATTTGTCCCTCTTTGAGGATACCTCTTCCTTATTCTTTTGGGTTTCCTCTCGACTTTTCATTTTACGAACATTTTATCAATATCTCTCTCTGTCCGTCTATCCGTCGAAGTTTAGCAATCAACAGGGCTATGGTGATCCAGGAGGCTGCTGTGCCGAAAAGAGTGGCGGATGTTATACCGAACCAATCTCTTAGGTTCTTGAGCCACGAAGCCTTCCTTTTTCCAGGATGTCACTTTTCCTCTATTTTCTCCTCCATGATGAGCTGACTAGTTTATACTCGTCATTTCCTTCTCTTTACCCATACCACTTAGTACTTCCGCAGTGGTCATTCAGTGCTCGTCTAGACAATCTTGACTACATCTCACAGGCCTGTCTTTGTACTCTCTATATATTGTGATAAACAAAACTTTTCTGTGGTTTTATCTATTTGCAGACTACCGCCATTGTTCTTAAATTTTTCATAAATAATGCACACGTAAACAAAGAATTTATATAAGAGAATCGATGAATTGTCTGTGGAAAGAAGACATCCAGAACCACAATGGCACTGAAGGAAAACAAATTCCAATTCAAGAATTTCAATCTGGAGTTCAATTTCAGGCCTGGAATTTTGTCAATGACAAACGCTGGAACCGAAGTCTATTTTTCATCGCTACTGCATCTTAGACAGTCTTAATGTTGTGTTCAGATAAATTATCGAAAGAATGGCTGTCGTTAAAAAGGTTGAGACTCATAAATCGGAAAGTAGACTTCCAGGAAGATCGTAATCCGAAATGGTGGAAAATTGCGCTCGTGACCAGGGGAAGAAGAGTCCTGAAAATAATTAAGCTTAAAGCGTGTAATTTGAAACACTTTCATTTGCATTTATAGTTGCCAACAGCACACTTTTACAACTCATTATCATTACACATTTGAACGAAAAATTTATTCCATAAATATTGCACATACTTAGAGGAAATTGCTGTTGCTTTGCAGAGGGCATAACGGACACCTTTGGAGAGGGTAGTTTATATGAAAACTAATTTGCGCACTTTGTAGACGTCATATTTCACTAATATTGCACACTTTTAGGAGAGAAGTAGCTTTAACAGTAACTCGTATTTCGTCTATTTCATAAGTAACACACTTTTGACACACAATTGACTTAGTAAGTAGACGAGAATCCATTTTATTAGTAAAGTTTCTTCCTTGTTTGAAGTTTTTTGTCTTAATTGGTCCACTCATCTTCCTCCTCCTTTTTTATTGCCTTTAAATTATGACTGCTAATAAAAATTTTTTTATGTTTTCGAAAGCTGACAAAAGGACATAAAAAAAATGGTTGTAACAAAGAAAGAAGAAAAATTTTTTCAATTTGTTGTTTTGTTGTTGTTGTTGTTGTAATCACTGATCTCGGTTACGACACCTTCGCAAAAGAGATCTCGGTCGGTCCGATGCTGAGGAACTAAAAATAGACAAATTTCACGGGCGTTCATCCAAGTTCGAGGGCAAACCATTTTGGATTTGTGCATGTTGGCCGGGTCATTGTTTAGGGTCCCCGTTGTTAAAAACTTCTATTATTCAGGGTTATTAATCCGTTTTGTCAAAAAAAAAATTGAAAATGTGCCTTTGGGCGGTGTTCCTTTTGTACCAAAATTATTTACACAGCTTTTCTTTTTTGGATGAATGTGTGTGTGTCTGCTTTTCAAGTTCGTTGGTCTCTCAAACATTTCGTTCCATTGTAAACAATTTTTTTTTTATTGTTTTGTTTTGCTCGGAGCCTGTTGGGGTTGAAAAGTTTTTGAATGATTAGGTTTGAAAGTTTCACGGTTCGCATTACCGACGAGGATTCCAATTGAATTTTAAATAATCCAAATTGTTTATTGGTTCATTTGCTGATTCCGTATTCAACTCTGATAATCCCCTTTGTTCGAATTAACAATTCCGATTGTAATTTGTTGTAGAAAGCTAGATAGACAATTATAGTTTTATTATTAATCGGAATTTTTCCTTTTGATTCGAGTTCTTTCACCCGAAAATGTAGAAAATTTAAATCACAACACTTCCTGTGAATTGGTCCTACGGCCCTGAACGACAGAAGCTTTAAAAACTTCAAAACCTCATCATTCAATTTAAAACAAGGGGTTACAAGAACTCCTTTCCTCCAACCCAACGGATTACAATAGAAAGTGATGGAAAGAATGAGGAGACGTGTGACCAATATTGATACAGGGATTTGAAGTCTTCAGATTCGAAAGTGGTGTTCGAATAAATACACTGTCAACAGACGACGTGGTTGGGATTATAGCAAGTGAAAAGACTCAAGAATTTAGACTTACACTCGGATTTTCACTCCTTGAATTTGGAACTGAATTGATTTGAATAACACTAACAGGAGACGACGGTTGTGGGATTATAGCGCGTTGAAGGAAGATAGCAGGAAGAGACTTTAACAAGTAGCAGGATAAGTTTTGTCGAAATGTTTTTGAGGGTCTTATAAGATTTTTCTTTTGGATTATGGCACGTCACGTTTTTCGGCAGACAACATATTTCTCCTTAGGTCATACCTGGTTTAAGATATCTTCATAGGCACGTAGATCGATTTTGACTGAATCAACTCATTAATCCAAACCGTTCGCAACACAAAGAAGATGAGCTCTTAAAAACCAGTCCTTTTAACGAATACCTCGAGTTAACAAAAAATCTCTCTCCATCCTCCTTATCGGAGAGAAGATTAAAACGAGATAGAACCGTGGAAGATTTCAATTCCCATAGAAAGATCCCGAAAACCGTTGAGACATCACAAAACAAAACAAAATATCCCGAAGTGTTCGAACATGTCTTCCCCAAGACGATTAAAAAAATATAAAAGAAGATGAAGTTGAAAAACAGCAGCTGGTAAAGAGCATCAAAGATGGCGTCGATGGGAGATTAGTATGGAGTTTCTCGTAACCAACCACCGGGTCGGAGGGTTGCTTTGTTGTACGATGTTGCCAAACAGCTCTGGCTATTGTCCCCGATGCAATTTTTATTCCATCTCGATTCCTTTCTTCCTTTTTTTGTTTTGTTTTGTTCCCAATTCTTTTTTTTTGTATGTGTGTATATACGTTTTTAATTCATGCATTCACTCGTACTGAAAATATTAATATACCCATACCTCGACTGTAGTCCTTTGTCTTTCTTGCTTATTCGGGTGACTTGCTTCTCTTTGAAAATGTGGATGAAAATTTCCAAAAAGACCTTTGTTATCTGTTTATTTCCCTCCTCCTCCCTCCCTACCCAGAACCGGGTTCGTTTTTGGGGTTCCTTTTGTAATAATCTGTTTATACAGCTTCTCTCGGAGGTTTTCATGTGAGATGTTCCTCTTAATAATAGTCTTTATTAAAAGAAAATAAAAGAAGGAGGGTCTCGAATCGAAAGAGGATTATAGAGAGTTCAAAACATTCTCTGGACCTCTAGGTTTCAGGACTTGGAGGACACAACACTAAGATTTCACGGTTGGATAGAAACTACAATTTGAAAGTTTGACTGTTTTGATATCCATCACAACGACCTTTCTGGTCAAACACAAAGAGACAACGGTTAGCCAAATGAAAACCAATTTTCTGACTCTTATTTATTTATTTATTTATTATTAATCCTAATTTTTAGGAGTATATTATGCCGGTTAGTCATAGAATTGTTATCGACACGGGTGCTTAGCCATAGCTATAGCAAACGTTCCGCCAACTTTACGACTTCCTGCCATCTTTTATAATTGAAATAAAACTTACTTCCGGTGACAAAAAAAAAGTAACATCTTCCCTCAGGTCTCTTCCACCCATGTTTCCCGTCTCCCCGTCATCGAATTCTCACAGTTTCAGACCAAAAATTAGACTCATAAAATCCGGAAGTAATAACGTTTCCGTTTCTACGCCTTAAAGAATCCAGTCGAGGAAGGAAAGGAGTGGTGTCGTTATAATTATGCGAACAGGCTCTGATGAGTTTTTAATTACAATATCAATTTATATTATTATTAAATAATTAATTAAAAGTCAGACGTTTAATGGGACTTCCGTTTTAAACCGCTAAATAGACTAATACAGAAGCGTTCAGGTGATCCGTTTGCGTCTCTTCGTAAACCTGGCAGTTCTTCATCACGAGATCCGGATTATGGGGAACGTTGAATGGCCGTCTTTTGAGGGGTTTCCATGTCCGCTTTATTCAAAAATTAATTTAACGGCTCGGAATTGATTAGTTTCTTTTATGAAATACGATTTCTTTCAGGGATGAGTCTTTAAATAGAGTAGGAAGTGGATGACCATTGTTCAAATATTTTCTGGTTGGTGTGCCTTGAAAAGAATCTCGAACGATGATGATGGTTGTCGTTGTTGTCTCGTTCTTATCGCCTTTTTTTTTCTGCGGTGAATAAATAGATAATCTATTTTTAGGGAAGAGATGCAAAAACCTTGGTCGTAAAGTTGAGTGTTTAAATTTATGGCAAAAGATAAAGATAAAGAAGGGAAAGGAGAGAGAGAGAGAGAGTGAAAAAAATTTTTATATTTTATTAGTAGTTGTAATTTGTGCGCCATTACACCTGGTAACTCCACGAAAAGAATCTTTTTTTGGGCAGAGATACGTGGGGGTAATCACTCTTCTCAAACCTACCTGGAGTATAGAGAAGGAGAGAGAAAGAAAGAAAGAAAGAGAGAGAGAGAAGTTTCCAACTTGTAACCATGAAATGGAAATGATTTATGTTTCTAGCCACGTGACTATCTCACCGCAAACATCTAATTTTCACGACCCCAACTGGATCCGGCGATTAGTATAATTAATAAAATTAAAAATAAATCATTTCGAACCCAAAAATCCCGTCGGATGTTTAACTTGTCTAATTGGGAGCGAGAGTGGGAAGATTTTTTTTCCTCCTTCTTCTTCCACTTCATCTTCGTGTGTGTGATTTGGCCGAAAGTTGTTTCACCGCCCGCCCCTGTTGTCGATAAATTCGGCCGTAAATCAGTTAACAGTTCTAATTTTCTGGTCGTAAAACGTGTCCGTTTCGGCTGACTAAAGAAGTCAATTCCGTCGTAACAAAATTTTAGGAACCGTTTAACGACATGTGTCCTCATCAAACGGTAGTCATGTCTACCGCGTCTTTATCACAAATAAGCCACACAAAAGGTGTCAAATTTGAGGGGTAAACCAGAAGCCAGACGTAGCCAACCCCCTCCAAATTCCAATTACTCTCAATTAGTACTAAAAGCCTAAGTTATGGCTTATTTAATCAAGAAAAAAATAAATTGTAGTCTTCTAAATGGATTTCAGACTGGAACAATGGAAGAATTACAATTTTCTTACACGAGATATAACATTAATAAAGTTAAAAACGGCAGTTGTTTGTTTTATTTCAAATTTATACCTAAATCCAGGTACGCTTCGCAGGTTTTAATTATTATTAAGTCTCAACTGAAATTGCAATGAGAAGAGTTATATATCAAAATTCAAGTTGGACGGCATTAAAGGATTCCAAGGACCTTAAAACAATAAAGAAACCATGTCTGGCTGTCTATTTATTTATTTACTGCGATGATTGTTGCAAAATTTAAATTAAAATAAATAATAATAGACCTCTGTCTTAGGACGCGGAGGTTTGTTCAGAAAATAAATTTTTTTTTGTAATTATGTAGTAAAAATATTTTATAATTATTTGCAATTATTTTGTAGTGAACGTGTGAGGAAGGAAATGTTATCTCAACACTAACACCGATTTTATGTTGTGACAAGGTTTGTAGTAGTATGAAGGATCTTAAAGGTTGATGTTGTAGTTATTTGATGAAGGGTTATACCAAATACTGATTAGGATTTGTAGTTACGCGGATTATTTCTTGGTGTTTTTCACTCCGCGATTGTATTCCGATTGTTGTGTTACTGTCGAATTGTTCTTCCCTCTTCGGTTCATCTTGATTCTGTTTTCAGTTTGAGTCTTTCTTCATGGGATTTGAGTTCTCTTCTTTTTCTCAGCTTTATCTCCTCTGCATCCACTCTTCTGACACCTTCTTTTCTTAGTAGGAAGGACACTGATTGATTTACAAGAATAACATCACAGCAACAATATGGATATAAACCTAAAACTACAACACACAACTCATTTATGCCTTCAGTCTCTCTCCATGGCCTAGGTTAGCTTATTCAACAGATTTTGGAGGGCCACACAAAAACAAAAAATAGTTTTGGTGATATAACACAGGTGCTTCCAGTTGTCTACTATTTGACTGGACCTAACCAAAAGAGAAAGGTACTCGAACTTTCGATTCCATAAGACCTCATTCCTCAAGGCCAAATCCAGACAACACTCAGCGTTCAAGGTCAAGGACCATTAGGCTTGTTTCTATTCTCAAAAAAAAAGTTCCTCGCCAAGAACCAAAGTCATACTTTCTCGGGGGGAGATTGTCCTACTTTCATTTCGACTTGAAAATTTAAATAAAATTTAAATTTGATTGAATTGTACCCCAAGAATTTGAGATTTAGATCGATAAACAAACCAGTTTTAATAAACTAATTCTTGGGAGTGTTGTAGTGTTTTCAAAAACGGTTTTTACCGGGTCAAATTTTTAAAAAAGTCCAACAGCAACATTTAAAAATTTTTGTCTCCATTTGAATTTTTGTTTGAAAAATCATTTGCAAATTTTTCCCGGGAAACTGTGAGAAATCCGGAGAGAAATTTTCGTTTTCCCGTCGGGTGGGAAAAGCCGTCTCGCTCTATTCTCCTTTCAACATAAAATTTTAAGTATAAATAAAAAGCTATAATTCTATAAATATTTTTCCCTCGAAACCGGAATGTCTATTAGAAGAAATTCAAACACTAAAATCAGTATAGCAGCAACCTGAAACGATATACTGAAAAATGAATGTGGTAGCCCGGAAAAACTGAAAGACAGACTTAAACCACTTTCAAAATAAGCGGCTCATTTATAAATTGTCACAGACGAGATCCTCGAGTAGAATAGGAAGTTTCAAATATTATGTAAACCTTTCTTCTTGATTGAATAATACAGTAAAAGTGTGAGAGTGGATTCGTGTGTCCTTGAAAATTCATTTTCGGTTTCAATTTGAGACAATTGGAGAGTCTGAATACATGACAGAGTGTTTTCAAGTAGATGTATATGCTCACTCTTTCCTCATTGTATTGACTAAATGGTGAAGAATTCATGTGTGAACGACATGATGTGCCCTTGAAAATCTGTTTTATTTAACTTTTGTTGTGTTTTGGCACGTTTAAGTATACAGTATGACTCAAAAAGTGTGCAGAGTTGAACAGTTTGTTGCATAATAGATCTTTGCAGTGGAGGAAACCGATTTTCAGGCTAAATATCTTCTAAAAATTTTCTGTAGCAATATAAAGCTCTTAAATAATACATAACCTTGTAGAATGTTAGCTGTAACATATATACTGTATAAATTCAGGTATTTTTCGCTATTTCGCGTTAGTTAGTAATTTTTTATATTTTGTTAGTCTTGGTTTTTTGATGAATCTTCTTTGGTGATGTTCTTGAACAGATGATGTTTATGAACACACTGAACGCTGAACTATTTCCCAAACAGGCTCCAAGCTACCTAAACAAATAGTTTTTAATAGTTAGCACTAACTTTTGGTTTTGTTAGAGGATTTTTAGCGTCCATATATATGGATGTTTCATTGAGTTTCACTGAAATGTTTCTTTTAACTTGATTGGGCTCATGGTTTCTCAAAACCCGGAAAAACTACCAAACTAATAGCTAACCCACATCAAACCTATTAATCGTTTGTGAGTTAGGTTACCATAGATACAAACTATTGTTAGTATTTGTCACTTAATCAATGACTATTGTTAGGATCGGTTAATTAGATAATTTTCGGCAACGGTTTTTCAGACGAAGCCATATTCCATTGACACACTAAACCGTTTCGGTTTCAAATTAACTAAAAATTAGTTTTTAATAGTTATAACTAACTTTTGGTTTTGTTAGAGGACTTATTTTAACCTCCATATATACAGGATGTCTCATTGAGTGTTTAAAATTTTGTTATTTGTAGGAAAATTTTAATTTGGAGCCCGTTTGTCGGAACAGTTCACCGTTCAGTGTGTTGAAAGAACATCAGACTAATAAAATATAAACAATTACTAACAATAGTTAGTTTTGGTAATAACCTATTAATTGACAAACTATTAATGGGTTTGTTGTGGGTTAATTAATAATCTGAGAAAGTTTTTACCGATTTTTGGGAGAGGCGATCGTCAATGAAACATTTTCTAAAATTTTTTCTCACAAAATACCGAATTTTAAGCACTCTATGAGACATCCTCTACATTTGGATGTTAAATTAGGTCCACTTACAACCAAAAGTTAGTAATAACTGTTAAAAACTAATTTTTAGGTAACTTGGGGTCTGTTTGTCGGAACAGTTTAGTGTGTTGAAAGAACATGGTTTCGCCTAAAGAGCTGTTTAAGAAAATTATCAAAACAAAAAAATATTAACAGTTACTAACAATAGTTTGTTTTGGTAGTAACCTAACTCACAAAGTATTGATAGGTTGAGGGTTTGTGTATGAAACCTGAGAAAATTTTTCAAAATTTTCGGGAGAGTCAGTCGCTAAGGAAACATTGTATAAAGTATTGCTTAGAAAATAACAAACCCATAACCCACTGAACGCTGAACTGCTTCGACAAACGGGCTTCAAATTAACTAAAAATTAGTTTTTAGTAGTTATTAATGACTTTTGGTTTTGTTAGAGGACTTATTTTAACATCCATAATTACGGAATCGCTTATGGAGTGTCTAAAATTTGGTTATTTGTAGGCAAGCAATTTTATAAAATGTTTCGTTTAACTTGAATGGACTCACTGTTTCTCGAAAACCGGAAGAACGTTTCCAGATTGATAATTAACCCAAACCAAATCCGTTAATAGCTTACCTTCGAGTCCGTTAATAGCTGTAAGTTAGGTTACTACAGAAACAAACTATTGTTAGTTCACTTAATCATTGACTATTGTTAGTATTTGTTAATTAAATAATTTTCGTCAACGGTTTTTCAGACGAAGCCATATTCTATCGACACACCAAACCGTTTCGATAAACGGGCTTCATATTAGCTAAAAATTAATTTTTTAACAGTTATTACTAACTTTTGGTTTTGTTAGACGGCTTATTTTAATCTTCATATATACAGGATGTCTCATACAGTGGTTAAAATTCGGTACTGCATTTTGTAAGCGAATAACTTTAAGTAAAATTTCTTTAACGATGGACTCTCCCAGAAATTGCGAAAAATTTTTACAGATTAATAAGTAACCCACATCAAACCTATTAATAGTTTGTCAATTAATAGGTTAATACCATAACTAACTATTGTTAGTAATTTTTTTGTAATCTGACAATTTGATAACTTTCGTCAACGGTTTTTTGGTGAATCTTCTTTGGTGATGTTCTTGAACAGATGATGTTTATGAATACACTGAACGCTGAACTATTTCGCAAACAGGCTCTAAACTACCTAAAAAAAATAGTTTTTAATAGTTAGTACTAACTTTTGGTTTTGTTAGAGGGCTTATTTTAAATATATACAGGATGTCTCATAGTTCATTTTCTAGGCGCCTAAATTTACGTAAAATTTCTTTAACGATGGACTCTCCAGAAATTGCAAAAATTTTCCAGATTAATAAGTAACCCACATCAAACTTATTAATAGTTTGTCAGTCAATAGGTTAATACCAAAACTAACTATTGTTAGTAATTTTTTATATTTTGTTAATCTGATAGTTTTCTTCAACGGTTTTTGGTGAAACTTCTTTGGCGATGTTGTTTCAACACATTGAACACCATTGTTTCACTGATTGTTGTTCCGACAAACAGACCCCAAATTACCAAAAATAATTTTTAACAGTTATTACTAACTTTGGTTGTTAGTGGACCAATTTTAACATCCAGATGTAGAGGATGTCTCATAGAGGGCTTAAAATTCGGTGTTTTGTGGGAAAATAATTTTAGAAAATGTTTCTGTGACGATCGGCTCTCCCAAAAATCGGTAAAAACTTTCTCAGATTATTAATTAACCCACAACAAACCCATTAATAGTTTGTCAATCAATAGGTTACTACTAAAACTAACTATTTCTAATAATTATTTATAATCTGTCAATTTGATAACTTTCGTCGAGGGTTTCTTTTAGAAACCATATTCTTCTAACCCACTATACCCTAAACTGTTTCAACAACTTGGATTCAAATTAACTAAAAACTAAAATTTTTTCATCGTTATTACTAACTTTTAGGTTTTGTTACCGGTTTTAAACTCTCAATATACAGGATGTCTTATAGAGTCTTCATATTTTGAAAATTTAAAAAAAATAATTTTTCTAGATCAAATCTAAGAGAAGTGATTTGGGACAATTTTTCATCGAGATATGACGCAGAAAACCTTGTGATAGCGTTATTACGTAAATGTTCGGAACTGAGGTTATCAATGCACTTATGTAAAATTCTGCATCAGGTCCTTTATTTATTAACATTCAGCTTTCATAACTATTTTAATCGACATCTGTGTTTCGTATTCAATATATTAAAAAATCACTTCCATTTCCGTTTGTGATTAGGTTTTGTTTTAACAATTGTTTGTAAGAAACTGATTTCATATTTCAGTTTTATATTATTTGACTTAGTGTCGCTCTTTTTATAATATTATATTTATGGGATGCCTGTGGTGTGGAGGTTCAGTGCCAGACTAAGAAGTTATAGTCGCCAGTTCAAATCTTCCACCCGTATCTTGTTATACCCCCAAAAAGGTGAAAAACGGGATTAAAACTCAACCAACCAATATTATATTTATAAGATGTAGAGAATACATATATTTCAGTATAAAAGAATTTTTTTAAATAAATTTCTTTCAAACATTTTTTACATCCTTGTTGCTGAGTGCTGAGCTAATTCGTTTCCCCAAGTTGGGAAAATTTTTGAGATGAAATAGTTTAAGGCCTTAGTACTGCGGCCCATCAAGCTCTACTGAGTGACCCAGTGGAAACCGACTGAGTGAAAATTTGTGAAAGGTCGATTGCTCATTGTTAAGCCTGAACTGTAGTACCTGATCAGTAAGAAAATGTTCGGGCCTGTGCTTAGAAACTGCTAACATTGTTTGCCTCAACATATCTTCAAATATACATAACAGATGATACCCTGAAGGTGGACTATACGCGTTGAAAGCCGGGCTTGTAAAATCATTTTTTTGGTAAGTCGTGTGGCCCAGTCGCAATGGTAACAACAAAAATTTGGCCTGGGAAGGAAAAAGCTGAAGTACCAAGGATTTAAAGGGTTCACTTTCCTGTCTTTCTTTTCGCTTTTCGAAAAGGGCCAAACTCAATTCAATCAGGAAATTTTTTCAGCCATGGAGACATCATCCTAATCACATCCAACAAACTCCTACCTCTTCTCTACCACTCCATCCTTGTAGAAATTCGTACATAACACTGTTACCGCCAAAATTGATAGCCAGTGTAGTGCCTAATTAAAGCTTAATAACCTAACAGTCGAAAGTCTTGGGAAGTAACACTGTAAGCTAAGCCAATACAGTCTTATCTCATTCACTACATCCAACAGCGCCTGGCTATCCTACAGTAAAATAGGCTAAGTTATGTTCATAATTCGCCATTTTTGAATACTAATATGAATTTTAGGTTGGTAATGTAAAGTTAGAGCCAAATCACCGAACAGAACTTTCCGGTAGACCACATATTTAAAGGAAAACCGATGACCACAACTATATCAAACTGGACCTTAGACCTTCATCTCCTCTAAAAACAAATTTCGAAGGTTTTTTCAAAGAACTCGAAAACCCTTACTAGACATCCTAAATAGCCAGACTCTCGACAAATTCTAGATTAAAAAGAAAGATAAAGGTCAGTGAAGCAAGTAATGTTCCTTCCGCTAACAAAAACATCTTCAGAGCAAAAATCATATTCGATTTTTAATTTATATAAACATTTCCCTATATACTGTTCGAAGGGGAAAAGGTTTTCAAAAGGTTTTTATAAAACGTTCACAGGAATTCAAAGAACTTCAATAGTTCCCTCCCTGATGTAGTTTGAGAATTTTTTGGTTTATTAAATATAAAAAAAAATTTCTGGATTACATAATATGAATCCCACTTTATATATTATCCCACTTGAATCGAAATCAATTTTTAACATCAATACGAGCAGACAGGGTATGTTGTTAGGGTAAACGATTTCTACAAATCGAGAACACCTTTTGACACATTTTCTCAAACTTGAAACCATCTTATTTATTAATATCATTTTAATATATTTTTCATTTATCGATCATCATTGTCCGCTGTTGATGTTGTGCTCTCAAACGACAGTCCGGAAGGAGTGAAAAACCGCCTTTTTGTCATTCGATTGGCCCAGATATCGAAACATGTGACTCAAGTTCCGCGTCTAGACTTGAGGTTAAAGTCAGATCAGAGTTCAATTAGCAGTTTTTTAATTAAACAATATCGCCAACTGTTTCTAAGGGAAAAATGGCGATAAGAGTCAGCTCGAGATTGGCGTAATCGCAATACCTCTCAGCTCAAACACAACCCCCTTCCTCTTGCTAATGGAGCTTGTTGGTCCATGAATTAGGTTAACGGTTAGCTAAAAACCATCCGAGGCAGATGGTAACAGTCTTCTTTTTAAAAGAGATTATGACCTTCGTTTTGAATATTCTAAACGAAGGATAAAGGAAACTAAAAATCGTTTTCATGTTTTTTAATTTTTGTTTCGAGATCCAGTCACCATTTATACGATTCCATTCCCTCTTTGGGAGAGTTCCCGAGGGATGTACTATACACATTTACATGTGTTATAAAAATGAGAAGCGCCCTCTTTCTGAATCATCTAAATATCTTTGAGTTACGTCATTCTCAAATTACATTTCCAGTCAAATAATCAACAAAACAAAAAAAAAACTTTTCGAAGGGTTTCCAACCCTCTATACCACTCTATAGAATCCTCCTTCTTTGTCTATCACTCCTTTCCCATGTTTTCATCCTCCTGTATTATATTAGCTCCGTCGACCCTGCTCCCAAATAACAACTCAAACATCTTTTTAAGACGAGCAAACCTGGTTCGATGACCAGATCGTCTGACAAATGTCATGTACGAAACTTGTATACCAAGTACATGATCGAGTTCATTGCTGAAGGAGAGGGAGGGAGGATAAAGCTCGGAGGGCTTTCGTTTCTCACTAATTTCACAAATTGATTGATTTGGCTTCTTGTCTTTTCAATTATCTGGTCGTTTTGACGAGTGAACGCTCTTTCAGAACGAGTTAGCCAATTAACGAGAGGTTGGGAGAAACCACCATAAAACGGTACAGACACAAATCAGGACAAGACGATATCCATTCATTTGAACGATAAATAAAAAAAAGAAGAAGAAGGAAAAAAAAAATCAATCGAGCTACCAGAGAAACGCCAACGTCTCGGAAAGAAGGTGTCGAATGCCTGAAAAACGAGTAATAAAAAAACCTGATCGAGTTGGTAGACGAAAGGTTCTGGACGAGTGAACGCAGAACACCTTATATTTGGCAACAACTAACATCCCAATCATCATCTAAACGGGCGACTTTTTTTTTGTCTTGTTCGAATGTTGGCAAGACTTTTAATCTCGATGAGTTAGCTGGCTACTATCGCGTGACCTTCGTCTCGAATTCCATTTCGGAACAATTATACTAAATGATAAACATCCTTTTAATAGCGGTCGATTACACGAGTGCGACATTTCAGGTTCGATTGAGATAATCAAGACAACGGAGGGAAGGAGCACCGGATTATCGGAGACCGGATGAACCGGATTCTGTTCGAGGCCTTGACCTGTCATGTTCATGGGCTCTTGCACTGTCATCAAGGGTCAAACCTTTTCAGGAGAGCATTTGTCTCGGTTTTGCATGTCAAAACCCTCCCAAATGAAGCCCTCTGACTTTCTCTTTTGTTATGCTAATACCATCCACCGGAGAACAGTTCTATCATCAAGCTATCTCTCTCTGGATAAAAATCAAGGTGATCGGTCGTCACGGGGGAAAGCAGTCGACGATGGGAAATGATTATAATTAATTCCAAACAAAATTGAACACGTGTTTAACAAAATGGTCGTCATTTAGGATTGTGAGAATGGGAATAAGACAAGAATTTTTCCTAATTGCTAGAACGAGAGAGAGAGAGAGAGAGATGGATATAAGCAGAATTTATTTAATTAATTATCTAGACTGAATAAATTTGCAGGATTTTGTAAATTGGCTTGTCAACGGTTTTATCGAGAAGACCACCATTGTCAGATGACATTGACAAATTTTCATGGCATATGTTACCAAGCTACTGCATGTCTGCCATTTTCACCTGGTAGGATTTGTCTTTTTCTTATCTTCCTTCTTCTTCTCCTTCTTGTTTTTTATCCTTGGATAAATGCATCGGTTTGCTAATTTATTTGAATTGCCTTTATTCTGGTTTGTTTTGAATAAAGAATCGTTAGCACTAACATCACGTGGGCTTGACTCGATGAATGTTGTAAGTCGGATCTTGGGTTAGACAACTTGAATTCAAATCGGTGGCAAGGTTTTCCGTGTTATTCCAGATACCATGGAATTGTTCAAACCGTTCCGTATCATTGTCCTCTTTCAAAACAGCAGTGTCAGGTGATCGAATTCGCAGCCATACTACTTTGTATTTCTCTGACAACAATGTGTCACCGAAAAGAGTCGGGTATCTTGTTGTACCTGGAAGATATAGCGGATTTTGTGACTTGTGCTTTAAATATTCGGTGGCAGGTTTAGAGATGTTAGAGTGTAAGGTTCACAGCGAGTGGCATTTATAACCTAAAATTTTTAATTATTGGAGAGTGAAAAGTAGTTTCTGTGAAAATTATTACTTTCCCAAAGGATACCGCATGAATTTTCCAAAAAATTGAGACCAGATCACGGTGAGAAAAACTGGGAAACGGAAGTAAAGAGAAAAACTAGCAAAATTTACATAAAAAAAGAAAATTCAGAGTGAGTTAGCACCTCAAAAGGAAATATCGAGTACAAAAATGTCAGCAAAAAATTAAAACATAAATAATTCCTGTTTCCGGGAAAAATCACAAGGAAGAGGAGAGGAAACTTTTCCCAAAAACCAAATCACCTAAGGTTGACAACCCAGAATACCAGAATTTGGAAAATTCCTGAGATTCCTTTGTTTAAAACCATTCTTGGAGAATGATTGATACAGATTAGGTAAAAGGGAAAAGCAATAATCTTGAGCCTGACTTCGAAATAGAACACTGGGACTCCCAATTTAGTCCAGTTGAGGACGCCAAGTACCGAGATTTTGTTTCGCCAAAGAAACCTAAACTTCTTCAGAAGGAAAGTTTGGGACGAAATAGGTTAAGATGAGAGTGTTTCTCATAGTCATGAGTATGTGGAGGAAGTCAGGTTTGCCAACCTTACAGTGATGTTAGCATGAGTTTCCAATAAAAAATTTCCAACAGGATTTTTTTCTCGATTTTTCCGAAAGGTTGGAAAAAAAGTTTTTCATGGAGCTTCCTCTCATGAAAATTTTAATTCCTTCCTCATTTCCCCTCCTCCCATTCCCTCTCCTCTACCATTCCCTTCATCATTCCTTCTTCCGTCCTCCCTGTTGCCTTAAAACGTTCGTTTCAGCCAATCGGGAAATGGCTTGATATGACGTCAGGGCGGCCATATTTAGCGGTTTCTCCCGCGTTCGTTTCCAAAGGAGCGTGATTGACTAGGCGCGCAAATTTCTGGAAATTGAAATTGAACACAATCACTATTCAACTTTTTGACAAGGTTTCACATGAAGGACAAGATGCAGAAGAGAGAGAGAGAGGAGGAGTAAAAATTGCATAAACGATATCTGGGATAAAAAATCGGAGAGAGATAAAAGTGTTTCGTGCATGAAAGATGGCGGTCATTTTGAAAAGAGAAAAAAAAAGAAAATAATTTTTCTATCTTTTTAATTTGTCTCCACGGCACGTTTTTGTTTTATAATTGAAATTGATTGTTCTTAAGATTGTCTCCGTATCTTGATTCCTTTCTCAGAGTCTTTTCTTTTCTTTTTCGAAATCAGGCTTCCTCCTGTCGCTGCCATAAATTGTTCATTATAAACCAGGTTCTCATTTTCGTTTTGGGCCCGCGGGGTGGCCGAGCTAACAGACCCGAAACGGCTCGGTGATTAATCCCCTGCAGAGAGCTTCCTGCAACATGAGTCCTTATCTTTGGTTCGTTACGTAGTTAACATGCATTCCGAGAGTGCAAGATCCTTATCTATGAATCACACCTGAAAACTGCATTCGAGGGACTTTGATAATGCGATTTCGCGTAAACCGGTTGCCTTGGCCTTATCTCCGAGAGAATGTTTGATCGTGATCCAAATGTTTTCATTATTTATCAGTCAATCAATCATCAAATCCGTCATCCGTGCTATCGGAATTGTGTTTCGGTTTCTCAAAATTGAGGCTGGAAGAAGGAAAACGACGCTCTGGTTCACTTCCTTCCAACTCCCAAGGAGAGGAAGGGAGATGTGACGAGCCTACACTGTTCGCTGATTTTGGAATTGTTCTGACGCAACTCAATTTTCACAGGAAACAGTTCTATTAACAACTGATTTCCGGTTAATTGAATTGGAAGCACTTTAACGTCAGATATTACATCATGGAGCATGTTGTTTCGTAATTTGTTTTGACATCCTTTTTTGTGTGTGGACCACGGATGATTTAACTACCCTAAACGTCCGAACGAATTTTTACTTCGGTATTTGTTTCCCTTCGATGAACCGATCGATTTTGATCAGTTCGAACAAAACAAAGAAACGAAACCGTTTGAAAGAAGACGTGCAAGGGAATCGAAAACCCACCTGACCGGTTCCAATTTGGTAAACAATTCTTTCGTAACAGATACCAGTTCTCGAGGAAGGGATGATGTCCAAGATGTGAAAGGACAAGACAAGTTGTCAGAAATGAATTCTCAATGACATCTCTCCCTATTCTGTGTTACAGATCCTTGCTCATCCTCCTTCACAAACCAATATCATAATCCGCTTCCGAGAATTCAAAATTGGTTTCCTTTGGGAGGAGAACAGATTGATTCGACTCCCAGAATAATAATAAAAAAGGTTTGATGAATATGAGAACACTTTTGAATATATTTCTAGGAAATTAGAAAATTGAGATTTTTTGAGAGTGGGACAAGTGGCTCATCATTTCATGCATAATTCTTGACATTGTTTTGATTTGAAATGTGGTCGTGACGTATCGATATGTGAGAGTAATTAAAGTCAATTTAAGGTATAACTGATAGATGGATCTTGTGCTTGAGTGTAATTGGGGATGTGACTACCTTTAGGTTCATGTAAATTCGTTTCTCTCAGAGTGTTCTTCCGAGATAAGTGTTGACTGTATTAATATAAATTTGTGTCAGTTCAGATTTATTCCAAGTAACTGTAAAATTGTTTTCATGTATTTCAACCTTTAGATATGGGTTAGCACAACTCCCAAACAATGTTGAATTAGTGTCTATGTGAGTTTATTAATTAATAAACAGGATACTGTAATGAGTTATGATGATTATTATTAAGTAGCATTATGACTGTTGAAAGACACCAGTGTATTCGTTTCTTCATGAGTGTAAAGTCTATGTAGTATCTTCAATAAATCCTCCTAATTCCCCCGATTTTAGTTATTTATCGGTTTATTATTTAATAGATCAAAGTTATTCATAGTTCAAATACATCTCCAACCCCCGGAGGAACAAATTTCTTCGTTCTTGCTGTTTGCGTTATATGTTCAAACTTCACCTCAGCTGAGTTTTAATCCAGTTTGACACCTTTTTTGGGGTATAACAGGATACGAGAAAAGGATTTCAACTCGAGACTATACCTTCTTAGTCTGGTTACACCACAAACCTCCCACCAGCTCCAAAAATTAAGAAAGAAGACATCTCTTTGACACATCGCTTTTTTAATAGTAATTAAGTGTGTATAAAAATTTATTAATTAATAAACAGGAAACTGTTTTGAGTTAAGATTCGTTTCGTCATGATTAAACAGGTCTGTATAGCATTTTGAATGAATTCAACAAATTTGAGTTGTGGTTTGGCTAATTTTTTAGTAGATCGAAGTTGAGATTTAAATTCAGAAGAAAACCGAGAGGACATCTTGTGTCAAACACCAATTAGTACTCTGGTTTAGTTTTTATTAATAATAAATAATTTAGAATTATGTAACAGAGGTACGACTCTCATCATTGAGTGGTTGTCTTGAAAGAACCCACGACTTCTCCACCAATCCAAGTTAACTTGAGGTATGTAGACGTACCACATGTGTTTCATACCTGTTTCTGGGGATTCGAGGGTAGTGGTCAACAACCCCTAGCTAGAAACTAAGGGTAACAAACCATTTTTCACATGACTGGAGGAACATTGTTATGTTGAATGATATTCTTGGTGTTTCCTAAAGTAGATGTCTTGGGGTGTTGTTCATGAAATTATTTCCTCATATTTTGAGAATATTAATTGGATTACTAATAACATCGTTTGTCCCAAAATTATTGACTACATGCGAACAAAAAAGTGCTTATGTCTTTGTATTAGACAGTTTTACTTTTGACTTGCATCAATAATCGAAAAAAAATTTTGACATACTCAAATTAACTGCCACCTGTATACAAACTGGTTCATGTAAGTTTGAAGGGTGCTATCGAAGAAACAGGCTGTTGGCTCACAATACTGAATAAGAGGTGGAAAATCGGTTGAGAAGATTGAAAAATTTTTTTTCCGGGATGTGAGGGGTTTTGGTCAACAGTAGTCCTTCGGAGAAACAGAGCTGTTTTTGGGTTCACAGAAGGACATTGTAGTGATTAATAAATATTTGAGGTCCATTAAGGACTATAACTTAAACTTTCCTTAGATTTTTAGATAATTAAAAACATGAGTTATACACGTACCTCCCAGGATCTCAGATGTCACGAGGAAGAGAAGGATAACCTTCTACGGACCTCTGAGCAGACTGGATCCAGAAAGACAGACGAATAAGATCTTCCAGTACTTTGTAAAGAAAAAGACGAGACTGGAGTGGTTCCTGGAAACCGAGAGAAATCTTGAAGAATTGGGTATCACATAGCAGGAAAATGAAGGAATACTGGAGGAAGCGGAAAGAGGAACCTTGTCCTTGTCATAATTCCAATTTTAAGACTTTATTCTTCCTACTGTAGTTGGTAAAGGTAGATAAAAGCCGACAGTCTTATATACATCATGCTTTCTACTCACCAATCACTACAAAAATAAATAAATAAATGAATGTTTCCAATGATTTCCGTGCGTGGGTAAAGTAGAGTGATCAATTAAATTATTAACACTTTAAAACCCAGGAATCCTCGGAGTGATCGATTTAATTTTTAATAATATTAGGTGGACCGGAAAACAATAAACGGTAGAAGTGATAAATTAAGCGATTATCTATAGGCCTATAACATCCGACGATAACGAATAAACAAATAAATTCCATAAATATGACCGATCACTGAATATTTATCACATTTACCGGCTAGTTTATAAAATATCCAAACGAAATTCGATCAATTTTTGCTCAGGTGTTTGGTTTCTGCTACTGCTTCTCAAATATTCTTCTTGTCGGAAGGTTCGTTTACCATTACCGGCGAGTACAGCTTTATAGATTATTTGCCTTTTGTCAGAAAAGTGGGAGAAGAACGAGCACACTTTTATTAAATTTGTCATTACAAGTTGAAAAACTATAACTAGGTGTATATTTATCTGTTTCTGTAGTTATATATCTTTATATTTATGTATTTATTAATTAAATTATTTGCTTATCTGTCCCGAATAGAGCAACACAATGCGTTCTGGGCATTAAATTTTTAAAAAATTGCTTATCTAGGATTTTTATTGATTATTTACCTATTTAGCCGTATATTGATTTATTTATGTATCTATTTATCTACATATTAATTTATTTCAAAGGTATTCTGGTTGCAGAGATAGGGGCTGTAAGTTGAATCCTACCAATTTCTGCCGGACGTAACCACTTCTACCATGTTTAATTGACGAATAGTCGCCAGAAATCTTGTACACATTCACTTAAATTGTGACACATATACGATACCAATTCTCAGTGTCCACATTATAGTTCAATAAGAGCATTATAGTTCACCTTTACTCCAATTGGAAGTGTTTTTGCTCGAATTAGGTTCTTTCCGGCGTAACACAAATTTGAACTGAACAAAACCCAAAGGAAGATACTTCAGACAAATATGGTATTCATCCTCAAATTACAGTTAATTAGTACGGAATGTTTGGTGTAAATTTGATTGTGGATTCTAGAGGCATGCTGGTGGATACAAACAAACAGACAATGAACATGTCTCGTGTGAATATTTATTTAAATAAATTCGGGAGTTGTAAATACGTAACGTCAAGTTTCACATCCAAATCGATGACAAAGCGCTGTTCTCTTCCAAAAGTTGTTTTTCTATTTTGATTAATTACCCCTTAATAACAATTAATTTATTAATTATTTATGTTAGATATTTGTTATTTATTCTCATTTTCACTTCGAGTCTGTCGACAACATTGTTTGGCTTCATTTAAATAAAATTTAAATCGTTTTGACCATCATAAACTATTGTTGGCAGCTCAATTGTGACAGTGTTTACAGATAAGTTAGTCGTAAATTGGACGCCTAAACGAAAAACTGAGAATAATCCTCTGTTGGGAATCAGGAAGCTGGGAGATTTCTGAAAATTTGTCCCCGAAAATTCATCTTTGAATTTGTTCTCCCGATTACTTACTCATAAGTAAATAATTTCTAACAACAAATTTTCGTCTCCCACTCCACATACCAGAGGTATATATTTAAGTATACGACGGCGAATATTTATTATTGAATTCGTTACAGTATATATGATCAAAGTCTTTGGAATAAATGTCATTGTTCTCGAACCGGTGTTCTGGATAATTTCTTCCTCACGATTACCTAACTTTTTTTAATCCCCGAATTTATTATCTAATTAACGAAATACAGGATATTAAAATATAATTTTATCTTAGACTTATTAATCAATTAATTACAAAACGATTTATGGATTTTAAAGAGTTTCGTTCAACTCTCGCGAGACGGATTCAATCTCACTTAAGACGACAGATGAATAAATATTTTCCCGACAATAATACAGAACCGGGAACCATTTGTCAATAACGACTGATTTATATATTATTGTAATAATATCAAACATGATACCCGGGTTAAATTGTCTTTGTTTTGAAACTGGAATTCAGAGCGGTCGATCGTTTCCGTCGGACGGAGAACCGTTTTTGTGTTTCATCTACGAATTCACATTGAACTTGAACTTGAATTATGGTTGTTTCGTTTCCTATCTATTTATACTTAAGAGTGACTTAATTATTGGGTTTCATAAGGTCGAAAGATGTTTCAAACAACCTAACCCCTAACCATCGGGTTCTTTGAGATTTAGGTATTCATATGTCAAGAGATTCGTTTGTAATTGTTGGATAGGTTAACGTCCAGTGAGAAAGTTGTGGAAAATGGTGGGCCGATTTGGGAAAGGAAATCTGTGAGGTTGAGGATCAGTATTCGGAAAAGTTTCGATTTCTCAAGAAATTCTTTGGGTATGATTATCTACTAGGAAAAATGGAAAGTGTGTGTAAGAGTTTCGTATGTTTTCTCTAGTGAGTAATGTCGACGGATTTATCTGAATCTTATTGTTCAGGATCTCTGATCACAAATTTGAATTCTTAATGATTACTAGAGAAGAAGAAGAAGCAGTGTGACAGTGTAACAAGAAATTATTACGTCATAATTCAGGAGTCTGTGAGTCTGGCAGTGTTTCGATTACAATTAGAATAAATAGAAAAGTGTAAACAGGAATTTCTTGGGAAAACTATGTCGATATTCGGTGGGTTAGAGACAAATTATGAAGTAGTTTCTGTGGATAATTATTCTTGGTATCGAACAACAGGAAGGAACATTCTGGTGTGTTTCAAGAATTGAAGTCGAAATTCAGGACTGTAGGTGGGGAAAAATTGTTACGAAACAGATTTCGAAAAATATCTTCTTAGAAACTTACACATCTTAATTACCAGGAACTTATTAACTAACTGTAACCTTACATAAGAAACTCTAAAAATAGTGTTTTATGAACATTTGTTCCGATGATGAACCCGAAACATGATAGTTAGAGAAAGGTCCAGTATTGGAATGCTTTTGGTGACCAACTCTAAGGATTTCGAAGGAAGTTTGTGTTTCATGTGGAGATCAATGTTATGGAGGTATTTCGTTAACTTGGAAGAGTTTGAATAGTTTAAATTCTCTGTAAATTTCGTCTTTGACGTTTTTTTCTCATTTGAGAAAGTCCTTTTCTAAAAAATTTAGAAGGGAAAGACGATTTAAGGGAGATCTCCTGTGGACATAGACTTTGTTTCTCAAATTCTTTCAAAAGTCTTTCTCTTTTGCCGACTTACCTTGTGAATCTTATTAATAATGAGGGAAAGCCAAACATAATCGTATTTGTGTTCGTCGAAAGCACGAGGTTTCCCTTTATTCAAAAGTTTCGTTCAACAATTTCGACAATCGATTGAAATTGAATGACTGATAAGACATCTCATTTCAAAAGTAATGCACAAATATTATCAATTAAGGAACAAACACTTTTTTCGAGGTAAGAGACTGGTTCACGGAGAAGTCTTGGATGATTTATATGCACTCAAATCACTTAAAAAGTAATGCACACCTTGTAAATGAATTTATTTCATAAATAATGCACAATAATCTGAAGAAATCATTTTAGAAGAAAATACAAACATGTTCGGAGGCAGGAGATTGAAAACCTAAAACATTTGTCATCAACATCTTATTTTGAAGTTCTTATTTATTTATACTTTTATGTAATCATTTATTTAATACTTATACTATTATTTATATAATTTGCAAAGTTTTTCAAAAATTTTCTTCTCTTCCGAAGAGAATTTATTGCTGAGATACAATACGACTTTCGGTATGATTGTCCTCTTTCTGCTTAGTGCTTCTATGACCTTTCAGGTCTTCTTTCGTTCTTCTCTTCTTCCTCAATCATCTTCCTTTGGCAATTTCATTTTTATTAGTTTTTGCACTGGTTTCCAATCACGTTGGTCCAATTATTTAACAATTAATTGGTGTCGGTCACATGGTTTCAATTAATAATTAAGGAAAAAATTGAAAAATTAATTTCCGTTCTCATTGAAGAGGCGGATGGGATTCGCTAACGAAGTCATAATCGATCATTGTAGCAAGTTGTAGTTATTGAAAGCAAACAAAATTAATTATTTTAATTAATTAAAAATCTGCTACAAAAAGCCCGCCTTTGTCGACGAGATGAGGGCGGAGCTCTCGGAAGTTATGCGATTCAACTTTGAGTTGTTTTTAACTCTCCATTACTTGAGGATAGTGTCCAAGTAGACATCAAATCCTTGTTCGGTTTTTAATCCTTTCTGTCAACACTTTTGTAAGCACATACACACGCACTAAATGAGTCGTTAACTTGAGTTACTACCTCTCTCTCTTTTTGTGCGGTGAGAACATTAAGTAAGTAAGTAAATAAATAAATTACGAATTCTTAGCGTGACAGATAAATAAATCGGAGACAAACAATCGCCTTCTTGGAGGACAAAGTACCAACACAAAGAGGCTGAGAAGAAGATTAACAAGAAAAGTGTGCAGTACTTTTGAAATGAATTAGCCAGATAACAAAACAGACGATATAACAATGAGTAATGAAACCAAAAGCAGATAAACAGATAGACAAAGAGGAAGGATTCGGGAGAAGGTTTAAGAAGAAGACTTGGATTACAACTTGAGATCCAATATTATTATTATGAGGAGGAGGGAGGGAAGGAAGAGGACTCAGGTATTTTATGAACAACATTAATTATTATTAATTGAAAGAAGAAGACAATTTCGGAAGGATGTAGAGCTGTTTGATATAGGACCTGAGTTTCCGGTTTCGACCCGCGTTTTCATTTTAATTGTCATTGTTGAGAATCAGGTTGAGGAAATATGAGAAAGATGCGGTCATGTTACAACAACCTGTCAAATGTTAACAATAACTATCTGTTTTGCAAAAAATTATGGTCGAATGAGCTTTCCAGAACTGTTTGTCGAAAATTTTGTTTCGGTCAGTTCCAAGGACTTCCTCTGCTTCAGTTTGTCTGTCTTTATCTTGATAACTGAAGTTCTGCATTTCCATTCGATTAATCCCACATTTTTTGTCGTTCAGGTTGCTGTTAGTCAGTTCTGGCGTTTTGTAAAAACAAATTGCGTGTAAGGTTGTGTACTAATTAAGACGAAAAATCTCCAGAGAATAGGTCTCGTTATTGTCAGTTAAGCGAAGCAAAATTTCCAGTTTCTGGGTAAATAAAAATTTACGAGCTCAGGTTTCGATAGTGACATCTCCAACGGAAACTGGATTTACGACATTTGGTAATCTCGTGCGAGGATGGTTTTTCTAGATGCGAGAACATTTTTGAGACCACACGCAACTAAACAGAGAAAACAGCTGAATGTTTCAAGATATTACCCGGTGGAAGGGAAAAAAGGTGAGAAGGATCAACGAAAACAGAGAAAAATAACGTTTCCTTTCATTTCTTAGCAAAGTTTCTTGCTTATTTAAATTTTTACGATCGTCTCGCGGCGAAATGGCTTCCAGAGGTGAATAAAATAAAAACTCAGCAACATTTCACAAGAACACACTCGGGATGAAAATTAGAATGATTTCGTGACCGTTGTTGAGAGTTAACATGAAGAGAAAACGAAGAGGTTTTAACAGAAACCCTCCTTAAACACTGTTAACGTTTCTACTTTATATTTGCTTGATCAAATCAGATCAACGGGATCTAATTATGAGGTTGGTTTGTCAGTTGCAAGCTTGAAATCCTTGAACGCTTACAATTCAAAACTATCCGCATCCTTGTCAATGCCCTCTGGTTTGTTCCTAATTAGATAACCCGTAAGGATCAGGTGGTTCGAACTCTCTCTGATGACTTCGTACTGTCTACTTCTTCCACAACCATTCTTCTATATCACTCCTGTTCGTTCAATCTTCTGTAAGTGCTACTATCTCCTTTCCTCTTCCCTCATTTCTGCTTTCCTTATCTAGTTTTTGGAGCTTGTTTCCTAGATAACAGATGTAGTAGGTGTACATATATGAACAAAGAGAAAGTAGTGTTGGGTTGAATATGTTTCAAAACTCCTACTTCTCAGAGTATTAATCTTGGGATGGAGGTTTCAGCGGTTTTTAATTTCTTTTGATGACCATATACCAGCGAATTCGGGGTCATATATAACGAACTCTGTTCCACAGAAGTTAGTGTGAAAGTTCGAAAGTGGATACACATTAAAAAAAAAGTACAGAAAGATGGACTTAAGTGCTTGAAAGTAGTCAGAGAAATCAAGACGCTTTACAAATGTCTTTTGTTCGCATTGAGTCAATAATTTTAGGAAACACCAAATATACATCATTCAACATAACAATGTTCCTCCAATCATGTGAAAAATGGTTTTTACCCTTAGTTTCTAACTAGGGGTTGTTGACCACTACCCTCGAATCCCCAGAAACAGGTATGAAACACATGTGGTACGTCTACATACCTCAAGTTAACTTGGATTGGTGGAGAAGTCGTGGGTTCTTTCAAGACAACCACTCAATGATGAGAGTCGTAACTCTGTTACATAATTCTAAATTATTTATTATTAATAATAACCAAACCAGAGTACTAATTGGTGTTTGACACAAGATGTCCTCTCGGTTTTCTTCTGAATTTAAATCTCAACTTCGATCTACTAAAAAATTAGCCAAACCACAACCCAAATTCGTTGAATTCATTCAAAATGCTATACAGACCCGTATATTCATGAATAAACGATTACACTGGTGTCTTTCAACAGTCATTATGGTACTGGTTACTTAATAATAATCATCATAACTCATTACAGTCTCCTGTTTATTAATTAATAAACTCACACAGACACTAAATCAACATTGTTTGGGAGTTGTGTTAACCCATAAATATAGCGGTGTGCAAAAGTTTCTGGCCAGTCATATTTTGTCGCCTAATTTATTAAGAAAAGAGCCCAATAATTTTATATCATTGTTTTATGGTACTATGGAGTATAAGAAACAAAATTATACAAATAAATATCAATTGTATATATTCGTATATATTTTTATTACCATTATTGCTGAATGACTTGTACAAAAGTTCCCGGCAAATTTGTGAATCAGGAAAAATTCTTCATCCTTGCTTTCCATATAAGTAGCAACTTCCATTTCTAGATTAGTATATCTTACTCATACCTTTGGCAGGTATAACTACAGCAAAACGATGCGATATGTTATACAAACCGCTGTAGGTAATTAAACATGGAAACGATTTCTCAGTTGCTTGGAATAAATCTGAACTGACACAAATTTATATTAATACAGTCAACAGTCATCTCGCAAGAACACTCTGAGAGAAACGAATTGACACGAACCTAAAGATAGTCACATCCCCAATTACACTCAAGCACAAGATCCATCTATCAGTCATACCTTACATCAATTCGAATTGAATTTCTGTTTGTTGTATCTCCGGCATCTTCAATCAGCTATAATAAGAAAGCGATGGCGGGTTTATTGCTTAATTTTTGAGAGTGAAGTTTGAGCATAATCATGATTTCTTCCCCGTACTAACTGCTATCTCATTCTAAGGGAGACATTAAGTGGTTAAAAGGAACTTTCCATCTAGGGAACAGATTAGTGTCCTAACCCCAGAAATGAGATAATAGATCTGACTAGAGGTGCTGTCTATAGGATGAGATAAGATATAATAGAAAAGAATAATATTAATACTAAAGAATATAATGAAATAGAAAGTAAAGCAGAGAAGAGGGAAAAATAATTATAAATAGAAAACAATAATAATTATAATAAGATAAGATAAAATGAGATGAAGAAGAAGAAAGGTAGGAGGGAGTAGAGAGATGAAGCTGTGAGAATCGTGTTATGGACCTAAATGATTGATATTAATAATAGGCAGGAAGGAAATTGGTTTTAAATGGAATGGGGGTGTGTTTGAAGTATAAATATTATAAAATAGTATGTTTTGTGAGTACTTAAAGATGATTTTAGATCCTGAAATGTCTTTTGAGCGAAGCAGCCAATTTAAGAATTCATCTAATGACTCAAATTTATAGGAGGGAGTACCACCACCCAGAGTGAAAAGTGGCTCATTTACGACTGTGGAAAAAGTTAGCAAATAAGAAAACGGAAAGTAATAATTGGGAGGAAGGTAGATAGGTAGAGCAGGAAGGGGTGAATGAATGAATGAGTTGTCAGAATGAGGCACAAAGAAATCATTCTCGTTGGGAGCATACAATGTAAAATTTAACAATCAGTCCACGTGTGCGAGGGGAAAACAAATTCCAATTTAACGACCATCTTTCTTATTTTTTTTTTCTTTGTGTTCTTTACGAAACATTAAAGACGATTTTTCTTCTCTTTTGACGGATTTATTTTCAACTTTTGTTGCGGTTTCTTTGTTAGTACTGCTGATTTGGACTCATTTATGACGCTACTTTCACTCTCTCCAAATTGGCATTAAAAGAAAAAAAAATTTGACTCATTCCAATATTCAAACCAACAAAGCTACTGAAAGGTAAGAGAGGAGAGAGAAGGTAGATACAGAGGGGGATGTAAAAAGACGAAGAAAACCCTCTGGAGCTATTAAATTTTAAAGAAACCGCCCTCATCCCCCCGAAGGTCTGAAGTAGTTTGGGTTTCAATGATATTAGTTCCTTCGAAAACACTTTTAGATCAAAAACATGGAAGGGAGTTTAAACATTGAAGCGTTGGCGGAAGCTGGAGCTGGAGCGGGAGGACGAGGGTGGAAAAAGGGATGAAAACGTTATTGCCATTTCCCACCCCCTATTCAAAGGCCCTCGGAATCATTCTGCTACCCTTATATCATCTCTCACCCACGCGACACACACGCACAACATACGTTTGCCTCTTCCACCAACTCGTTTTCTTATTTCCGAATGTCAAATAATGATTTTCAAGATGGCGACACGGCAAATTTTTATCCATGACTGACTCAAATTGATGAGCTTACATAACCTCTCTAATTTTCCCATTAATCCGGCTTTTATTTTTATGTGCAGTACTTTTGAAATGAATGATTCTCAACAGTCTGTTTTATCAAATAAATTCTTGAGTAAATGGTTCATTGGCGTTCAAATCAATTTAAATTCGTTGTGAGGTTCCAGACCGCATAAAACGAGACCTAACTTATTCACAGTGAAACATGAGATAAATCTGCCTATTAAATTTAAATAATTTGTGCATAATTTATGAAATGAGAGCTGTAAAAAAAGATCTAAGAATAGAATTGCTTGTTTTATTTATGAAACGAATTTTTGTGCATTATTTATGAAATAGATTCTGATTAAAGGCGAGTAGCACTTTTGAAATGAATATACGCGTTATTTTAAACGAGGTGCGCTGTTTTTGTAATAAAACTGTGCATTACTTATGAAAAAGGATTTGGTAAAATTGGACTCTTGTATACTAAAAGGGAAGAAGCCTGGGTCTGGTAGGCGAGAGGTTAGAGCACTCGCCTATCACTACAAGGGCCGAGGTTCAAATCTCACTTGGTGCTCTTCTCCCGCTCTTCTACCTAAAATGTTTTCCTTCAACTTATCCACTACCCTGTCACCTCGAAATTCCCTCCAAGGCTCACAACCTTGGTAGTAATGTTCAGTCAGCAATAAGTGAAAATTAGCTGAGAACATTGTGGTCCATAGTTGGCCAAAAACAAGTAAAAAATGGAAAAGAAGACGCATCGCTTGGGCCTCCGATATTAAATAACAAAAATGAGCGAAACTTATGAAAAGAAATTTGAACAATGATTTGCATCATGTACGAAATGAATTCACGAGTAAACTGTGCAATATTTATGAAAGAAATTCTTTGAAATAGTGTGCAGTATTTAAAATACATCCAACCTCAAACTGTGCAATATTTATAAACGAAAAATTGTCCAGTGTTTATGAAATGAATTCCACCTGAAACTGTGCAGTATTAATGAAATGATCTTCCTCTGAAATTCTACAATAAAAATGGATGGGGTTTTGTGTTAAATTGTGCAATAATTATGAAATGAACTTGACCTCAAACTGTGCAATGTTTATAGCCGAGATTATCAATAAAAGTGTATAGTATTGAAATGAAGTTGACGTGAAACTGTGCAGTATTTACGAAATGGTCTCTTCCTGAAATTCAGCAATAGTTATAAACGAAATTTTGTGTCAAAGTGTGCAGGATTTATGAAATGAATTTGGCCCAACTGTGCAACGTTTATAAACGAGATTCTCTATAAAAGTGTGAATATTTAGTAAATGAACCCAACCTCAAGCTGTGCAATATTTATGAAACGAATTTGACATGAAACTGTGCAGGATTTATGGAATGGCCTTCCTCTGAAATCGTGCAATAATTATGAAAGGAATTATGTGTTCAATTGTGCAGTATTTATGAAAGAATTTGATTTAAAACTGTGCAGTACTTGACGAACAAATTGAACCTGAAATTGTACAATAATTATGGACAGGAATTTGAGCTAAAATGTGCAGGATTTATGAAATGAAATCACCTTCCAACTGTGCAATATTTATGAAATTATTGCTTTTTAAATCGTGTGTATCAGTTTGAAAGGAGTTCCTCTTGAAAGTGTGCATTACTTTTGGGATGTATTTTGTTTTAAAGACTTGCAATACTGATCAAATCATCAATCCCAAGCATTTTAGTATAGTTTAGGTTAGTTTAGTTTTAGTTCCGTTCTTCGCCCTTGGGTACAACAGGACCGGAGGAGGATTTGAACTCACGACCATAACTCCAACACTTCAACCACTACACCAGGCCTCCCGGCATCAATCTGGAAACGTCTGCATGACTTAATAGAAAACCCTGAACGTCGAAACAGACACGAGCTTCAGGCTACAACCTAAAATACAAAAATTAAGCGCGGGGAACCCCCCTCCTCGAAAAAAAGCAAATAAAAAACAAAACCGGGTAAGCGGGTGTGTGGTTGTCATTTTGAAATGTTCTCACGACACAAAACAAACACGACAACCTGCATTTGTCAGTAACAAAAACCTACCCCAGAGCCCGTTTCGAAATAATTTTCAACACAAACAAAAATCAAATCAAAGGAAGGCAAACATTAACCAACCCCGTAGGCGTGAAAACAAAAAGGAAGATGGCGGACGTGGAAAAATGAGAATTTGATGAAATGAACCGTTAACAAAAGGGAAAATGAAAAACCTCGCGTCATCGTTGGTTGGTATCAATGTTAAGGCCTCCTAGACTTTGAACGGGCCCCTAACGGGAGAGCTGATGTCATAAACGACGTTCCCTATAAAGATGGAAATTTACGAGCCGTTATTTGGGGTTTTTTAATGAGGCAACAAGGTTCGCCAGAAAGCAATCTAAATACCAAGGAAATATGTCTCGGAGTAAAAATAATTTTACATTTACATTTGGGTCTCCTCCATTACTCTCAACGCAAGAAATTTTAATGCCGAGTAAATTTACCGTCTAAATATCCCTCTGTCACGGTCGGTCATAAATTCGCTCTCCAACTCGCTTGGGCATAAATTAAAGTGAGAAAGATAGACAGACATAGGAAGAGTGAGGACAAGGGGTTACCGGCTGGAGAGAGAGAGAGAGAGAGTGCAAACATTGAAGTTCAATATATATATATATAATATAATAAAAAGTTTTCTTCTCCCTGAGAATTCAATAAAGTTTGATTTCGGTCAATCTCCTCTTAAATTTTTAAAACCAACCCCCTACCCCCGTCAAACGTTTTACCCCACTCACCCGTTCATCCTCTTTCTTCTCCCAAAGAACTAGATATCAATTAAAATCATACAAATCCGAAAAAAATTGCAAAAATTTTTTAGTTATTCTAAGTTGGCGGTGAGATTCCGTTCGCGAACGGCTTATTGTCAATTTTAATTCGGATTTTTAGCGGTGAAGTTGTCGGAAAATGGGTTACGGCCCTGCTTCTCTCTCTGTTATTCCCTGTTTGGGGGGTTGTTTCGAGGGTAACGTTTTACAAAAGAGAAAATACGTTCGGATTTTAATCCCTTTCCAAAGGATCCTCTTAATTAGGCGATTGACTTTACTGATAAGATCAAAACGTATCATTCCCGTTCGGAAGGGGACAAAAGGAAAATAGACACGGTGGAGTTTGCAAGGAACATCATTAAGAAGGCTTATACGTGAAACGTTCGGGGGGGAAGGGGAGGAACCAAAAGGAACCAGAAAGGTGGAGGTAGATGTTGAAACGTTTGTTACAAAAGAAGAGTGAGTCACTCAAGCACCCTTCCTACTCGTAGCGAGGGTAACCATCTAATCCTCGAAACATCAAAAACGGCGGAAGTCAAACGACAATACAAATAAGTCGCTAAGTCCCTATGACATCACGCAGCAGCCTAATGAGTACCTTTTGAAAAGAAGAAGCCACCCTTCGTAACCAGGGTAACCATCTAATCCCCGAAGAAAGAAACATGGCGGGTGCAACAGCAGAACAAAGAAGTCAACATGTCCCCAAACGCTCAAGTTTGTTAACACGTCGGTGGAAACGATTTCACGACAACAGCAGAAATCGCGAATAAACATGGACAAGGGGTCAAATGATAAAAAATTGAAAATGTCACCCCCACCCCCGAAAACCCTCCTCACAGAAGAGACGAGTTGCCCATTAAAAAATTCTACGGTTTCGAGAACACCGGTGACTGTGACGAATGGAATTTTGAACGAAAAAAAAAGCGGAAGAAGGAGCTCTGGAGCCGGAAACCGGAAACTCCAGAAGGAACATGAGAAGAGGATCCACTTATGTCGTCTTCGGTGGTCACGGTCCAGTTTTTTTGCGAAAAACCTGGGGAAAACGATTATTCGATTACAACTGAGCTGGAGTGTGGTCATTAAAAGTTTTGAAAGCTTGAAGGGGTGTGTTGGGGGAGACGCGGGTGGAGGGTTTAAAGCTTTCGAGAGTTTATCGCTTTCGTCAAAGTTTTTCTTTTTATGCGATTACCGTTTCCAGTTCCGGAAACTTTTCCATTTCGCCCTCCGCTTATTGTTTATTTTTGAGAAAATCCTTTTTCCGAAATACTCCTCAACGGACACAAACCGCTTCCCAGTTTTTTGGGATAATAATGGCGGGGGTGTGAAGAAAAGATATTGAGACTTAATTTTGATTCTGTTGTCATAAATACAAGGAAACGAACGCCTTTTTGAACCAACGGCAAACGGATGTCAGTTTGTAAGCATTTTTAGTCAGCGAATTGTGAGAGATTATTGTTGTTTGTTTACTGCTTATTTTTCCAAGTGCCTACTAACACACATTGACAGATAAGATGAGTAACAAGACAAGTCATCACCATCAAAGGAATTTCTTTCATAAATACTGCACACTCTTATATAGAGTCAATTTCATAATTCGTGCACAGATGGAAGAGAAAGTCAACTGTCCTGTCTATCCTGTTTCCAGAGACCATAACCACTGCCATCCTGAGTTTTTGTCAGCTATTTCAGTGGCGCACATGTTTAGGTTATGGAAAGACGATTTTAAAAATTTTCATTTTAGTATTTTCCAAAATTGAACGATTTTGGGAGTGGAGGGGAATGGGGGGGGTGCTACCAAAATTTTGAAATATATTATCGATTTATGGATGACGTAGTTTTGACAGCTTTGAAGGGTTGGTTGTAGAGCTTGACAAGTATAGTGGGGCGGGATTTGTGTTTTGAAAATTTTGGAGGGATGGGCCGTTTGAAAATTTTATTTTCCAATTTTTGCGTCTACAAGTCTTCCTCTTAATCTTTGATTTGCTGTCGTTGGTATACTGCTTGAATTTGTTTTGTCTCAGGTATCCTTCTTCTTCCAGTGGTATTACAGCTGTGTAAGAGCCTTGGTGTTCACATTCACTAGTCTCCATCTGTCACCCTGCCCCGAACACTCACGCTTTAGGTCTCCTTCCACTTTCTCCAGCCTTTTTATTTCATAAATATTGCACAGTTGGAAAGGAAGAAGCTACCCTTCGTAACCAGGGTAACCGTCTAATTCCCGAAGTAAGTTCCATTCCCGAAATTATAATTTCTGAGGTATACATTCGTCTAATTAAAAAAAATTTGACAGACTTTTGGGAAAGAGATTAGGTCAGGTAAGGTATTTTAGGACTGTGTCAGCAATTTTTGGGGGCATGGAGAGCCCAACACCTTCTTTATATCTTCCAGGAACATTTGTATTAATATCACTGGAAATGTCTTCAGCTTCCTGGTCTCTTCTGTATGATTTTGGGTTAGCACATTTTTCTATACTCTGTCTTAGAGTATATCTATAATCTTTTCCTTCAAGGTATTGTCCTGCAGCTAATTAATCAGACAAAATCATTTTTCCTTTGAGAGTGCTGACTCTACAGTTTTCTTGTTGACTCCCTTTTTGGAGATTTTCTACCTGATTTTTTCAGGTGTCTTTTCCCCAGCAACTTTTCAAAAACAGCTCTTTTATAAATTTGTCATTTCGAGTTTTTTGCTGAACTAATTCTTTTCTCTCCTCTTTCATACTACAGCAAGGTATTCATTCATAATTCCTGTTCCTTTTATATGTTCCTTCTACTCCAATTTTCTTAAATGAAAAATGTACGATTTCCTTTTTCTGTAGAATGTTTCCCTAATTTATCTATTTTTAGAAACGTTTCACCACTACAGCAAGCTTCTCTCTTTTTCACTTTGAAGTTCTTTTGAAATTTGAAAACTCAAATTTCCTTCTTTTCCTCACTTTTCTTTGAAATGACACATTTCCTCAGGTACTGTCACAGTTATTTAGAGCTTTTTTTCACCGATTTACTTTCATCATTGCGTCTCTGAGTATTGCTGACTCAGTGTTTTTCCTTTTTCATTCCTTTATATACATTTCTGTATGATTTGTTCCAGCTTTCCTTTTCCCAGGAGTGTTTTATGAGCTCGCTCTATTTCCTCTTCCGCTTTCTTAAGTACTTGTTACATGTTTTCAGTTTGTTCGTTTCGCTTAACTTTCTTGTCTTTGATGAGTTTTGGTTTAGATGTCAGGCTGTGGCTGTAGTTGGTTTTAGGTAACTTAACCCCCAACTAGAACTACTTCTGTTTTATACGGAATTTAATTATGATTCAAGTTTATTTAGTGGACTGAAAAGTTTTTTTGTATTTTTGTTACGGTAAAAGTGATAAATCAGGTGAATGTGATTCATAATCACCGACTAACAGAAAAATCCTGAAAGTTCAGTGGTATAAGTGATAAATCCACCAAATATATACATAATTCCCGGCGATTATTCATAATTACCAACTACACTTGGTTGATATTAAAATTACTGAGTCCTTATCATATTTACCGACTAGTTTATAAAATCTCCGACTCAAAATGGGTGAATTTGGTTGACAAATTACAAACTGGATATATTATAAACTAGCCGGCGAATGTAATAAATATTTTAAAATATTATACTCAGTACTTTGCGCACATTATCAAGCTTAATTGGTGGTTAATTATAAGTACCGGAAACCACAAATATATTCGCGTGACATAGGCCTATATTATATGAAACGGACAGACTGACAGTATTTTCCGGTCGGCTGGTGATTATAAATAATCGCCGTGAATCACATATATTTTCACCAGATCGTAACACGTATTTATCACATTCACTAGCTAGTTTATAAAATATTCAACTGAATTTAAAATAAGTATTCTCAGGTTACAAGCAGAAAATTAAGTAAAATGACCGGTAAATGTAATAAATAAGGGTAACTGATGATTAAGCTTGACTAACCGACATTATTTTCCGGTTCGTCTAATATTTTAGTTAATTAAAACTTTATGCAATTCTATTTTTCTCTTTGCTGACTCAGTGGTTGCTTTATGTGTGGAGTTCGTTCCTGTTTAATTATTCCCTGGAAAGTTTTAGAAAGCTTTTTGCACTCCTTCCGGTTCCAAGTACTTTTTATAAGGTTTTTGGGTTGGGTTGATTACCTAATTAAAACTTTTTGTCTTTCGTATTAGTAAGTCGATTTGCTGTCTGGAGAGTTGATACCTATTTGCTTCAGGTATTTTCTTCTCGTTTTGGGTTAACTACAGACATGTTTCTCAACTCATTTTCACTCTTATTTGTGGAGCTTGTGAAAATATGCTTGATTGTGAGTCAGCTACCTTTCGTTGAAGGCTTACTTGCTGACTGAACATTACTACAAAGGTTGTGGGCCTTGAAGGTGTCGGAACCAGGTTGTGTCGTTGTAGATGAACGAATGATGGACAACACTAATTCCGAACGTATATTGATATATAAAATATTATTATAACTATAATTTAGAATCAAAATGAAAGTGCGGAGCTCCGGGACTGAATGAATTTAGCTTCGGCTGTCAGCTGCTTCATTTCACTGTACCCATTCCGGAATTAGGAATTGTGGGAACACCACAAAGGGAATTTTGAGGGAAAGGATAGTAAATAAATTTAAGGAAAACATCAGGTATCAGGTACATTTCGTAACTTGAATAGTATAATTGCTGACATTTATATAAGAACAAAATTTTGATTGTTGTCCTATGAGATTGATTATCGACAGTTCGTGTGTCCACCATCTTTAGCTCTTTTATCGATCTTCCTTGTCCCTCACAATATTGTTGGTGGTTTTAATCCTTTTTTGGGGTATAACAGGATGCGGGAGGAGGATTCGAACCCACAACCATTTGCGTCCAAGTCAGGAACTTTAGCCACTACACTACTCCTTCCACCTTATCCTTCAAAATATGAGAGAGAGGGAATTGAAACCATCGCATAAAAAAGACGAGAACTTCGTCAAAATTATTATTATTATCATTATCATACATAACTTAATAATAACTTTGGGGCGTTTTCTTATTTGGAAAAAACAAAATTTCCCAGGTAACATTTTTCGCAGAACTTTTAATATCTCGGGGCACGCATCTTCAGAAGCAATTCACCCTAATAACCATAATTTTTTTTCTCTTCTCACCCAGATGAAACCTGATCATGTTTCCTTATTTTATTAACGCGTAATATAGGAGTTAAGAGGAAGTATCACGTGACCAAACATCGCCAACCTCTATTAACGTGTTAAACCCAAAACACAACTACTTTATAACATCCGGGTAATTTGGTACCATGTTTGAGTTGGGTCTTTTGCCGGATGTGTCATCTTAATCTATAACCAGAAGAACCAATTCCGACCAAATTGACCTATTAATGAGGAATTAGAGAGACAAACTATTTATTCATAGAGTAATTAAACAAGAAATATAATTGCTGTTCGTGTTGTTTCGTTGAAACCATCAATTCACACATCTGATGGCACGAAAGTGTCTTGTTCTCTTGGATTTTAGCTTTCAATTTACAATGAGTGTGCAGTATTTTTGACACGAAATGAACTGAGGTCATTACTTATTAAAACGAAATTCTTGGCGATTGTGGAGTAGTGAATTAGTTATTCTTTTATTGTGTGCAATACTTCTGAGAAAATATTATTAGGAAATGTGTGCGATACTTGAAAAGTACGTTGATCTTTTTAAATGTGCAGTATTTATGAAAGTGATTCTTTGGAAAGGTGTGTCGTTTTTAAAATGAAATTGTGTAATGTTTATGAAATTAATTCGACCTGAAACTGTACAGTGTTTGTGACATGACTTTTCTCTGATTTCGTGCAGTAATTATGAAAGGAGTTATGTGTTCAGTTGTGTAGTAATTATGAAATGAACTCGACCTCAAACTGTGCGATATTTATGAAGGAGATTCTCTTTAAAAGTGTGCACTATTTATTAAACGATATTTTTCTGAAATTGTGATAGTTATGAACGGGATTTTGTGTTAAAGTGTGCAGGATTTATGAAATGAATTTGACCTCAAACTGTGCAGTATTTATGAACGAGATTTTCCAAAAAAGTGTGAAATAGTTAGGAAATGAACCCAACCTCAATCTGTGCATCATTCATGAGCTAAACTCTCTTCAAAGTGTGTAATATTTATGAAATGAACCATACCCGAAACTGTGCAATATTTATGAAACGAATTCGACATGAAACTGTGCAGGGTTTATGAAATGGCCTTTCTCTGAAATCGTGCAATAATTATGAGAAGAATTATGTGTTCAATTGTGCAGTATTTATGAAAGAATTTGACCTAAAACTGTGCAGTACTTGACGAACAAACTGAACCTGAAATTGTACAATAATTTTGGACAGGATTTTGAGCTAAAATGTGCAGAAATTATGGATAAATATCCTGTAAAAATGTGCAGGATTTATGAAATGAAATCAACCTCCAACTGTGCAATTTTTATGAAATTATTGCTTTTTAAATCGTGTGTATCAGTTTGAAAGTTCCTGTGTGCATTACTTTGATGTATTTTGTTTTAAAGACTTGCAATACTGATCAAATCATCAATCCCAAGCATTTTAGTATAGTTTAGTTTCGAAACTGTGCAATATTTATGAAACGAATTCGACATGAAACTGTGCAGGATTTATGAAATGGTCTTTCTCTGAAATCATGCAATAATAATGATAGGAATTATGTGTTCAATTGTGCATTAATTATGAAATGAACTCGACCTCAAACTATGCAATATTTATAAGATACGAGATTCTCTATAAGAGTTTGTAGTATTATTGAAATCAATTCGACATGAAACTGTGCAGTACTTATGAAATGGTTCTTCTCTGAAATTGTGCAATAATTAGAAACGGGATTTCGGGTTAAAATGTGCAGTAATTATGAAATGAACTCGACCTCAAACTGTGCCATATCCATGAACAAGATTCTCCATACAAGTGTGCAGTATTTATGAAATGAATTCAACCTGAAACTGTGCATAATTTATGAAATGGTCTTTCTCTAAAATCGTACACTAATCATGAACGGAATTTCGGGTCAAAGTGTGCAGGATTTATGAAGAAAACTTGCCTTCAAACTACACACTATCATGAAGTGTATATCCTGTAAAATTTTTTTAGTGTTTAGGTTAGTTTCGCGTTCCTTTAAATTTAGTTTTAATGTTTTCAACCCCCAACCCTCCACCCCGATAACCTTACAAACTCTGACAATGAATTAATAATAAAAATTTTTCTTTTCTTTTGTTCGTCTTTGTAGTCCTTATTAAAACCAAACTGAGAGAGCTGAGGGGGTAGAAGGGTGGTGAGAAGAACAGAATTCGTTTCATTCAATGACATAAAAGAATCTTGTTTCTCTAATTAATAAAAAAATTATTAATTAGTTATAATTAAAATAATTTTTTGTGTTACACGAATCCTTAGCTTTTCCCAATGCGTCGGTTGATTCAACAGAAACGCATAATTTCAAAGACTGTATCTGAACTGAGATGAAAGGTTTCTAAAACCTGTTTTGCTAAACTCTTTTGGCTGACTGTTGAAATTGTTTTTTTTCTTAAACATCTCAACTTTTAATTAAATATTTCGCTGAAATTAATTATTCCTCTTCATTTATAAAACTAGAAATATATACTCATCAGCAGCAATACTATTATCATAAGATGTGAGAGATTGAAAGAAAGAGCGGAAACTAGGTCGAGGAACCTAAATTGAAAACAAATCTCTCACGAAATTCTATTCCCCTTAAAATATTTATCAGGTTCATTGTTGTAATAATGAAAGTTTCACTTGATGTGACGTCTCCTGCTGTTGTCGCCGCTGCGGGTCTTTGTTATTATATTTTGACGTCTGAATGTTTCTAAACCGGAACTTTTATCACAACATCTATCCTGACACTGGGATATTTATTTAAATAAGATGAGTTCATGAGTTAATCTTCCGGTTTTCCTGTCGAGTTTTAATCCCGTTTTTCATCCTTTGGGTATAACAGGATGTGGTAGAGGATCTCAACTCGCGGTCCTAACTTATAGTCAGGCTCTGAGACCACTAAACCAGAGATTTCTCCAAAAATTGTCCCGAAGAATCAGGATAAAGTATTGTGAGGAGTAAAAATGTAAGCTGTTGAAACTGCTGATAGCTGATGATAATTAACTTTTAAAATCTTAGTTTTCCACCGTGTTAGAGGCAATAATTATGAAAAACTGTTGCTCTGCTTTATATTTAATGACTTTCTGTCGTCTTGAATTTAGCAATATCAAAATTTAGATAAGGAGCGTAAACTACCCCCTGAGAGAGAAATTGAGAACGAATATCAACAGCCGATTAAGGTGTTGTCTTGGATTGTAAAGTATAAAAATCATTATTGAACAAAAATTTTAGTCAGCAAGAATATCACTTAAATAAATTTTAGTTGTTAATCAAATGGAAAAAATTTAGCACAGAGTTAAGAATAAATTTTCAAACGGCCCATCCCTCCAAAATTTTCAAAAAACAAATCCCGCCCCACTATACTTGTCAAGCTCTACAACCAACCCTTCAAAGCTGTCAAAACTACGTCATCCATAAATCGATAATATATTTCAAAATTTTGGTAGCACCTCCCCCATTCCCTCCACTCCCAAAATCTTTCAGTTTTGGAAAATACTAAAATGAAAATTTTTAAATCGTCTTTCCATAACCTAAACATGTGCGCCACAGAAATAGCTGACAAAAACTCAGGATGGCAGTGATTATGGTCTCTGGAAAGAGGATAGTTGACTATCTCTTCCATCTGTGCACGAATTATGAAATTGGTTCTGTACGAAAGTGACCAGTGCTTTTGACAACAAATTTTTAAGAGGAGAATAGTGATGAAGACTTCTTAAAGGTGTGCGGTATTTATGAAACGAAATTCTTGTGAAAGTGTGCAGTATTTATGAAAGAAATCCCTTTGATGGTGATGACTTGTCTTGCTACTCATCTTATCTGTCAATTGAGTCGTACGACAGGAAGAATGTGTATGAGTAAGGTCTCGAAAAAAAAACAGCAAACAAACAACAATAATCTCTCACAGTTCCGGTTCACCATCGCTGACTAAAAATGCTTACAAACTAACATCCTAACGCTGTATTCATGACAACAAAAACAAAATTAAGTCACAACATCCTTCCGCTCAAGGTGTGCAGTATTTATGAAATAAAACTCATGTAAAAGTGTGCTGTATTCATAGTGGTGGTGGTTTTACTCCCGTTTTTCACCTTTTTTTGGGTATAGCGTGATGAAGGAAGAAGATTCAAACTCACGACCATAACATCCAAGTCAGAAACTTTAACCACCCCACTGCGACTCCCGCTGTGCAGTATTTATGAAATGTACGAATCCGTTGAAGAAATTTCCCACAATCCCCGCTAGAGAATGACATTTTATAAAAATACCTCCGATCAAATTCAGTAAAACGATTTAAATAATAAATTTTTGCCGTCCTATTCTTAAATAAGTTTCTGGTATTTGAAATGGAAAACAAATTTTTATTCGTAAGTATTATTTACTTAGAGTAATTTACTTGGAAGACCAACCTGCGATTTTTGTTTCCATTATCCGGAAAAGGGACTCTCTCGGACAATAAAAAACGTCAAAGACGAAATTTACAGAGAATTTAAACTATTCAAACTCTTCCAAGTTAACGAAATACCTCCATAACATTGATCTCCACATGAAACACAAACTTCCTTCGAAATCCTTAGAGTTGGTCACCAAAAGCATTCCAATACTGGACCCTTCCTCTAACTATCATGTTTCGGGTTCATCATCGGAACAAAAGTTCATAAAACACTATTTTTAGAGTTTCTTATGTAAGGTTACAGTTAGTTAATAAGTTCCTGATAATTAAGATGTGTAAGTTTCTAAGAAGATATTTTTCGAAATCTGTTTCGTAACAATTTTTTTCCCCACCTACAGTCCTGAATTTCGACTTCAATTCTTGAAACACACCAGAATGTTCCTTCCTGTTGTTCGATACCAAGAATAATTATCCACAGAAACTACTTCATAATTTGTCCCTAACCCACCGAATATCGACATAGTTTTCCCAAAAAATTCCTGTTTACACTTTTCTATTTATTCTAATTGTACTCGAAACACTGCCAGACTCACAGACTCCTGAATTATGACGTAATAATTTCTTGTTACACTGTCACACTGCTTCTTCTTCTTCTCTAGTAATCATTAAGAATTCAAATTTGTGATCAGAGATCCTGAACAATAAGATTCAGATAAATCCGTCGACATTACTCACCAGAGAAAACATACGAAACTTTCACACACACTTTCCATTTTTCCTAGTAGATAATCATTCCCGAAGAATTTTCTTGAGAAATCGAAACTTTTCCGAATACTGATCCCCAACCTCACAGATTTCCTTTCCCAAACCGACTCATCATTTTCCACAACTTTCTCACTGGACGTTAACCTATCCAACAATTTCAAACGAACCTCTTGACATATGGATGCCTAAATCGCAAAGAACCCGATGGTTAGGGGTTAGGTTGTTTAAAACATCTTTCGACCTTATGACACCCAATAATTAAGTCACTCTTAAGTATAAATAGATAGGAAACGAAACAACCATAATTCAAGTTCAAGTTCAATGTGAATTCGTAGATGAAACACAAAAACGGTTCTCCGTCCGACGGAAACGATCGACCGCTCTGAATTCCGGTTTCAAAACAAAGACAATTTAACCCGGGTATCATGTTTGATATTATTACAATAATATATAAATCAGTCGTTATTGACAAATGGTTCCCGGTTCTGTATTATTGTCGGAAAATATTTATTCATCTGTCGTCTTAAGTGAGATTGAATCCGTCTCGCGAGAGTTGAACGAAACTCTTTAAAATCCATAAATCGTTTTGTAATTAATTGATTAATAAGTCTAAGATAAAATTATATTTTAATGTCCTGTATTTCGTTAATTAGATAATAAATTCGGGGATTAAAAAAAGTTAGGTAATCGTGAGGAAGTCGTTCGAAGAAATTATCCAGAACACCGGTTCGAGAACAATGACATTTATTCCAAAGACTCAGATCATATATACTGTAACGAATTCAATAATAAATATTCGCCGTCGTATACTTAAATATATACCTCTGGTATGTGGAGTGGGAGACGAAAATTTGTTGTTAGAAATTATTTACTTATGAGTAAGTAATGAGGAGAACAAATTCAAAGATGAATTTTCGGGGACAAATTTTCAGAAATCTCCCAGCTTCCTGATTCCCAACAGAGAATTATTCTCAGTTTTTCGTTTAGGCGTCCAATTTACGACTAACTTATCTGTAAACACTGTCACAATTGAGCTGCCAACAATAGTTTATGATGGTCAAAACGATTTAAATTTTATTTAAATGAAGCCAAACAATGTTGTCGACAGACTCGAGTGAAAATGAGAATAAATAACAAATATCTAACATAAATAATTAATAAATTAATTGTTATTAAGGGGTAATTAATCAAAATAGAAAAATAACTTTTGGAAGAGAACAGCGCTTTGTCATCGATTTGGATGTGAAACTTGACGTTACGTATTTACAACTCCCGAATCTATTTAAATAAAGAAATCAATTCACACGACCATGTTTGTTTGTCTGTTTGCTTCTGCCTACCACCATACCTCCAGAACGTACAATGAAACTTGACCAAACATTCCGCAGTAATTAACCATAATTAAGGGATGAATACCGTGCTGGTCTGAAGTATCTCTTTTTCGATTTTGTTTATTTATTAATTGAGTTACTCGGAAAACGGCCTATTTCGGTCGCCATTACTTTAAATCGATGGCAGAAAGAATTTTCTGTTATTCAGGTTGTTAATAAAATTTATTCAAAACATTTGAGACGGATGGCTCATTGACCTTGAACGATAAATCGAAGAGTTAACCACTTAATTACTCTTTCTAATTTACCCGTGCATGGAAATTATTGTCCAATTACCTTTTTTTTATAGTGATTAGCGAAATAAAAGAGAAAGTAGTGTTGGGTTGAATATGTTTCAAAACTCCTACTTCTAAAAGTATCAATCTTGGGATGGAGGTTTTTTTAATTTCTTTTGATGACTAAGTAGCTCAATAGGGTCATATATAACGAACTCTGTTCCACAGAAGTTGGTGTGAAAGTTCGAAAGTGGATATACATTAAAAAAAGTACAGAAAGATGGACTTAAGTAAGTGCTTGAAAGTAGTCAGAGAAATCAAGACGCTTTACAAATGTCTTTTGTTCGTATTGAGTCAATAATTTTAGGAAACACCAAATAGACATCATTCAACATAACAATGTTCCTCCAGTCTTGTGAAAAATGGTTTTTTACCCTTAGTTTCTAGCTAGGGGTTGTTGACCACTACCCTCGAATCCCCAAAAACAGGTATGAAAAACATGTGGTACGTCTACATACCATCTTGGATTGGTGGAGAAGTCGTGGGTTCTTTCAAGACAACCACTCAACGATGAGAGTCGTAACTCTGTTACATAATTCTAAAGTATTTATTATTAATAATAAAAACTAAACCAGAGTACTAATTGGTGTTTGACACAAGATGTCCTCTCGGTTTTCTTCTGAATTTAAATCTCAACTTCGATCTACTAAAAAATTAGCCAAACCACAACTCAAATTCGTTGAATTCATTCAAAATGCTATACAGACTTGTATAATCATGATGAAACTAATCTTAACTCAAAACAGTTTCCTATTTATTGATTAATAAATTTTTGTACACTCTGAATTACTATTAAAAAAAGCGATGTGCCAAAGAGAGTGTCTTCTTTCTTAATTTTTGGAGGTGGTGGGAGGTTTGTGGTGTAACCAGGCTAAGAAGGTATAGTCCCGAGTTAAAATCTTTCTCTCGTATCCTGTTATACCCCAAAAAAAGGTGTCAAACTGGATTAAAACTCAGCTGAGATGAAGTTTGAACATATAACGCAAACAGCAAGAAGGAAGCAATTTGTTCCTCCGGGGTGGGGGTGTATTTGAACTATGAATAACTTTGATCTATTAAATAATAAACCGATAAATAACTAAAATCGGGGTAATTAGGAGGATTTATTGAAGATACTACATAGACTTTACACTCATGAAGAAACGAATACACTGGTGTCTTTCAACAGTCATAATGCTACTTAATAATAATCATCATAACTCATTACAGTATCCTGTTTATTAATTAATAAACTCACACAGACACTAAATCAACATTGTTTGGGAGTTGTGCTAACCCATATCTAAAGGTTGAAGAACATGAAAACGATTTCACATTTACTTGGAATAAATCTGAACTGACACAAATTTATATTAATACAGTCAACACTTATCTCGGAAGAACACTCTGAGAGAAACGAATTTACATGAACCTAAAGGTAGTCACATCCCCAATAACACTCAAGCACAAGATCCATCTATCAGTTTTAGCTTAAATCGGTTTGAATTTTGTTATATCTATATACAGTATATCATACTCCGGCGTCTTCAAATAGACATGATAGAAGAGAGATGTGCCAAGGAGAATGTCTTCTTGCTTAATTTTTGAGAGTGAAGTTTGAACATATTAGTGATAAGAGGAAGAAGGAAGCAATTTATTTTTCAGGGGGATCGGGGATGTATTTCAAGAATGTGAAGCTCAACTATACTTTTAAAAAATGTATATAATAACAATATGAATACAAATATCCGGTTCATAAGCAAATGGGAACATGGAGGAACGCCGTATCAAAATATTTCCCCTCAGGAAAGGAAAAATAATTTCTTAAGAGCAGAAAATATTTTCCATATTTGTGAGAAACCTTCAAAAATGTTCTCCTATGCTCTCCGATCTTTGTTTATTGCCTTTATTCCAAGTCGACAGTGAAATCAACAAATCTCACCCCCTCATCTCATCCCCTGTCTCTTTCAAAAAATTCAGGAAGCTGTAAAATGAACAAAGGTCTCTTCCCCAAATCGACGCTCAACACATGACTCATACAACAACAAAGGCTCTGGCATCTCGGTGGGGTCATTTAATTATTGGATATTTATTTATTTATTGTTACTTTAATAAACCGGTGGAGTGTTTTTTTGTGCGGTGCGATATGAGAAATATTTTTTAATTAAAATGTTTGAAAACACTGGAGCGAATGCCAGAAGAGTTTACCCAAATATTTAATAAACAAAATTAATTAGTTATGATAATAATGATAACAATCACTTTGGTATGATGCTGAGCTTATGTACCACATCTACGTCTCTGGTCCCCGTGTGAAATCGGTGGTTTATATCAAGTTTCAGTCCCAAAACAAACTATAAACCCAAACCCATGTTACACTAATGAGTATAGTCGGGTTTAGTGACAGAAGAAACTATGTCTTTCAGTAGATATTTGGGCGAGCTCGTCAAATAATATTTCTGTCACCAAATTCTGTTGCCTGACCAACCCCCTCCTCTCATTCCTCAGATCAAAGGATGTCGCATTTGTTTATTCTTATGAGCTGAACTTTTCTGGTCAAATATCTTCCGGGGAAAAGGAAAACGGGTTGAAAGCTCGCCGTTCAAATTAAAGATGGAGCGTTGATGACAATATTTACATACTTATTCCCTCCAGAAGAGTTGTTTCCATCGTTTAAAACAATGAAAGTGAGGGGATGGGGGTTGATAGTGCCAGAAACACGAGGATGAAGATTCATGGAAAGGGATGTTAATCATTTTTTGAATGCATTTTTTAACAAAGAATCCCTTTGAGATGAGTGAAAAAGGTTAGAAACACCGGAAATTATTAGCGACAGAGTGAGAATTGAATGGCCTTTTTTAAAAAAGGTTTCCGGAAATAAGGGAAGAACGAGATTGCTCCAAGCTCAAGGTCTTTGAATAATGAAATTTCTAGAATCAAAACTGACATAGCAAATCGTGTTTTACAATCATTCCAAGATCAGTGGGAGTGGGAGGGCGATACCAAACTGTTTGTTCAAAATGCAGCATCCGAAAGGATCACAGTAGAGGTGGAAATGTACAACTTTTATTTCAGATATAGCGGGCCCTTGATTTTCGACATAATTGGTTCCTGGAATTGGGTACGAATGCTGAATGTTCGAAAGTAGAGGGATGGAAACAAATGTTAACACAAAACTGTGTTTTAGGCTATTTATTAGTCAGAATGAAGTTAAAAATTTAGGTTAGAATCTGATGGTCAGCCTGATGAGTAGCCTACTTGACTTACGATGTCCTCTTCAAGAAAATAAAGCACGAAAGTCAGGTCTCTCAATTGTCCCATTCCTGTTCTTTCAAATTTCCTATATACAATCGAGAGCCTGAGATGAAGTGACCTGTACCTTAGACTGAAACTCCTTCTTAAAGTTAAAAGGGAATATAACAGTTGCGTTCAAAAATGCTCATCAAAATAAATTGTGCAATTGTACTTGGCCAACAAATTAGTCATAATTCCCTTGCATCCTCCAGCTGCACTTTTTACAGTTCCCGAAGTTTAAATACCTTTGGGTAGTAATAGACAGTAAGTTAAAATTCGGACCCAGGTACACTATTTAAGGATAGCAGTTTATAACAAATCATCGATAATAAGAATCAAGGTTCGGTGCTAACTCCAACCGATTGACACTTCATCCTCAATTTTCACATCCAAATTCAAAAAAAGCTTTGCTGATCACTTACTACTGGTCACAGATAAGATTCCTATTTTGCAAAATATCAAATAAAATTAAGTACCGGAAGTAATAATAATAAAAGGCGGAAATATAAAACAGAAATCAAAGGGCAGAAGAATGGAAATCACAAAAAAGGGTATCAAGTCTGGTTAGGAGGATTACGAGAGCCACTTCCGAAAATTTAAAACAAAGTAGGGTCCAGCAGAGAAAAACCTCAGCCTTAGCAAAAGTTAGACAGAAATCCCTTCAAAGTAGTAAGCTTTCGCGTACCTCAAAGACCTCTTCGTAGAAGTTTTAATTCCAACTTTTTGTACTTTTCCAATTCCATTTTGTGTAAATGAAGAAAAATTTTTTCCTTCAACCAAACTCTCTCCTCTTCCTCTTCTTTAGGCTTCCATATAAATTTTCATGATCAATTTGCTAATTACATGCACCCCCGGCGGCAATTTTACAACGGAAGTCGACTAATCTGGTAGCTTATTAGATCACCCTAAAATGGACAAAAGCGAGTAATCATACCTCGAGTTTAGTCGATTATGATGTTGCTGATGGCAGAAGTTTTCATTTTAGATTTGCGATTCTTTGAAGTACTCACGTTCACATATGGCGTCGGCTCGCATCACACAAACGGCGGATTATTTCCTCCGTTCAGCAGTGTATTAACGGAACCATCGTCTTATTCAAGTTAATCCCGTTCCACCTTAGGATATATCAAGAGGATGGACATACGAATAGACACAGACAGCTCGTGTCTTTGGCTGGAGGACGGAAACCTTCTCCTTTGTACACCTTCACCCAACTCCTATGCGTGACTTCTGCAAGAAAAAAACCATTTTGACTTCTTCGTCTCCTCAAAAGCAAAAATTTTTCATCATTTAATGAGGATTTTGAAATTGTTCTCGAGGGTAAGGGTGTTGGCACCAGCATAATCGCCCTTGGCTGGATACTTCGAGTCCTTTCTCTCTGCCTTAATTAGAAAAAAAATAATTTTTTTTTTGTGTGCTGTTTTGCAAGCACTGTCGATGAATTTAAAACAAGGTTAGAGTCATTATCTGGGCTATTAGACTACTTTTAGCGAAGGTGTCTAACCTCTAGATTGGTTTATAGTTATCATCTGGCCGACTGGAAGAGATTCTGGACTCGTTTCCTGGCCTTGAGCTAATTTTAAAACAGCCAGAAAAGTTGAGTGAGGGTTAGCAACCTGTCTTAAAAGCGATATCCGGTTTTTATTTATTTATTTCTTTCGTCCAGCTTTTTATTTAAAAATCTCAGACGTGAGCTCTCGAGTTTCTTAAAATGTGGCAACACCCTTCCCCACCCTCCCTCATTTATCTCGACTTATCTCCTGATTTCCTTCTTCTTCTTCTTTTTAATACTCTGCGACAGATCCTCTAAAAGCATCGCAAAATCCCAACAGCTTGTTTCTTAATGAAAAGAAAGAAGGACAGAAAGACAGGAAGACAGTATGACATCTTCTGACGGTTATCCTTTAGAGATGAAGAAAAAAATTCAAAAGAAGAGAAAAACATTTTATTTTTTATTTCACGAGTTGTGAAAAAGCCTTCATGCATCAAACGCCAACTCACGCCTCCTCTCTCTCTCTCTCTCTCCTTGGTACCTGGTACTAGGACACTCGTAGCAATGCCCGAAAACCGTGAACATTTCATTTCCTTTCCCAGACCTAGGCTAACTAATTATTTGTTGGAAAGTTCGTTGGTATTTCTTGGGGGGCCCTCCCATCTTTTGTTCGCCGTTAAATCTCGACACCGGCTTCATTTCCGCTCAACTGATGCTCAAATCATTTTCGTACACGCAAACCCGTTGGGTCGTCGTTCCCAAGCCGTGCGCGAACTTTGACGACTTTTCTATTAGGATCCAATGACGGTGGAATGGGGGTGCAAGGCATGGCTGTATGGCAACTCGGAGATTGTTTGAATGATGATATCTCAAGTGTCCAAAGATGGTATTGAAAGACCTCGCGGTGACTGATGTGTCGTTCGATGACTTCTCTCTCTCTCTCTTTCGTTCGGCGAATCAGGTTCCGGGACAGTTCGTCTCAACAAGGCGGAACCAAGGTATGGAGGGGAAGGAAGTCTTGAAGGTTGAACGCTTTGGGATTATTTTCTTGCTTGAAATCGTTGTTTTTCGCATCAGCGAGCTTCCAAGTCTAAATCGGTTGATGAAACGATTCGATGAACGGTTGTGTGTTCCTTCTCAAACGCGATGGCGATCGTTCAAGAATGCCACGGCTACCTTGGAATTATTCTCGAGATGAAGCTCGTAATTCGAGCACTTAAAAAACATTCTTCAGACAAAGAGGAAATGGGTTGTTTCAATTAACATCAATTACGAAGCGAGAACAATGAACTTTCGCGTTGAAACAGAACAGCCGCAAGGTGTCACGTATGTTAGCGGTGCCAAAGGCTTGGCAAAACCCACGCGAACTTTTCCCTACGAAGATCTGTTGGTCACGAAACCATCAGAAAACTGACGAACTAAGTTATTATATAAAAATATTTTAAAAAATCCCGCGTAAATCAGGAAATGCGCTCGAGGTTGTTTCCAACCTGCCGACGCTGTCAACAAGTCAAAGAACCTGAAATTTATGTAAATAAAAAAAGACAAGAAAGGAGGATAAGGCGGAGGAGAAGACGAAAGGCAAACAAACTGGTAGAAGAAAGGGAAAAATGTCTTCATTGAGAGAAAAAAATCCTTCAAATAAATTAAAAAGGCGTGAAATAGAAAGACAGGAAGAGGATAAAGAGAAGCCAAAGGCAATATATAAAAGCGAGTCCTCGACGGCCGAAAAAGCTACTCGAAGCGCACTTGACCTTGGGCTAGGTCCAGGAGTGCCTAGAATTTATGATGGCTTACGATTACCTCCACCCTCGAGCTACCGCGGAGTGTTAAATAATAATGAACACGGAATAATTAACGTCTTCATTGGATTTCACGGCCAAAGTTATGACGGAGGTCGAGAAGCGGTGGCTCCCGGCTGGCACAAGGCATCCCTCCGTTTTCTTAAATCATGATCTCAACGTCCTTTGAATCCCTCGTCTCTGATTTTTTGAAAGATGGTGTGTGGGCGGTTCATGATACACCTTCGAGCGGGAACCAGTTATCCTCCAGCTTTTGGATGAGTCACACCACGATTTTGGGGACTTTTTCTGTTCTGGAGGGTGTTTTTGGTGATTTCCAACACGGAGGATTAAGGTTTTATGCCTTACACGCGACTCTAAATTGAAATATAAACTTTTCTGCGGCCATAACAGAGGATATTAGTTTTCTTTTACAGCCTCACTCGCCTCTAATTAAACAGAAACATGATTCGTCATAAAATGTTTTTATTAGAGGTTTTGAAGATAATAAAACCGCTGTTGACTTCCTGCAAGATAATAAAAAGAGATTTATGTAGGGGTAGACAGATTGGAGTCATTTCCGAGGGCGGAGTTTCCTCCCGAAAAATAGGTATTGAAGAAAATGTTCGTCCAACCTATAGAAAACTGTTTGCTTCAACCCCTCGGACACTCCTGGCTATGAGTACCTGAAGAAGTGCTGATTGTATTGGTTGTTTTACAGAACCAACGAAACTGTTTTCTGAATCATACTGCTGACTAAAATGAAAAGATCTCAAAACACTATTTGGAAATGATGATGTTTGGTAGCATACTCTTACGAACTATTAACGCGTGGAAGTAAGTCCCAAGGGACAGAGGGGATGAAAAAAATTTTCGTCCGTTTCGACCACGTTCGTATCTAACTTTTATTGCCCTCCTTCCATTTCCTCCCTTGGACTTTCTGAACCCGACATCAATTTCATTTTAAGAACTCACGGACCAACAGCTCAGACAGAGCTTTACGACTTTTTTTGTTTAATCCTTTAAAATGGCGAAACGTGTGTCAGGAGGAAGGGAGTCCATCAAAACTTATTCAAACTTCACTGTCTTGGTAAATTACGTTCGTTGGGTTCCCTGTTTCCGGTTTTACGAGGGTATTAAATAACAACCACGTCAGCGGCCATTTTACATGCGACTCTCTCCCAGGGTACAGTTCCTCTGTGTCTTTCCTCTTCGGATCAGCATTTCCATTTCCAAGTGGCTTAGGTTTTTAGGGGTTATTATTCACGCTTTCCTTTTATTTCTCTTCTTTTATGATCTTCGTGATTGTCTATTCTTTTCTTGGTGTCTTTATTTTTTTCTACGTTTTGATTTTGTGACTTCTTTTCCTCTAAACTTTCTCTTCTACTTTATGGTTTTACCGTTTTCCGGGGTTTAATTTGGTCTTGGTATTGGTCCCTCCCCAAATTAGACTAAAAGCTTTAATGTCTTGATCATTGGTAATAACTTCCACCGCTTTTTGATTGACTTCAAGGTTGAAGGTTTGTTTGTTGTCTTTCCATCCTCTTCTCCTTCCTCCTTTTCTTTCATTCTTATTCCCATCATTAGGAAGCTTTTATCGCTTCCAATCTTTACGGTTTTTTGGTTTTCTCGTTTTTTTCCTTCACCAATTTGTTTTTACACGGTGATTTTTTAAATGTATTACGTAATTTAATTCTTTTTTTTTTTTTGCTGTTTCAGGTACGCGAATAGTTTCGTTTCGCGCTTCAATGTCATGGTTCGCCGAGTCGATCATCAACTACAAAACCAATTCAACCGTCACAAAGGCAGAACTCTCAGGAATCCGGCGGGGAACTTTCTCTTTCCGGCGCAGAATTCGTCGACAAGGATTCAGGTTTAGGTTCGGAATGTAAGTTCCTTTGTAACATTTTCGCGAGATGATTTGGCACAAATGGCTCACCTCGAAACTCAGACAACCTTGTAACCACCGACACAAAGGAGACACTGCAATGACGTGCTCGTGACTTAACACAGAACAAAAAAGATTCTTCTTCTTCTTATTCTTCGGGAGGAAGTGGTTGGTGAGTGAGGTTGCGGGAGGGAGGGGGGTGTTTTATAAGCAAACTTCCCCTTGTTTGAAAGGAAGTTTATGAAAACTCAAAATTGTTGGGAAAGGATATAGTTTATGAAACGGAAATGGTTTTCGCGTATTCGCCTTCCATCTTTTCATTCTCATGGTTGAAAGGTTCCTGAGGGAAAAGGTTTTCTGGCAGGCCGTGTTCCTCACCTGTTTATTTTGCATTCGTATTTATTTAAAACAAAACGTTTTCCCATTTCCTACATCTTTATCTTCCTGTACGAACCTCTCTCTCTTTCTCTTTTCCATCGTTTGAACATTTTTCCGTTTTTAATTTCCTTTGTTTTCAAAAACATCTTTGTTCTTCTCCTTATCTCCTTCCAAGACTTGACCTTCTTTCGAGTTTTTCCTTTTCCAGTTTTCCCTCGGTCTTTTATTATAACAAAGAGGAAGAGTTTTCCTTTGTTTTCAATTTTTTAATCATATCTTATCTTCTTTCCTTTTATAATTTCAAGTCTCCGCTTTCTGTTCCTTTTGCTAAGCTTTTTCGAGAAAATTCTCAACGCTTTTCAGATGTTAACTGAGATTCTCTCTTCCTTTTCCATCCTCCCACTCCTTTGAAAATGTGAGCTTTTTAAATAGTCAGTGATTTTCCTTTTTCCCTCGCTTTCATTTCCCGACGAGGTTTTTCCTAGTTCAAGATGGCGGATAATTTTTGCACGAGCGAGTTTTAACAAAAAATAAATAAAAAGTCTGTTTTTGAATTATGTCAGAACCCCGGAGGAGTGTTTTGTTTTCATTTCTAAGCTTTTCCCTCTAAACTGAAGGAGATTTAATAAGTTTTTAGAGAAAGCTCTTAGTCAAAGCTTTCGTTTCGGCTGTTTTGACATCCTCATTCATTATTCACTCGAGTCGAGCGAACAAGCACGCACGCAATGATATTTATGATCTGTTTACATTTACTAAACTATACAGATTATGGCAGTGATTTGGTGAAACGTTTGGGTTATTGATTTGTTTACAGGGAATTTAGAAAAGATTAAATGAGAGTCTGTATCGATTCCGTTCGGTTATTAATGACCGTGTTTGAAAACTTCATTAAATCATATTTATCGTAATTAATAACCGCCATCGCGAATCATAGAATCGCTGGTAACATAAACAGAGACCGAATTCTCATATTTTCCCGCCTTTTTTTATTTCTGTTTATAATTTTTTGTTTATAAAATAAATTATGAAGTCATCACGGGATTTGTTTTCCTGTTAAAAATTATTTTTATGAGCCGTTATGCCTATTAGTCGAAACCATTAAAACCATTTTTAATGGATTCTCGGTGTTAACTGTTGCGACTATTAACAAACTTCACTTGACTGTCGCTTGGCTCAAGACAAAGGCCGCCGCTGTCGTGTGTGAGTGACTGGCTGTTGTGTGGGGGAGAGGGGAGACGAATTGTCCATGTTGGAGATTTGACGTCTTCGTTTAAAATTCCCACGATGTTATAAATCATTTTTATTCCTTAAATATAACCATCGATAAGCAATTATGGTGTCGGTTGCGGTTTTTGCGGTTGGATTAGTGTCAGTTAGTCGTCTTGGGGTGGAGTGAAAATTTAAAGACAGGCGGTAGGAGTTTACTTTGGGCCTGAAGAAAGTAGATCGTCTCTCAATTTGGAGAGAGATAAAAGGTTAAAAGGTAATGGAAACAGTTTTTGAAAAGGCCCAACAAAACTCCACCGTAGGAGGGAAAGAAATTTATTTTGATAGTCCCACGCTCGCCCTCAAGGTGATAAACAGGCCTACCAGATTAAAAAGAAAAAAGCCTTTTTTCGGGGAAGCAACAGCTTTGAAACCTTTTTATCCCTCAACATGGGCTTCCTTTCGCTTATATTATCAACTGTTTTTCTTGTTGTTTGTTAACCGATCATCTCACTCGGCTGTTGCTCTCTAATCCGCTACCCACGACCATGATTAGTCATAACCTCATTTGTGTCTCCTAGTTTTTTGTCTAATGGTCTAGTTTTGTCTTGGAAAGTCAATTATTCATCTCGAAAACGATACAACGCTCACTCTAAATCATAATAAATGACCCGTGACTTGAAAGGAAACTGCTAGATGGAAACAAAAACCAGAATCATTTCGTCCAGACCCTTCTAACTAGAAATACATTGCCTGGGAGTGACTCCGGTAAAAACTCAAACGGCTTTAGAAAAAGTCAGAACGGACGTAAATTATTCAAATCTCGAGAGAGAGATATTTTAGAACCTCGAAACGTTGCTTAAGAAATATTACACCCAAGTCTGACAGTCGGGGTATGGCGGGGGCCCAACCACATGGGTGGCTATGGTGTGGAGGAAACAAAAAACGGAAAGAAGTGTGCCTGGCGTGTGTTTAGTCTCTCCCCTAGGTTTCTCAACATCATAATTCGAATGCATTTTAAGGATGGGAAAGAAAGTAAATAACAATGCACAAGAGAAGGCGTTTTTCTAACACACACACACACACGAAAAGTCTAAAATCATAAATTTTCACGTCTAATTTACATCCTTGAGTTTAATTTAGAAGCCGGAAAAAAAAGTTTCAAGGTGATAAAACGCGAGTTTTATTTATTTATTTATTTTTATTTTTAAATCTTTGCTTGCACACGAACGTCATCGGTTGCTAATGACTCGAATGCAGAGAAATTGCAGAGGAAATGGCTTTAGAGCTTACGACCTCCCCCACCTCCCCCGCTTGTTCTAAGTTCGTTCGCATGAACAATAAAAAGCCTCCCGAATTATCAAACTTGGTAGACCATAAAAATTTTTGTGTTATTTGTTTTATCATTATTGTCATGGTAATCATCATCGCCATTTGCTATGTATCACTATTTGCAAAAGCCTGATGTGTGTGTGTGTATGACCTTGGACAGATTTCGACTTTCGATCTTCCTACTCAAAGTTTTAGAGTGGTTTTTAGAAGAAGAAGGGATGCGGAAGGCCTGGGCGGGAGAGAGAGAGAGAGAGAAACAGGACATGACATCAAGTCTTGCCCTCATCTAATCTTTTTTTTGTACCACTATCCGAGAAGAGGAAGAAAAAATAAAAAAAAAGAAGCAGAAGTAGAAAAGTTGAAGCAGAAGAAAACATCTCAGCACTATATTGGGCTTTCGGTCGTGGAAAACATTTTAAAAACCGTGACCTCGAGTAACCCCGACGTTGACTTTGAGTTGTTAGATACCAATGACCTGACACCTAAAACGATGGGCTGTCATTTGAGAAAGGGTGGAGGTGGAATGAGATGAGATGAAGGAGGGATGCTGGGAAGGTTTTTTGCTGCTTTAAAAATGAAACTCTTGCGAATTTTCGGGGTGGAGGGTTGGGGTGAGTTTTAATTTTAATTTTCTGCTCTCTCCCGCCTTCTATTGTGCACAAAAGTTTCATACTCCCTGATCTCTTTGTCATGGTTTAATTTTTGTTTGTGTTCTGGTGTGGTTTCTATTTCTCTGGCTACAGAGAGAAAGGACGGTTGGTCGAATTGGGAGAGGCGGGACGGGAGAAACAGAACGAAGGAATCATTTTGAAATTTTTCTTTGATTTCTATTCTGTGGGAAAAAAATTTTATTCCTCCCTCTGAATGTCAAAGGATCCTATTTCATTTTGCAGATTTGTTTTTTTCTGGTTTTTGTTTTCGGTTTCATGAAGACCTTTTTCTTTTTGTTCGAAATGTTGACCCGAATTAAAAAAAGAAAATCGTCTATGGTGGGAAAGTGAGGGAAAAAAATTTTTTTTGCCTTTGATGAGGTTTTCCATCGGTTTGACATAATCCATAAAAATCGCTTTTTTCCTTTTCTAAAACCGTTCCGGATTTCTTCAACTCGAAACTTTCCCTCGACATATTAAAAAATAAATTGCAAAAGACTGCAGCGTATAAGGGATGAACTGAGGGAAACCCTTTATTGCCTCCTCCTCCTTCTCTCACATCCCTTATGCTTCCTTTCCTTTCCTTCTCATATCTCTGCCATATTTTCTCTTCTTATTAAACCGACGATTTAATAAAAATTATTATTAATTGGAGGTCATGTTGATGCAATGTGTCGGGGGGCCTAATGTCGTTTCAGATGAGTTCAAGTTGCAGTTAAAAACGCATCGGGATTGGTAAGTTGTTAGCGTGGCAAGGTCTTTTGAATTTGGACGTGGAAATTGGCCAATGCACAAGTGCAACGTCAGTTCGTTTAAATGGCGTCCTCGAGATTGTGTGACGGGAATCAGGGCCGTGTCGCGGCCTCTGTTTTTCGTTTTTTTTTTTAATCTTTTTAATGCGCTATTTATTTATTTCATTCTTACTTTGCTTGACGTTTGATCATGATGGATTATCCGAACGCTCTTTTGAATATTATTTTGGGAGCGATGAGATGGGATGTCAAGACCCCCGAAAAGTTTTTCTGAATTTCCTTGACTTCATTCGACCGGTCATCTTTTTTTCTTCTCCTTCTCTTCTGAAAAGAAAAAAATAAAAAAACTTTCCTGACGCCAAGACACAAGACACACTTGGAATAATACCCGAAATCATTGCAACCACAAGCTTTCGATCAGTGGCGGTTTTGTTCGATCACAATTTTCACGAAACAAAATCAAACTCTATTATCGATTGGTAGAATTAGCATTTAACAAACTGTTCTAATTAAGGGAAAACAGATTTGGAAAGTTTAAATGAAGTTTTGAAGCTCATGACGCCTTCTGTTTGCATCGCTTGGACACCTTTTGTCATTTGCATTGTTATTAATATTTGAGGCTTTTTAATTGTGAGTTATTATAACTGGCGGAGATATTTTCGGGGTGAATGTATGAGCGACTTTACTTGTTTGGACGTTTGCCAGGTTTACCACCTGTCGGCATTTTTGCCGGTTTTCAAGGTTTTCACTTGAAGCTGTCAAGTTGGTGCTCGGGGAGCGGAATGTTATCGCTGTCGCTGTCTTCAGGTTCTTCGGGGAGGGAATTCTTCGTTATCTCGTATAAATATTTCTCATATTTAATGACTAATAATGCTAATGAGATAAAAGAGGAATGGCGGAAGGAAACGAGAAGGAGATCTTATCAACCGTTAGAAATTTGTATGTGCTCGCATAGCTTTAGAATGGATGCACCGATCTCGTCAAAACTTAACACACTTATTGACCATAATCAGACAACAAACACTATTTACGTCCTAAATAATTATCTTTGACCGTATTTTTGTTATCAACTGTGAAACGAGACATATTTTTCATGCGTTAAAGTTACCGAAGCAAAATCCCATCTTCTTACATTTCCCAAACCTATCTAAAGTATATAAAAAGCTTTTTCCTTAGATGATAAGTTAAATTTATAAAATTGTCGCAAAACAGTATGTCTTTTTAAAATTATAAAGCCAAACTAAACTACAATTAAGATGAAAGAGATTAAGAGAGAATTGCTTCCACACTCCATTTTAGTCAGACAATTAATAATTTGACTCAATAAATACAAGAACATGTCTAGAAAATAAATAAATAAGTGTGCAATACTTATGAAATACATTCGTTTCATTCATAAATTTATTTTAGAAGAATGAAGAAGGTAATTCATACACTCATGAAGAATTTTACATCTTCATGGGGAGTTCATTTCATTAATAATGCACACTCTCAGAATAGAGTGGTGGTAGAATGAGTCTCCAAATGATTGGGTGACGTCAATTTTCGTTCGGAAAATTTTTAATTTGGATCGTTTTTGTTAACGTAATTCACTCACTAGAGTGTATTTCAAAAGTAATGCACACTTGCGGGAAGGATTCGTTTCAAAAGTAATACACACTCTCACATAGGATTCGAGTTGAAACAAATCTTCGGACTCCATTATACGAATCGATAAACGGGGAGGGATCAACGGATGGTGGCTTATGTCTTATTCGAAAATTTTCAGCGATAAGCTAAGCATTAGATCAAACTCTCAAGTCGAACATGGCGCTCAGGAAATTTTTAAACTTACAACAATCGTATTAATTAATGAAGACCCTATGAAAGCATTACATAATAATACTTTAATACTTTAATAAAGCTAATAGAGTATTATACTATATTTTTAATACGTTAAAAAGGTTCTCGAAAAATTAAAAACTCGGCAAGGATTTAACATTTTCAAAATTTAGGAGCCGATTTGAACTCTACCCTTTCTCTCCTTCTTCTTTCTCGCAGTTTTCCCTTTTCATCCCTCTCCCTACCCGCCGCCCGCCTCCTCTCTGTATCTCTCTTCATCTCTACTTGGCGTTATTAATTTCCCTGAGTCACGAAATTCGCTCTTGGCAACAGGTTTTTCCTTTGGATTCGACTGGGGGGAGGGGGGCGCTTTTCATGTCCACTTGAAACGTTTTCTTCGGATTTTTGCCTCCTTTTGAAAAATTGTTTCGGGTACTTGAGACGATTCCCCGCATTCCGGTTCCGCTTCCTCTTTCCATCTCTCTCTTTTGAGATAAGCTGATTAAATACAATGATTTATGGTACGACCAAAATGTCTTTGCTTTCCAACTCGCACTCGGGGAGGTAGTGTTAATAATTTAAAATGTGAGAGAGAGACCACCACCACCCCCCCCACCCCGAAACGAATTCCGAGACAGAAACTCACCAAAAATTTCATATCTCTCGTCAGGTAAAGCCCCAGGAGTCGTTCATGCCTTCCTCGTTTCTTTCGCTTCCCTTTTTATAGTTTCCCGAGAAAATTTTCATGAGTTTTGTAAATTCAAGAGTTTCTAAGATTATTTTCATGTCCTGGAGCAGTTTTTCCTTCTTCTTCTTCTTGAAGCCTGTAAATGATTCTCCTGATAACCCTTGAGAGGTTCCTTCCTTCCCTTGTTTTTCATCTTCTCCCAGAAACGGTAAACTTTAATGAAACCTTCAGGGAAGGAGGTGGGAACTAGAAAATAGAAAGCCAGATGAAGCTAACTTGAACTTTTCCGGTTGTTTACAACAGTCGAAACAAAATGTTGCTGTCGGAAAAGGTTATAAAAGGGAAAGTCAAACGAAGGGAAAGAAATTTGGGGAAACAAGACCAGGAAGAGGATACAAATTCATAGGAGACAATCATCAAATTTCAAGAACGAAACGGTTAAGGAAGACAGAAATTTTTTCTTCTTAATTATGAACTAAATGAGGTTGTAAAGGGTAAAGAGAAGGAGGAGGAAGTGGGAAGAAGGTGGTAAAAGGGTAAACGGTTTCCAAAAAACAAACAAAATAGAAAAATTCTCGAAAAAAATCTTTAAAGGAGATGCCAAGTCATGATCCCTTAAGGTGAAGGTGTTGGGTTTCATTTTACAGTTTCCTCCTTGAGGGTGGGTAACTGGGGAGGAAGGAAACCGAATGTAAAGAAAACTGACGACATTGTTTTTAATTTTCTTGTTCATCGATTTTCGAAGTTTAAAAAAAAAAGGAAAAATTTGTTTGTTCTGTTAAGAACAACGATTATAAACACCTTTCTTGCTCCCTTTCTCTCTCTCTCATCCTACTTCTCCATCCTCCCTTACTTCCACATCCCGTCTTTCCCATCTTCCCTTCTCGCTTACTCTGGTTTCTGTAGAAACGGACAAAAACATGGCCGACGCGAAAAGGAAGAGCGGATTTTTACGAGTATAAGCGACATTGTTCCTGTGTGTGAGAGAGAGATGGAAGTATCTCTCTCTCTCATGTAGTTCCTCCCAATGCATCTTTCTATCTTTCTCACTCTCATTTACTATGTCATCACTCTCTCATTCCATCTCTCTCCACTCTTATGGCCATGGTGCCTGTAAATATTCATTTAACTTGAAATTAATTCAATTTAATTTCTTTTCCTTCTTCACCCAGGAGATAATTTGTCGTGACTCGTGACTTCAACTACCCTTTCTTCGCGTTTTACCTCCATTCCGTCCAAAAGATTGTTCCTGACCTCGGAACTCACTTGCAAGATCGTAAATCACTATTTTTATCTCGCGTTCAAACATGTAATTTACAAATCGAACACTCGTGAATTAAGTAAGGAAAGAGGAGGAGGAAGGAGGAGGTTAAGGAGGGCACAGGGAAGTCATACCGAAAACTTGGCTTACACGTGGTGGGCTTAATTTGCCGTCGTGGACCTTTTCACATTAACCAGAACCGCAAATTCGGTTCGGAATAGAATTTCCTCGGTGTCCAGAAAGGGTGGCGACAAACCATTACACGACTTAATCGCCTTAATTGAATGACCTTTTCCTTTTCATCTTAAGTTTACTTAAGTTACGTTACCCTAAGCACTTCTATCACTTAACCCCAAATTACTTATCAATTTCATTTGGTCCCCTGTCACGCACAAGTAAGATCCTGGCGGATCCTTTTGAAAATTTCAATTAACGCCTAGGATCTCTTGATAATCACGCTTTTGTCCTATTTCGGGGGAGGGAAGAAAGAGACTGAATGAGCACTAATGTCCTAAAAATCATGCAGGATTGTCTCTAGCTATACCTATATCCTGGTGCCGGTCAATTGACCATGGGTCAGCACACCTATAGTTCCACCTGGCACAACTACACTACCGCCAATTTTTCAACCATAGACTTTGGGGTTGTTGGATGTTAGTTCTTTCCACACTCCTTCGTTTTTAGAAAATGATTTTCTAGAATTTGTACGGGGATTACAAAAAAGCAATTCACTAAATGTAAACATTAGAGAGAATTTACAGACACAAACATACAAAAATTACCTGAACCATTTTAAAACAGCCATGAAATGGACGAATGATTTCAGAAGAGTTTGGGTTCGTGAAAGGTTTTTAATGAAAAATAAATAAAAAGGGAAAACTATAGTTCGGCTAGAGATTAAATACGTATTTTTTGATTAGGGACGAAATTTGTTCAGGACCTTCACCCAAGATGGACGGCGAAGTCCAGTGTTTGCTCTTCGAAATTTTCCCCGAAATTCAAACCTCCCGCCTCGATTCATTTTTAATTAATTATTAATTAGGCTGTTCTTTATTGCAACTTATATTAAGTAAAATACAAGTCATCATCGAGGGGATGGTCTCCTACAATTCAAACTAACTATCAACACTTATAAATCAATAAATCGTTTCGTAATTAATTGAATAACACTAAAAGTTTTTATGTTGCGATTTTATTGACTTCCCTTAATTTGCTGATTACTCCAAAAGTTAGACATTTGGGTGTAAGAATCCTTGAATGTAATTATCAGAACCATGGCTTGAGAGCAATCAGACATTTCCTCTGGACAAAATTTAGTCTAAAATGTTCAACACCAACTACTCCCCATCAGCATTCCTTCTTGTTCTCTTGTGTTAGCCAACAGTCTTCTTTTGTTTTAGTCAGAATCAAATTTTTGTTGGTAGAATTTGTTCATCTAGGAGTAGCGAAGAAGGGGGTAGAAGATGGAAGATGATTTTTTTCTTATTGCAACCCCTTGAAATTTTCTTTGTTCCCCTATTCTTCACAGAAGAACACTGACAATGTTTGTTTTAGACATGTTTTACCAGTAACATCATGTCAGCTATTAGAACAAAGAACTTCGACTCAACTCAAACCGAAAAATCTTTAGGGTAAGCCTGGAAATTAGTTTCTCCCGAAATATTGGGAAGTGGGAGGACGTGGAGGAGAGAAAAGATTTCTTAAAGCTTAAATTAATTAAATTAGCTAAATTAATAACGAAACACTCGGAAAATTAATTGAGCTCTTATGTTCTTTTTAGTTTCCTCCCACCAGTCGATTTGACAAAGATAACCTTTATCCGATCCTGAGACTCATACACTGATATTTATATCCGGAATAAATTTCATGAAAAATGGACAGGTGAGAGATAACTAGGCGACACTAAAGTTATAGCTCTCTCATACTGTTTCAAAACTATTTCATAAGAACTGTAAAAAGATCCTCTAAAGATTTTATCTGGAATCCCAGTTTCAAAACAGCGACAGACTTTCATCACCGCTCTACTCCATTCGGACTTCGGTTATAGTAACACCGACAGTACCAAACTATTGTGTTCTTCTTATCGTTCTTGTGTGACTTTTGACTAAATTTGATTGAAAATATTCATACAAATCGTCAAATCACCTCGAATCGGGACAAAAGAAACGAGCCAAATTCCTATATACAGATTCAAATTTGTATTGAAACAACAGCAGACTCAAAGACTCCTGAGTTCTGATATAATTAATCGTTACAAGTGCAATACCAAACACTTCCTATCATATTGCTTCTTCTTCTTCTACTGTATTCTTCAAGAAATTCTTGGGGGTTTTGAAGTGAAATTAAAATTTGTGATGAGAGACGCTGTATAAGATTCACCCACGTCAATTCCTTGACACACTCTGAATTCCTCCAAGAAAACAATCCGAACTCCTATATACACTTTTCATTTATGCTAGTAGATTCTGTAATAATGGCAGAAGATCTAAGCAGAAGGATAGAGGAGTAATAAGTAGGAAGAGAAATTAAAGAAGTAAAATTCGACCAAAAAGCGTGCAGTATTTATGAAATGAAACCCATCTCTGTACCTTATTCTTCCCGTATTTTGTTTTAAAACAATTTTATAACTGTAAAAAGAGCTCTAAGGGTATCCGAAATCCCTGTTTCATAACAATAACAAAACCTAATTGACTGCTCATATTGCTATTACTTCTTTTGAGTTCTTCAAATTGATGTTTGTTTAAAATGGAAATCAAATTCCTCTTTGGTAGATGCTGCCCATTCAAGAGTAACAATTTGGGGGAAGAAGATCAAAGATGAAGTATTTAGTTTAACGTTCAGAGATTTCGTTGATAAGTTTTGTGTGTATAACAACTTTCACGATAGAAGAAGTTGCTTTCAAATCGTCTGCCATCATTGTCTTAATAATCTTCAACCCCTAAAATGGTGAGAGTAAGAAGGCATACTTCCAACAGGAAAGAAGAGAAGCACAGCACGTCAGAAGAACACTTCAGTATAATTCAGTCACAACTCGGAGTCGTATTAATATACAAAAACATGAATTCGGGCCGGTTCAAAGTTTTTACCAGCATCCACCACAGCTAGGTATCCCCTTTCGAGAATCACAGTCCTGAATTCCGGCAGAAAATTGGGTTGTGACAAATTCCAGTAAGATTCTGCTGAATCCTATTAATTAATAATTAAGCTCTTTTCACTTTGTTTAATTCGTTTATTGTTTAATAATTTATACTTCATTTTTATCTACATAAACACGGCTCTTCGGATTTGAATTTTTCATAAATTTTTTTTTTAATTATTGCAGTTTCGGTTTTAGTTATTAATTTAAATTCAATTAAAAATTTAATTTAATTTCGACTGGAGATTCTTTAAAAGCAGAAGAAAGATTTTATTTCCCTTTAGCACCCCCTTGAGATTATCTGATCTTGGAGTTCTTCGAGGGTTTGAGTATATACAGAATGTGTCGTGGTAGATTTTAAAGTAGAGGAGGGTGAAGAGGAGAGATAAGCGTCTGGTAACTAGGTCATTCTTCTCTTTATCTTGATTGAATAATACAGAAACAATAGACGGGAGGTTTTGGTGTTAATATAACAATTCTTGAAGGGTTCGAATATATACAGGATGTCTCATAGTGAGTTCGCTAGGAGGGTGAAAACGATTGTTTAGAAAATTAGGTCGTTTATCCCCCTCACTCATGAATAAATGATACAGAAACAATGGATGTGGGAGATGACGTCTTCTCAAACATCGATTTCCTTTTGTTTTTATATAATTCCGGTTGGGTTTGATATAGTTGCAATATATACAGGATGTCAGTGTGGATTCTAGAATGTAGCAGACTGGAGTATAAGTGTATGGAAGTTAGGTCACTGTTCCTTGGCAGTCTTGAATAAAGAATACAGAAACCATGGCTTAGAGAGAAAATAAGTTTTAGGAAAACTAGTTTCTTATAGTCTTTGTTTGATACTAGAAATCGGTAAAGTGTTTGAATATATACAGGGTGTTTGATAAAGGGTTGTGGAGTGTGTTGGGTAGGATATAAGTTCAATTAATGCGGACACTCTCCTCTCTTTGTCTTAAATAAACAATGACGAGACTAGTTGAGATGAAGACTGATTTAAATCTAAGAATTCGTGAAGAGTATAAATATATACAGGATGTGTAGTGGATTATAGAGTAGAGTAGAGTGTAGAGTAACTGTCTGCAAAGTTAGGTCACCGTTCACATGAATAACTAATACAGAAGCAATAGACGGGAGATGGTGTCTTCACAAACTCATTTCCTTTAATCGTGAGGAATCTAAACAAGTTTGAAGCTATACAGGATGTCTCGAAATCTAATTTTGCCTTCAAATACTTTATGACCGAACGAAATTTTTTGTTACCTTGTTTTTTGGTTTTAATTAGGGGATTTCTGTGAGTTTAAACGTCTCAGGAGTATATTCGCAAGTCGAAATGTCCTAATTGGTCGATTTTTTTGTAGCAACAGCAGGAGACATCACATTATATAAAAATGTAATCACAGCAGTAATTCCGATAAGCAATAAATGAGATAAAACATGACTGCAATGGTTTTTCAAGGTCGCAGAACTCTTTCAACGAGTTTCCCTGCTTTTTGTTTTTGCCTTTTTTCTGCGGGGGGTCCGATCTCAATTTTAGGATTTAGTTACATCTCACACACTCTTGAAGCTAACATTTTGTAGTTAATTGAAGAACAAAGATGAGAGAGGAGTGGTGTAAAGATCAATTTTTTCCTTCGGTTCTTATCATTTGGGTTTGATTAAAAATTAGGTCGAGTTAGGTCAATAACTAAGGTTATGACTAATTCATGTGTGATTAGTCTTCCTGGTTCCAGGGAATTGTCGATTGATTCCTTGACTAATTTGAATAGATTTTCATACTGTTTTGGTTGTTTGAATGATGAAGGAAGCAATTTTGGACATTGCTGATTTATTTACTCGATTTTGAAACTTTGGATTTCTGCAGTTTTGGTTGGTTCGGTTGAATTTTACCTTCCTCCTTGTCTCACTACCAAAAATATTGTTTGACTCAAATTTGAGTTGTTTTGACTGGGTACTTTTAACAACCGCGATATCGGCATGATTTTGGTTCTTCTTCTGCGGTATTGTTTTCTGTTCTCTCCTTTATAACTTACTCATAGCCATCGTTTCCTACTGTACTGTCTTCCTTATACTTCTTCTCTATAATTTACTCTACAACTGTCTTCACCGCTTTCTCACACCAATCAAACAATGCCTCCTTCTATACAGCACCTTCTTCCTTCAATTTTTACCATCTTTCTCACTCCCCTTTTCTATTCTATCTTTTATCTATTCCTAGTCTCTGATAATCATCTCTTTCTTAAATACAAACATTTCTACAAACTAAATCCTGTCTTGTACCTGTATTAAATCCTCACGAAATCTTGCAAACAGACGAGAAACGCGTCTGATCCTCTTAAGTGAAAATCAAATTCATGTTGTCTGAAGTTCGAAGAGATCCATTTGTATCCGCAGAAACTCCCTGCAAAAGAAACAAACGAAATTCTTGTATACACTTTTGATTGAAACAATGGTAGACTCACAGACTCCTGAGTTCTGACATAATTTATCGTTACAAGTGCTGTAGCAAACATTTCGCGTCATACTGGTTCTTCTGTATTCTTTAAGAAATTTTTGGAGATTTTGAAGTGAAATTTTAACACTGAACTTGTGAAGTGAAAATGTATTATTTAAAGAACGCCTAAAAGAAATAGAAAAGAAGAAAGTGTCAAAGTGGGAAATACAAAGAAGAAAATTCTATAAAGCGAACGGCCTGTCAGTAAAAGAAGTGAAATGATTAGCAGAAGGTGAGAATTATGTAGTACATCTGGTGGTTGAAAGAGGAAAACAGATACAATAATCGAATCCAGGTACAACTCATAGTATAAAAATTGTTTCTTTCTAATTGAAAGACTCAAATACAGGAAACATTTTGTAAATGAAAATTCAGAGAAGGTGTAATGGGGTGAAATGCCGACAGCAGAAGCCATAGTCTTGTACAGAGGTTATGATTTGAAAATAACTTTGTAATTTTTGTAAGCCAAATAAATTGTTCAATATATTATTCTATTATATTGAAGTGAAATTTAAATTTGTGATGTGAGAACCTGTATAAGATTCACCCACATCAATTCCTTAACACACCCTGAATTCCTACTAGAGAACAATCCAAACTCCTATACACACTTTGTTAGTATACACTGTAATAATGGCAGAAGATCTAGAAGGATATAGGAGTAACAAGTTGGAAGAGAAATTAAAGAAGTAAAACTCGACCAAAAAGTGTGCAGTAATTATGAAATGAAAGCTATCTCTAAGTATACAGTATTCCTGATGGATCCTCTTTGGACGAGAAAAACATTTTTTGACAAACTGTCACCATACACCTGAGCAACAATTTGGAAAATAATTCTTCACGAATATCTGTAACGTATTAGGGAGTAATGGAATCTTTGTTCCAAAATTGATCCCTCAACCTTACAGATTTCATTTCCCAAATTGACACATCATTTTCCATCACTTTCCCACAGGAAGTTAACCTCACGAATAATTTAAAACGAATCTCGTAACATATTAACGCGTAAATCGCAAGAAACCCAATGAATAATCTATAAATCCGCCCAATTTTACTCTGGTGGGAGTGTTTGAAACAACTTTCGAGTCTATGGAAGCCAATAATTAAGTCACTATTAAGTATAAGTAGATAGGAAACGAAACAACCATAATTCAAGTTCAAGTTCAATGCGAATTCGTAGATGAAACGCAACAGCGGTTCTCCGTCCGACGGAAACAAGCGAACGCCTTGAATTCCGATTTCAAAACAAAAGCGATTCCTATTATAACTCACATATCATATTTGATATTATTATAAAAATATATAAAATAGGTGTTATGAATAAACCGATCCTTGTTCTGTTATATAGTCGTAAAAATATTTTTATCTGTCATATTAAGCGAGATTGAAGCCGTCGAACTAAACTCTTTAAAGCTCATAAATCGCTTCGTAATTAAGTAATTAATAAGCCTCAGATAATTTTATATTTTAGTGTTTAGTATTCCGTTAATCCGTTAATAAATTCCTAGAATTGAAACGATTATTAAAATTCTTTTTGAGATTCACATCCGAAAGGTTTTATAAAGAACGCATGAACGCCACGAAACCCAAAACAAAAACATTTTGTTGTCTAAATTTGTTATCTATCAGTTCTCTAGATAAATGTCTTCAATGATAGGACGCGACAAAATTAAAGGAAATTGAACTTTGTCATAATTAAATATGATTCCGTTGAATTCTCTTGATTCATAATTTCATTCCCTTCATTTAATTTCATTGTTGCAAAACTTTAACATTTTCTTCTTCATTTTGGTGTTCTTACTGTCCTTCCGTTCTTGTGAATGACTAATGAATTCTTTTGATTATTGCAGTTTTGGTTTTGGTTGGTAATTTAAATTCAATTAAAAATTTAATTTAATTTGAGCTGGAGATTCTTTAGAACCAGAAGAAAGATTTTATTTCCCTTTAGCACCCCCTTGAGATTATCTGATCTTGGAGTTCTTCGAGGGTTTGAGTATATACAGAATGTGTCCTGGTAGATTCTGAAGTAGAGGAGGGTGAAGAGGAGAGATAAGCGTCTGGTAACTAGGTCATTCTTCTCTCTCTTTATCATGATTGAATAATACAGAAACAATAGATGGGAGGTTTTGGTTCTAATATAACAATTCTTGAAGGGTTCGAATTTATACAGGATGTCTCATAGTGAGTTTGCTAGGAGGGTGAAAACGATTGTTTAGAAAATTAGGTCGTTTATCCCCCTCACTCATGAATAAATGATACAGAAACAATGGATGTGGGAGATGACGGCTTCTCAAACATCGATTTCCTTTTGTTTTTATATAATTCCGGTTGGGTTTGATATAGTTGCAATATATACAGGATGTCAGTGTGGATTCTAGAGTGTAGTAGACTGGAGTATAAGTGTATGGAAGTTGGGTCACTGTTTCTGGTAGTCTTGAATAAAGAATACAGAAACCATGGCTTAGAGAGAAAATGAGTTTTAGGAAACTAGTTTCTTATAGTCTTTATTTGATACTAGAAATTGGTAAAGTGTTTGAATATATACAGGGTGTTTGATAAATGGGTTGTGGAGTGTGTTGGGTAGTATATAAGTTCAATTAATGTGGACACTCTTCTCTCTTTGTCTTAAATAAACAATTACCAGACTATAGTTGAAATGATGATTTGGTTTTATCTCTTTTCTTCTATCTAACTCATCACTATAACTATACAACTATAATTTAGAAGTTATCTGAAGAAGGTATAACTATTTTGTTGACAACTCAAACGGAGAAAGAGAAACTGGTCGTCAGGCTATTTCAAAAATCAAAAAAAATTTTTTGGAAGATGGGTTTAAATGAAAAGGCTCAAAACTGTTGTTTGGGTTTGAAGGGAAAAGGTCGAAGAAAAAATTTCTAGAAAATCGGGAGAGATGCCAAAGATAAAAACAAAATCCTTGGTTCCTCAAAACAGAAACAAAAAATTGAGCAGAAAACAGAAATTACACTTCTGAGCAAGAAAATCGAGAAGGGAAATGAAAATTCAAGATGGCGTCCAAAAAATATAATATTATATATCGCTGTAGTGTGGCAATTTCTAACTTATAATTCCCCTTTCTTACCTGTTTTGAGAAAAGTTGCATTTCATATTGCTGTTCTGTCACCTCTCTTCTGTTGTGGTGTTTTCTGAAGTCTTTTGACTGTTTTTTGCTTTACCCCCCATCTTAAGGTATTACTATGGTCTAGTAGGAATGGTTTAGGTTCTAGGTTGTAAGTATTAAAGGAGAAGACAATTTTTAAAATTTTTTTTACATTTTATTATTTTTTTCTTCAAGCCAAAAGTTCATTATAAGTGTTAAGTGAGAAGACAATTAAAAATTTTTTTTGTTCAAACCAAAAGTTCACACATTGCAATGACAACTACAATCTACTCTTAAATACTACAATAAATGAAGAATGGGAAACATTACATTAAATTTTATATAAGCGAGAGGAAAGAGAGAAGAGAAGGAAAAGAAAAAGTTTTTATTTTGAGAATAAAAAAGGATTACATATTATCAAACTCAAAATTTCTTGAAATTTCAGCAAACGAATTGTAGTAAATGAAAAGTTGCCTCTTTCCACCCAGAAGAAAAGCAACAGGCGGGCAATGAATTTTGATACACCGCTTAATTTTGATTTCCTTCTGTGAGCTGTTTTTTTTCTAATCTCCCTATCCATTGCCCGCTGTTTTTTCTTCTTCATTCTCGCCGCTGCTGCTGCTTTCTCTCTAGCTCCTATCATTCTGTGAAATCCTGATGAATTGAAGTCAAAAGTAATGTGTGTCGCCTGTTGCTTCCGGGGGTCGAAATAAAACGAAACGAAATCAAGCTCCTTACTGAGAACTTCCCATTCTTATATGACCTTAACACTATAAAAGAACGAAGAAAATCAAGGCTTAGACTTTTCAATTTAATTCATACTGCATGCTGTTGTGTGTTTTAATTAAATTGAATTTAACTTACCTAGTTTTAATGATTGCCGTCAGGGCCGAGAGACCTGAGCAAAACACCAGCGCACTCCCAGGCGCCCCTGAAAAAATCAACGATGATGCCCGAGGTCCAACGCAAAAAGTCCAAGATATAGCCACATGGCACGGTCACAACTGTTGCTACAGCTTCGGCACAAGCCCGAATTCCTTCACAAATTGCGCCTATTACGGCACTCATGATTCTTAACTGACAGTCGTGTTCGCGGCTGGAGACACTCACGACTTAACTGATCACAAAAACTAATTAACCAGCGTCCGATTACCGATTTGAAATTTTCAGTTCACCAAAAGAAAGGTACGAAGACTTGTTTTACATTAGTTCATATTCAAAAATTGCGAGTTTCATTGTCCTCCCCGCTTCCCTCTCCACCTGAAGAGATTTTGCGCACGAGGAATATACTCTCAACTCTGGAAAATGGATGGCTGTCGCCAAGAAACCAAGCGTGGGCTTGGAGCCGGGGGTTGGAGAAAGAGGTTCAGCGGGGTAGGATAAACGGCGAATAGGAGGGCACAGGAACGATTGTATTCTGAAGCTTTTAATGTTAATAAAATCGGAAATCCGCTTTTTACGTATTATGTGTTCGGAGCAAATTAGGAAGAGAAAATTTTCGGGGGTTGGGAATGGTTTTCCGTGGGCATACGAGCACGGGATAAGGGTGAGAACTTGATGACATGTTTACCTTATCACCTCGCCTACATTTTCACGGATCCTTCGACTCATGATTTTTTTTCATTATTAAAACTAATAACTCTAACATAACTTAAGCATAAGTTTTTCCGATCACTTTAAAGGATTTTACAGCCGTTCGGCGAACGTATTTTCCCCTGTATCTAAGAACAGCCATCATCAGATGTAATTTTTGTGGAGGGGATGAAATTACGGAAGAGAATGAGATGCTCAAAAACGGAAAACAGAAACAAGAAATTTGGACGCCATCTTGAATTTTCATTTTCCTTTTTCGAATTTTTTTTTTGCTCAAAAATATAATTTTTGTTTTCTACTCAATTTTTTTTTGTTTCTGTTTTGAGGAACCAAAGATTTTGTTTTTATCTTTGGCATCTCTCCCGATTTTCTAGAAATTTTCTCTTCGACCTTCGACCTTTTCCCTTCAAACCCAAACAACAGTTTTGAGCCTTTTGATTTAAACCCATCTTCCAAAAAATTTTTTTTGATTTTTGAAATAGCCTGACGACCAGTTTCTCTCGTTCGAGTTGGCATCAAAATAGTTATACCTCCCTCAGACAACTTCTAAATTATGGTTGTTATGGTTATAGTTAAGTTTTGAACCCATTTTCACCATTTTTGGGTTTCGCGATTGGCATTTAACCAGATAACTTCTAAATTTGATTTCCGGTTCTTTCAGATATTGAAAAAAAAATGTATATAACGACAGTTTTATGGTTGTCCGAACCTGCTGTCGTGACAAACTTCAAAATAGTATGGTTAATGGGAATTTCATGATGATCCATCATTTCTGATTGTTCCAAACTTGGCTTTTAGCCAAACCGGAAGCTTACAACAGACAAAGCTTTTTTTTAAACAAAACAAAAATCTTTTCGACGTAACTGTCTTTCTTCATTAGATAATTAATTCAAGGCTCATTTCCAACGCTGTCGTTCCTCATTCTCATCCATTCTCAAGATTATTAAATTAATTTAATGTTTTAATTCGAAGGGATCGAGATCAAGTCGAAGGGAAATGATATGAAATTTGAGTTCCCTGCCAAAAATTTGTCTTTTGTTTTCGTTTTTCTTAATTCGCGACAGCGGTTTTTATCTACCTAACTGATTTCCAACAAGATAGTTTCCCTCCTCTTAAATGTTTAACTTCACGCCTTGTTGATTTGAATTTCTTGAAAGGATTTCTGTTTTTATAACAGCGCTGTAGGTGGTCTTCTATGATCTTAATAAAAATTGTTTTTTGAAGGAGAGCGGGAAATTGGGATTTCGGGAGCTTTTATCCGTCAGCAAGATTTTTATTAATTTCCCCTTTGACTTGTACTGATTCCTTTTTAACCAATTAATGGGGGTGGTTTATTGCTCAATTTGGGGCTGATTCCTTTCCTGAATTTTACTGCCTCTGAATCGGGAATACCGTTTCTGTCAAGCTTTCCGGGTGTTTTCAAATATCTGAGAGAATCCAACCGCCTACTTGTAACCTTAATTTGTCTTTCGTCAGTTTCTCGAAGGAGAAATCTAAAAATAGCAAAATCGATATATATACTCAAACCTTTTCCACCTTCCTACACTTCAATAGCATCAACCAAATAAGCCAAAGCCCTTCAATCCAAGTACCCGTTTCTTTTTATCTACGAAAATTGATTTTTCTCAGCCTTCTCTCACTCGATCGAAATGGAAAAGATAAATTTTGAATTCACTTCCGCCACATTTTCAGCTCACAAATTTACGAATGATTTGGGAAGAAGCCAAAAAGAAGAAGAAGTGTGTCTACTAGCCGTTTAAATATGAATAATTTATCTTGGATTAGGGTAAAACCGTTTTCTTTACACCAGCAGACTACAAACTAAATCCTCAGCTATGGAATGATAATAAATTTAGATTTAGACATTAATCACTTGATTATATGTTAATTATCTACTAATTTAAATTATCTAGAACAAAACGGATGTTTTATAGTGTTTCTGGTTTCTTTGTGAATTATTTTGATATGATGTCGATTACACCTATGTTGCGGTAAAAGTGATAAATGAGACGTGTATAATTACATAATTTCCGGCGATTATTAATAATTAACAATTAAACTTGGTAAATGATACAAATCACTTAGTATTTATCCACACATCCGGTAAATGTGATAAATTGAACAAATCGGAAGACTAATCCCAGCGATTATTCATAAACACCGACTAATCTTTGTTAATGTGACAAATTACGCAATATTTATCAATTTTACCGGGTGTTTTATATAATAATAGCCCATAATATGAGCAAAGTTAGAGTGTTGAAGATTTTATAACGTAGTCAATAAATATTGAGTAATTACTCACATTTACCAAGTTTAGACGGTGATTTTGAATAATGGCCGCAAATTATATGTATATATTAGTCTCATTTATAAATGTTATCATAATACCTGGTCACACATTAATCACATTTAGTAATCACTGCTAGTTTACAAAATGTCGAAGTGCTAACCTCAGCAAACTTTTAATAAATCTCCTAGTACGACTTGGAGACTTTATAAACTCGTCAGTGAGTGTGATAAACATATGGCACGGTAAAAGTGATAAATTTGAGAATATATTTATGATTTCCGCTATTTATTTACGATCAACCAGGTAGTTAATCGAATGTATTTTCACATTTACCGGAAAATTTATAAAAAATCGAACTCACTACTACAATCTGAACTAACTTTTGTTAAATTGGACTCAAACTTCAAATTAATCAAACTTAATCGGTGATTATTAATAATCGCCGATTATTATCAACCTATCACATTTACCGCACCATATGTTTATCACATTTACCACGTTTGCTGGGTAGTTAATAAAACCTCCCACTCGTAATGTCAAAATTACTAAAGTTTTCTCAGATAACAGTTGGATACTTCATAAACTACCCGGTAAATGTGATAAATAATCATTAATTTGTCACATTAACCAATATTAATTGGTGATTATGATTAATCGCTGGGATTTATTTGTGTATTAATATATTCACCCAATTTATCACATCTACTGTTATATACATACAATTTTATATTTTCGGTCATCATAATATACGCTTATACGATAAATTAATAATTCTATTGACGTCTAGTTAATCAAGAGGATTTAAATAATTTCAAATAAATATTATATTGAATAATAAGGAAAAATCGTATATCTTAGAAAAGGTTTCAGTATATTGAAAGGCCAACTCCGTGAGACTCCGCTCCGTCTGACGGAAACGCCGGCCGGCGGATCGGAGAACCTCTCCAGAAATCGACCGAACGTTTTCAATTCCGCTTCGAGAACGAAGAAAATTTTTATTCGAATCCGTGGAAAAATGTTTTAAATTAGTATTACTAATTTATTAATGTGTTTTATACTTTAATAACTTGAGTTGTGCGTTGTTATTTTTAATATACTGATTATCGAGTGAGATGGAAGTGTTTCTTAAACGTTAACAACTAAAATCTTCCCAATTAAAGTTCAAATGTGATTATAATCTATAAATCAGTTTCTAATTAGGTGATTTGGAAGTGTATAATATTTTGTTATGTAGTTATACTGTGTTTCTGTTGAATTTTATCCAGGAATTGAGAGTTTTATATAGGTCTGTACTGTTTAGGTGAGGTTCTAGTGAGGTAGATACTCCTTTTTTAAGGTTAACACCCATACCAGTCATTCTCAGGAATGAAACATTAAATATTATGTCTTTCATACTGTATATATTACGGTAAAAGTGATAAATCAGACTAGTATCGAAATAATTTCCGGCTGTTATTCATAATCACCAATTAAGCTTTGGTTGTTGGGACAATTTATCAAAAATTTATCACATTTACCGGTTAGTATATAAAATATACAACTTGTAATGGGGAAGTTAATAAATATTTGCTCACAGCCTTAGCTTCTGTCACTTTTCGAACAAAATACAAGCAATCCAAGTGAACATCTCAATACGTGAGTCTTGAATTTTGATTAAATTCCACATTTCGAGTTGAATATCTATCTAACCGGTAAAAGTGATAAATACTTAGTAGATTGTTACCTTTACCAAGCTCGTGATTAGTCGATGATCGGTGATAACTGGTTATTATAAATAATCAGCGAAATTGTATATATTCGGCTAATTTATCACTTTTAACGTTATGTATACTGTTTATGTTAGGTATAACGCATACAACCGACCTTATTTTACGGCCCATCTAATAGAATTTAATAAGAGAATACTCTAATTAATGGTATATAATTGGCTGTTGGGAAGACAAATATAAACAAAACAAATCAATAAATAAATAAGTAAACAATTGTATACGTCGATAAATCCAGTTTGACTGTTTTTCTGTTGTCTCTTTGTCTTTGAAAGTTTCCTCCGTTTTTTCTGAAAGTGCAAATATGTAGAACACTGCTCTTGTCTGCCATAAACGTCTCTCTGTCTGTCGGTCTTCCCTTTGAAAACGAAAGTTACTACAAAATTTTCTCAGAAAAAAATTTTTGAATACTAATCTCAAAATCCTGTAGGTCTGTGGTTCAAGTGCCAGACTAATAAGTTATGGTCACGAGTTCAAATCCTCCTCCCGTATCCTGTTATACTCCCAAAAAGGTGAAAAACGAGGTTAAGACTCAACTATAACTAAAAATACTGATCTCAAAGATCTGTAAGACATTTCCTTTTTCCACAAAAGCGAGAAACAAAGAAAATACTGCTGGAACCCCCGAAGCCCCTCAAGCGTTCTCCCGTCGATGGAAACATGAATGCAACAAAAATAAACTGAGTATAAAATAAAACAAACAAATCAAAACCGAAAAAACGGTTTGTTGTTACTCCCCAGAACTACACATACTGTATAATATGACTACGTAATGAAGGGACTTCACATGTATACATAAATGAACTCCTTGAACGTAGGTCACTGCTTAAAAATTAGGTCAGCAAACTATGACATATTTATCTATGATTCCTTTCACTTTAAACTGTTTACATTAGGAAGTGGGAAGAAAGAATAAAAAAAAATTTTTTTTAACTTTTTTATCTTTAACGTTTAATCTTTCTAGAGATAAAGGCTCACTTTTATTAAACTTTAATATTTATGATCCACTATACGTAACAAATTGTTCGCATTCTCTAATAAATGAATTAACTCCTTCTATTAATTATAAATTATGAGTTGTCTTGGAAAAGCTGCCGCCAGCGGAATTTAAATTTTTTATCAAATCCTATCAGCAACCATCTCAGATGAGATATTTCGATGTTATTCCTGACGCTGACTATTTTTTTTATTCAAATTTTTTAAATTTCTGACGTTGTTCCGATGCAAATCAGCATAAATAAAAATTTTGCGAGAACGTATCGGAGCGTTCAGACGTTCGAAAAGGAAATTTTCACTTCAATCTCACTTAATATGACAGATGAATAAATATTTTTACGAGTATATAACAGAACAAGGGTCGGTTTATTGATAACACCCATTTTATATGTTTTTATAATAATATCAAATATTATATGTGAGTTATAATAGGAATCGCTTTTGTTTTGGAATCGAAATTCAAGGCGTTCGCTCGTTTCCGTCGGACGGAGAACCGCTGTTGCGTTTCATCTACGAATTCGCATTGAACTTGAACTTGAATTATGGTTGTTTCGTTTCCTATCTACTTATACTTAATAGTGACTTAATTATTGGCTTCCATAGACTCGAAAGTTGTTTCAAACACTCCTACCAGAGTAAAATTGGGCGGATTTATAGATTATTCATTGGGTGTCTTGCGATTTAGGCGTTAATATGTTACGAGATTCGTTTTAAATTATTCGTGAGGTTAACTTCCTGTGGGAAAGTGATGGAAAATGATGTGTCAATTTGGGAAATGAAATCTGTAAGGTTGAGGGGATCAATTTTGGGACAAAGATTCCATTACTCCCTAAGTGATACGTTACAGATATTCGTGAAGAATTATTTTCCAAATTGTTGCTCAGGTGTATGGTGACAGTTTGTCAAAAAATGTTTTTCTCGTCCAAAAGGATTCATCAGGAATACTGTATACTTAGAGATAGCTTTCATTTCATAATTACTGCACACTTTTTGGTCGAATTTTCCTTCTTTTATTTCTCTTCCAACTTGTTACTTCTATATCCTTCTACATCTTCTGCCATTATTACAGTGTATACTAACAAAGTGTGAATAGGAGTCTGGATTGTTCTCTAGTAGGAATTCAGGGTGTGTTAAGGAATTGATGTGGGTGAATCTTATACAGGTTCTCTCATCACAAATTTTAATTTCACTTCAAAACCCCCAGAATTTTTAAAGGATACAGTAAAAGAACAAGAAGCAATACGATGGGAAGTGTTTGGTATTGCACTTGTAACGATTAATTATATAAGAATTTAGGAGTCTTTGAGTCTGCCGTTGTTTCAATACAAATTTGAATGTGTGTATAGGAATTTGGCTCGTTTCTTTTGTCCCGATTCGGGGTGATTTGACGATTTGTATGAATATTTTCAATCAAATTTAGTCAAAAGTCACACAACAACGATAAGTATTAAGACACGAATAGTTTGGTACTGTCGGTGTTACTATAACCGAAGTCCGAATGGAGTAGGCGGTGATGAAATTCTGTCGCTGTTTTGAAACTGGGATTCCAGATAAAATCTTTAGAGGATCTTTTTACAGTTCTTATGAAATAGTTTTGAAACAGTATGAGAGAGCTATAACTTTAGTGTCGCCTAGTTATCTCTCACCTGTCCATTTTTCATGAATTCTATTCCGGATATAAATCAGTGTATGAGTCTCAGGATCGGATAAAGGTTACCTTTGTCAAATCGACTGGTGGGAGGAAACTAAAAAGAAAAGGAAATAAGAGCTCAATTAATTTCCCGAGTGTTTTGTTATTAGCAATTTAGCTAATTTAATTAATTAAGCTTTAAGAAATCTTTTTCTCTCTTCATGACTCCTCCCCCGTCACTTCCCAATATTTCGGGAGAAACTAATTTCCAGAGCTCACCCTAAAGATGATTTTTCGGTTTTGAGTTGAGTCGAAGTTCTTTGTTCTAATAGCTGACATGATGTTACTGGTAAAACATGTCTAAAACAAACATTGTCAGTGTTCTTCTGTGAAGAATAGGGGAGCTAAGAAAATTTCAAGGGGTTGAAATAAGAAAAAAATCATCTTCCATCTTCTACCCCCTTCTTCGTTACTCCTAGATGAACAAATTCTACCAACAAAAATTTGATTCTGACTAAAAACAAGAGAAAATGGTTGGCTAACACAAGAGAACAAGAAGGAATGCGATGTTTGTTACTGAGTAATGACAGAACTTGACTTTATGGTGGGTGATGGTGACTTCCTCCACGAAGCTCTCATACGATCTGTATGTCAACAAGCACATATGGAACGTTGGCCTAATTTATTTCTTATTTATCTCTTGCCAATACCGGATCAAATTAAGAGTGACACGAGGCCAAGTCTTAATAAATGAGGCTAGAATTATCGTAGTAAAGCACTAAATAACCAAATAAACCAATTTATTGGTTATTTATTTAGTCACACGACGCTAAAGCATAAATATGGTGCGAAGTTCTTATTAACTGAATATAAAGCCGAATCCTTGGATTTAATTAACTCAAATAAATCTTCGGACGGCCCTTATTTCCGTTTTATAAAGATGTATGAGATTTGAACATAATCCTCCGTGCACTCAATTTTAATTGTTCTGGGAAACTATTCCCCGAGCTTAAAATCAACTAAAAATATCAGATATCTTTGAAACTTGTTTCTTTCCTCATCTACTAGTTTAGAAAATTTCAAAAAAGCGGTGGAAATGAATTTGAAGAGGGGTATATGGTAGGTGGAGTTAGAATGCTTACAAATCTCATACCGAAACCAAACTATATCGTCTCAATTAGAACCGGAAACGGAGATAAGGTCTGGAAGTAAGTTCAATCACATAGACCTCCACCTTTTTGGTACTCCTCAGCTTAAAGGGCGGTGTTGCTAATAAAGTGTGAAATTTTTTGTTTCAAATTTGACGTTGAAAAACTAGCTGACAACAAAATAGACACTCATTTTCCTATCTTCCTATTTTTCCTCAAATTTCTACCTCACATCTTTCCTAAATGACTTCATTTACACTTTTATTATACAGTTACCGGACTAACACCTCCCTTTAAAAACGAGATAGGCCTGAGGAATAGCATATGAATCTAGTTTTAAGAAAGATATATTGAAACTGTATCCCTTGGATTGGATTAAGGACTGAAGGAGTGTAGATGAAAGCAGTAAAAAGGAAACTTGATAAAATAAGAGAGGAAGGGGGTGTAACAACAGAGCTACGACAGAGGAAATACTATGAAAGGCTTTCAATTTACACATAACACTTCTCAAAAATCAATATTTTATGTTACTCAGATAAAACAGGAAGTAGTTGGGAGGAAATTTTTATTATTTAAATCAGCGATGAGCAACACTCGGCCCGTCAAGCATTTCTATTTATTTTGCCGACTTTCTCCCATTAGTATATATTGTTATAAAATTAATTATAATAAAATGGTGGTACATACTATACCGAAACTTATTTTGTGACGAGTTACTCACTTGTCTACTCGACTTGTTTAAACATGCAATATGAACGCGCCACGCCTGTACCTGTTTGTGTTGACTTCTGTCACAGAGAAATTTTTAAATTCAAATTGGTCAGTAGATTAAAAAGGTTGCTCACCCCTGATTTAAATTGTTTAGAAAAAGTTATCAATAACTCAAGAGACTATATACAAATTGTGATCAATAATATACGTATTGAAACGAGAAACTGTGGGAAACTATATTTTGATTTGATATTTGATGTCATTTTTGAAGTTGATTCCCTCTGAACCCGTACAGTGAAAATTCCTACTGATGGACTCTGTGCGATATTTCTTTCCGGGCCCACAACATTTTTATATATCAGAGCCCCACAACAACCGATTATTGAACCGTTTGCCTCTCAGCTGACACTAATTATGTCATATTTTAATTGTTAATTAATTTAATAATTATTAATTAATAACACACTTTACATTTATGCTAAGACTCATGTCACTCAGTATTTCACAAACTCAATAATTTCTTTTCTTTGTTTCTGTCTTTTTAAGGACAATGTTGTATCAGTCATTCTGTTCTGTGTCGCCATTTTGGACATTTCCTCTTTCTTTTCGGACCAGTGTCTCTCTCTATTTCTAGGTCTTGATTTCCATGTCTTTTGGGTCCTTTTTTTACGCGTTTGTAAATTTTAAAACGTTGTTAAACGAACTACTATCCTAAGTAATGGATTGTTATACTAACAATTTATTCGCTGTTTCCTAAAGTATTCATTTCATAAATAATGCACACTGAAGTTCCAATCTTTATGACTGAGAGAAGCCTTTGAAATGTGGCTTTACCGCTGCATGCTTAGAATAGACTGGACGAGATGAATGACAAATGCAGAAGTGCTAACCGGAAACTGCAGTACTTCGGACACATACTGCGAAGCAACTAATACAAACTACTCCAGCTCATCATGGAGGGAAAATTGAGGGAAAGCGAAGCCCCGGAAGACAGAAAATTTCGTGGCTCAAGAACCTTAGAGTATAGGTTCGGCATGACATCCGCCGCCCTATTTCGAGCGGCAGCATCCAAGGTCGCCATAGCCCTGTTGATTGCCAACCTTCGACGATGGAAGAGAGGACGAGGAAGGAGAGGACTGAGAAGAGTTTATCTCGTAAGAGACACAACGACTACTTCAAATTTATCTCATAAATAACGCACACCTTAGAGGAGGATTCAAGGAAAGCACTCGTTGATAACTAGTCCCTTTCAAAAATATTGCACACCGTTAACACAATTTTTTTCCCAAAACACACTCAAATAGATTTGATACAAATTTCTTACATCCAAACATTAGGGAACGCTTCATTTCATAAATAATGCACAAATTAACTGGTTCAGTCTCAATCGGTATTCCATTCCGGAAAATTCCTCAACTTCCGGTTCGACAGTCTTACTGATTTCATCCGGCATGGGAAATTAATAGCTAACATACTCAAAAGTAACTTTGAAACTATGTAACCTATCTCAGTAATTATGTTTCCTCACACAAACATTCCCCAGCATCCATTTGCTACGGTCCGTCTGTCTTCCTTCTCCCTCTCAAAGTAAAATCTCTCATTTTATTACGTATTCCGTTTCGCTTTTCCGAGAAGGGAAAATTGTTTTTCTTTTACGATGCAGAAAGCTTTCCTTTTTTTTATTTCTTTAATTATTCATCCATCTCTTTTAATTAATATTTTTTTTATATTATTATAAATCGTCATTAATTTAGCGAGGGGAAAATAATTTTTCGGAAAAACTTATTTTAATGCTTTTACAAAAAAAAGGATTTTTTTCCTTTTATGTGCCTTTACCACCCCCACCACTCTGACCTCTTCCTCCTTCCTCTCTTTTCCCAGTTCGCTTATATATATTAATATATTTATTAAAAAGAGAAGCGAGTCGGTCGTAAAAAGATTGAAAGGGAAAAAACTATTAAAAAGAGGATATGGTTTCCGAGTGAATTTTTATAGTCGCGAAAATGACATTTTATAGCGTCAAAATGAAGCTATAACATATTTCTCTCTTTTTGCTAACTTTTAATGAGTTTATATATTGAAACACATTTTGACCGTCGAGTGCAGGTTGTCGCAAGTCGTAAAAAAAGGAAAAAGCGAGATGCAAATGCCCACGTACTTATGCAACGATTATGCTTCAAGATGATTCAGGATGAGGGAGGGGTTGAAGACGTTTATCTTGCCTCCGTCGCTGTGTTTTATTTATTTATTTATTTATTTACGTTGATACTTTTTAGTGTTTTTGGGTTGTAAATGAGAAAAGGAGGAAAAAAAAATTTTTTTTACTTATATTATTTCTAATATAGTGAGGTGGAGTTTCATAAAAGGGACTGACGACTATCTTTGTCGCCATCTTGAAACGAGTTCTCCCTTAGTATATCCAGACCTTGGAATACTTTCGGATGTTTAATTTCGTTTTCCGTTTTATTCATTTTTATGGGGTATTTATCTGTTAAAGAAATAAAATAAAAAAGAAAAAGTTGAAGGTATTTACATGATGGTGTCGATTGGAGTATTTAATATTATGGCAACTTGATGATTGTGTTTTTCCCTTTTTTATTGTAATAACTAATTAACGGCCCCAAATCAAACTGAACCGGACTTGGACGTTTTGCATTTTCCCACCTTTTTCCTGATTTCCTTGAGTGGTGATGACGAACCGGTGTCAGTGCTCACATCGTTCTACTTGGTTCTCCACCCTGAATTATGGTTATTGTAGGCTATACTAATCCTAGAATGATGGGAAGGTGGGAGCTAGTTTCTTGGAGCTAAGAGCAAAATTCTTATAGTGATATTGGAGGCGTCACAAGCCCTATGAAAATCTACCAGAGATAACTGAGAGAGAAGAATCGCTGAAAGAAGAATCGTCTTCTATGGACATCTGGAAGATGGAGCAATCAGGTCTTCAAACACTTCCTCAATAGAAAAATAAGGCTCGTGGAAAGAGAAGCAGGTCGTACGAAGACGAGACACCCTGAAGTAGAAAACACGAGTTTCCAGAACAATCCAAAGCTGAAAAGAGGGTCAGAAGAAAGACAGACAACAAACAAAAACGAGGGAACATTGGCAGAAAAGAAAGGACCAGAAGAACAACCAGAAAAGAACTGACCAAAAAAACAAAACAAAATCCTTATACAGTGACTCACATCTTATTCCGTACACTAATTTCTATTGTGATAAAACCGCTGTAGCTTCTAAATCGTTAAAGTTACCACCAAATTTCCAATAAAAGTCTGTAACTGTATGTGTAACATACACAAAAATCCAAAAGATTCGGAAATAAATGTTTCCAACTGTCTAAAAATAAGAAAATTTATTTATCAAAACAGAAATACGGCTCAAAGCTTATACAGATATCACCTTGTAACGTTTTTCATTAATCTACTTCTTTTCTGTCTGTTGTGGGGCAAAGACCACCGGCACTTCCGCAGCACGGTCAGTTGTTAATTCAGCATTAAAACAAAGCTAAGTGTATGGGTGATCGAGATTTCTTGGTAAGCTAGATTTGGGAAATAGACCATTGAGGAACGTTATTTCAAAGAACCGACAATGACTGTATGTATGTAATAACCTGCATACGGAACCCGACCAACTCTAAATTGTTATAAAAATGGACAGTCGATACAGAAAATTTCTGTAAAGCTGAGTGAATCTACACTTCACAATATTATTAAGCGTTTTATTCACGAGGATCATATATAATATAAAGGCAGAAGTAGGCCCAACCAAATTTTCAAAGATTGTGATGAGTGAAAATAAGCTGAGAGTCACTGTATATGATAGCAAGAAACAGGAAAATTTGTCAGAAGGAAAGAAAAAGTTGGAAAAGCCTCTCCTCTCTGTTAGGAAAAGAAGTTTGCTGTCTTATTTCTTCCTGTTCTACCATATTCATCTGAATAACTTGTGTTTTTCTGTTTACAACGTGGAAATTAAATTTTAGTGGGTAGTAGTCGCCATATTTGCTTAATTGTCGTTTAATAATCTCAGTTTTATAACGTCTGGTTTCCTCTCTACTCTAAATGGTGTCGTGAGAAAGTGATTTGAGTTAGATTCAAAATTTTTCGCAACAGTGAACCTCCAGTTTTGGAAATATTGGCTCACTGACTGGAATGACATCAAAGCAAAAATACTTCTCATCGCTCACTTTCTTTAGATTCATCGAATTGGTTTAGAATGGTAAGAAGAGAGTGTGCAGTATTTTTGAAAAGACAACGCAATTTGCAAAGTATAAAATCACACGGGGATGAGTATTGATCGTTTTCCTTTTTGATTTTGAACTTATTATCAAGTGACCGGAAAGTATTATCGTTTATATACTGTGTCGTTTAAAAAAAGATGATAAGTCCAGCGACAATTTATACAATTACTGACGATTATTAATAATCACCAATTAAAGTTGGTCAATGAGACAATTTTTATCAGATTCACCGGCTAGTTTAATAAATCTTTTCTCACATTTACAGTTGGATACGTTATAAACTACTCGGTAAATATGATAAATTTTCAGTTATTTCTCACATTAACCAACCTTTATTGGTGATTTTGAATAATCCTGGGATTATATATCAAAATATATTTGCCAGATTTATTACTTTACATGAAAATACATATGATGTTACTTCCGGTTCTTATAACATAGACTTTCACAAATATTCTTATACTTTTTTTGACGTCTTGAATGAAATTATGACAGCTTTAACCATTTCAAATAAATATTATATAATTAATAAAAGCAAATTGTATTCATAGAAAAGATTTCAGTACATTTTAGCTGTTGAAAAGACCAAGTCCGTGAGACTCTGCTCCGTCTGACGGAAACTACAGCGGGCGGATCGGAGAACCTCTTCGGAAATCCACCGAACGTTTTTAAAGGCCTATTAGTGATCATTAAAAATCGCCGGAAATTCAATTGATTTCTCACTTTTACTGGAAAATATGATATATATTTGATGTAACCCAATATAGCTGATATTATTTCGTGGTCAACCTACTATTTGCAGTTTAACCAAAACCCATATTCTTCACTGTTCATATGTTAGCGTACTGGAACAGCCAAAAAATTGTCTCATTGACGAACACGACTAATAAACCTAGAAATCCTCAGAATCCAACAGCAGACTAAAAACGTCAAGTGTCAAAATTGTAATTTTTCAAAAATTAATCCCGACAGATGAAAAAATCTGTTCTTCATATGTTAGCTAACCCGAACAAGCAAAAAATCACCGGAATTTATGTATATCCGCTAAATTTATCACTTTTACCGGAACATATAATATATATGATGATGTAACCCATAGAATGGACGAGCCACCCACTATATTTTATTAATTCAAATGTTATGACGTGTTCTAATCTTATTATAATAATAATAACACTCGAAATTGGTGACTCCAGTTGGTGACTCTCTCCAAGTGACTGACCTACAGTTGAAGGTTTGAATCCAGGGAACTAACCAGTGTCTTAGAAGAGAGACCAAAAAGGGGAGAAGTAGAAAAAAGATGAGAGTAACAGTTAGCTATTAGAATACTATTACAATCTACAATTCCATTACAATAATACTCGACACCAACGCACACTATATATAGACATTGTTTAGATAAGACTTAAGTCAATATTTGACTAGCAAAAAAATTTCAATAAGCAGATAAATTACTTTATGTAAATAGAAGAATGTTGATTGTTAATTAACAAAACCATGTTACGATTCATTTTATTGCTTTCAATCGTTTAGATAAATACAATGCTGAATCCAAAATTCCAAATTGATGGACCAATCAAATGTGGGCGGGAATCTCCAACTAACAGAATCCATAAAACTAATCTCTAAATCAATTTTTTCATCCGCCGAAAATCCTAAACAACGACCACGATGACGTAACACAAAAGCTCGAATGATTTATCTTCCTCCTGACCGTGAATTATGTTCTTTCACTGTTGTCACAGGAAGGTGTTTTCATGTGACTTTCAGCCTCCCCGTAAAAGAGTTGAGTGACGAAACCTTTTCCAAATCAAACATTTATTTATTTATTTATTTACGAGGATTATTGTATAAATAAAGATGTGACATTCCCCGCTGTTGCTCCTGCGGGTGTTTTGTTTTGTTTTTAATATGATTCGTGTGCCGTCAGAAAGGGAGAAAATTATCGATTTCACGCACCTGTCGTGTTATTTATTTATTTATTTATCTGAACGGAGGAAAAATATTTATTTTACTAGCATAGATGATGAGTGATAACAATTAGCTTTCACGGATTCAGTTTAATTTATCTACGCTTAGATTCGGTTGTCAGTTAAAAGTGAGAGAAGGACACTGACAGCAAGTTTAGTCTGACGTCAGAGAGCGATTTGTGATTAATAAAGACTATTATGACGGTCATAAATAATAAAATAGAAGTTTATTATGTATTAATAATGTATTGTGTGGTTTTGGACCTACGTCATCCTCTGCAACAATGGTTAACAGCCAAAGAGGTGAGGACATTTCAAGCTATCCTGATTGAAGAATCGAAAACACGTCAAAGAGACGATCAATCAGAGGTCAGCAGAAGGAAACAAAATTGAAACAGTGGATGGCCATACCTAGACCATAGAACCATACACTACACCACACTAGACTACACAACCTAGACCATAGAACAACAGCATGGAATATTGAACGAGTCAATAAAAGAAGACACCACAATCGAAGATCGGACTTTATACTGTAAATCAACTTGCAGTATAATAACTGGATGAGTTTTGAGTTCTGTTTGAAAGATATTTAGTAGCCATGACGGTGTTTCTATATCATACAAACCGTTCTGTTGGTTTCTTGTGTGTCTGAGAGGCCAAATCCACTCATGGGAATCAGTTTTGGAAGGCGAACGGAGGGAGAGTTTGAGGAACACGAATGACACAGGGGATACACAGTTCAAATATTTAAGACAGATGCTCTTTTCTCTGAAGTACAACTTATCATACATTATGGATACATAAAAGCGTTCGCACGGACTTCGCCTCGAGTGTAGGAATAAATTGAAATTTGGTTTTTGAGTATAAGCTTAAGTTTATCTATCGATTTTCGTATTGTGACCCCAGCGTCTTATTCTAAGTCCATGAAACTATTTCCCTGATACGATATCAAAGTATTTTACAAAGTAATCATCTGCATACAGGAGTCATGGATGGAGTTTGATCGTAGGCTCATACTTGTGTTTCAAAATTTTGATTTCTCGTTCACCGCCTCAAACCTCCCTCCGGTCTCATGAGACGATTTCAAAGCTACTTCACATCTCTTTTAATTACGAGAGCTAATTAATTCAGCACTATCGTGTTTGAGTGTTTGATAGTTAAACAGGAATACTCTCTTTCGAGGAAATCGAATTTGAATGTTTCACAAAACTCATTTTTATCCGGTTCAAGAGGGTCTGATGCCCGAGACTCGGAGAACAAGATTTGACATGCAAATGCACTTTAATAAATTAAAACCAGTTCCTTCAACCAAAGAGAAATTGAAATGAGTGATCAGAGTGAAGAAATTTAGTCTCCGAAAAACGTGTATAAATCTTGAGACAGAAATAAAGTGTTTAACAGTTATAGCGCCTTCCAAGGATGCTGTATGGGTTTTCGAGTCATAATCACGCCATCCAAACCCGTTTTAGCATCTCCAAATGTTTTATAAGCGAACGATTGTCAAATAACTGACGAAGTTTTTCTCCGCTGAATAAATTTTGGAGAACTGTATATTGGCTGAAGAGTCTCAACAACTTTGCTTTGAATGGTTTGAGTCTTCCACTCATCGTGATTACTTCGAAAACCGTTAAATAAGGTTCACAGTTAAACAAAAGAATTTTAGACTAACTAATCTCATCAATAAGACTTTTCTTCCGGTTGTGAGTAATATTAATAATTAATATAATATACTTAAGATATGTATAGACAAAATATACCGAATAATTCCCAGTTGCATAAATTCGGGACTAAAATTGCAAGTTCGTCGTACCTGAACCTTATACAGTTAATTTGGTATCGTTTGCTTTCTTCTTTTACCCAGTAACTCCAGTTGGAGGTTGTAAATTCCGTCAGACATCCTCGTTTAGCTCTTTAAACAGTTGACAGAGTCTAGTTTCTGTCAACCAGAACTGTCGGCCAGTTCTGTCTTAATAATTATACTTCCAGTGGACATCCGATTCTCACACTACAGATCATTGTCTACCAAGTGTGATATATTAGGTTGGATCCGCCGAACTTACAATGTTGACACGTCCAACATGGATTCTAGAGGGATGGAAACTTCATGAAACGTTCCCAAACCTGAACGCATAATACTGGACTCAGAGGAGATGTTATAAAAACAAAAGAATATGACAGACGCCTTCGACAAGGTCAACCAAGGCAAATAGGAACAGAATCAGAGGAACTTCTTCTCTTGCAAGTGAAGAACTACACAGAGACAACACACCCCGAAGAGCCAGACTCGAGGACTTCGAGAAAGAATTCTGGAAACCCAACGGCAACATTGAAGAAAAAAAAAGTTGACATCCATCGAGTGTCATGGCGGATGGGTTTTTGCATTTGTTCATTTCTGTATCTTGGTACCTCACATCGAGTAAGATAGTTAACCTTCCATCAGGCTGTTCTTGAGTTTTTTCTTGTAAGCTTTGTGCCCTCCTTCCCACAAAAGTCAAATTTCCCAAAACCCCAACCACATATTCTGGCACCGATTTTACTCTTACAACGGCTGTACTAAAATATCTCAAGTCACTGTTGTCAGCAAATGAAACTGTCGGAGAGTAAAACACCTTGAGTATTAGTTTATACAGTAACTTATATTAATATGAAGAAAGGAGGTGTATTTCTGGCGAAAGGGAATTCGCTCAGTGACAATACAAATATAAATTTGGTCGATGACATAAATAAACGTCTGAGTTCCATTCCAGATGAACAACATCACAAGCTGCCAATCTCTTTTAAGAAGTCATCCTTTTGATCGTTTGTCAGAATAAATGCGCACTTTGACTACCGCCATAACAAAAAAGGTAAAATTGCCAGCATTTCAAGAGGAAAAGGGAGAGTCTTTTATACTTAGATAGATAAATAAACTCCACGAGGTCAGGCAAAATTTTAAATCGAACCAAAGATTCTCATCTCACGCTTTTGAAAATCATCAAACCCCATAGTGACATGTCACACTTGAACAGATTCAATTCGACCGGGGGACATCTGAAAACCCTCAAGGAACTGAATAAGAGGAAAAAGGTCAAGATCCTTTGTTCAAAAAAAGGTTTTATTACAACAAATCACCCGGTGAAGATTCATTTTATGTATCTAAAATCTGGATCCGAACATGTTCTGTTATCTACAATATCAGATGAATATCGGTGATGTGTGAGAGGAATCAAACTTCACAGGTCATGTTTACAAAGCACCCAACAGAGCTTCACTTAGCGTTTTGGTACAGAAACACTAAAACCTTCATAACATAAATGAAGATGTAACTATTATGTAACAGTTAGTAAAACTGGTTTGTTACCACAGAGTTTCCTGTAAGACATGTTTGATGCTCTTTTGTTCCCAGTTTAACACAAACTTCTGTCGTCACTTTGAAACAGTTTAATTTGTCAACGGAACTCAACTCAAGTTTGGAATTGCAAGAGTTCTTAACATAACCACTAAATAATTTGGATATTGTGATTTAAGTGTGTTACAGTTTGCAGTTTAAGTGTTATGTAGAAATTTAAATTTGACAAAACCAAATTTACGCGGCCTTTTTTGGTGAGCAATTGTTCTGCTCTGATCTAATAAACAAAAACAATTTTCTACATCATGAAATTGGAAACTTTTGAACTACCAACATTTTTAGGACACACTGTAAATTCAGACACCTAGTACTCTACCGCAGAATCCACTAAGACACATCCTGTATATATTTAAACTCTCCACGACTTCTCAGATAGAAACCAAAACCTCTCATCCATTGTTCTTTGTTGTTTATTAAAGACAAAGAGGAAGGAGTGACCTAATTAACAGAACTCATACTCTCCCCACATTCCGTAACCTTTTATCAAACACCCTGTATATATTCAACCTATTCAAAAATTTATAACATCAAATTAAAAGAAAATCTTTTCTAGAACCGATTCTCTCTCTCAATTATGGTTTGTGTATAACTCATTCAAGACTAACTAGGAACGGCGACCTAATTTCCAGACACTTATACTTAAATTGACTGTGTTTTAGAATCGAATGATACATCCTGTATACATTTTAATTATCTAGGAAATTTCATAATAAAACCAAAGCTCATCTATACTTTATTTATAGTTTAACAACAAAGCGAGAAGAGTGTCTACGTTAATTGAATTCATACACTATCCAACAAATTCTATAACCATTTATCAAACACCCTGTATATATTCAAACACTTCACCAATTTCTAGTGTCAAACAAAAGCTATAAGAACTCATTTCCTGAAACTCATTTTCTCTCTAAACCATGGGCTCTGTATTTTTTATTCAAGACTAACAAGGAACAGTGACTCAGACTTTTATACTACACTCTCCACTATTGAAGCATCCTGTATATATTTATACTCTTCAAGAATTCTTAGATTAAAATCAGTCATCATCTCAACTATAGTCTCATCATTGTTTATTTAAGACAAAGAGAGAAGAGTGTTCTCATTAATTGAACTCATACACTAGAACACTCTTCCACAACCATTTATCAAACACCCTGTATATATTCAAACACTTTGCCAGTTTCTAGTGTCTAACAAAAAATATAAGGAACTAGTTTCCCTAAAACTCATTTTCTCTCTAAGCCATGGTTTCTGTATTCTTTACTCAAGACTAACAAGGAACAGTGACCCAACTTCAATACACTTATACTCCAGTCTACTACACTCTAGAATCGACACTGACATCCTGTATATATTGCAACTATATCAAACCCAAACCGGAACTGTATAAAAACAAAAGGAAATCGATGTTTGAGAAGCCGTCATCTCCCACATCCATTGTTTCTGTATCATTTATTCATGAGTGAGGGGGATAAACGACCTAATTTTCTAAACAATCGTTTTCACCCTCCTAGCGAACTCACTATGAGACATCCTGTATACATTCGAAACCTTCAAGAATTGTTATATTAGAACCAAAACCTCCCGTCTATTGTTTCTGTATTATTCGACCAAGATAAAGGAAGAAAAACGACCTAGTTATCAGACTTACAGTATTCTCTCTATTCTAGAACTCACCACGAGACATCCTGTATATATATTCAAACTTTGTGAGAATTCCCAGATTCGATAATCCAAAGAAGCGAATAGAGCAAAATGAAATCTTTGTTTCGTTCCAACGGAAATTAAATTTAATTTTTAATTGAATTTAAATTATTAACCGCAACAGCACCAACAGCAGCTGCAGTAATTAGAATAAATTATTAAACAATAGTATAATTAAAAAATGAAGGAAAGTTAATTAATCATCGATAGAATTCAACGGGGCTTTACTAAAATGTGTCACAGTCTAGTTTCTACTTCTAATCCGTTGAAAAAATATTTTTCGGGTGTCGAAAATCCGAATTCGAAAATTTAAATTTGATCCAAATATCTAAATAAACTTTACCGAACCGATCGCAAGTGGTTATAAATATTTAATGTAGCTGTCGGTATTAGTAAGGAACTTTTCTTCTGATAAAGTTTCCTGTTGGTTTTACAAAATTTTTATTCAGATTCTAAAGTTTGAAATTTTTAGGTTCGCATTTTCTTCCTGCTGGTTTTCGGAGGTCTAAAAATAGAATTTGGCAGGTCTTCCAGTTCACTCGGTGAGTAAATGCAGAGAATAATTAATGAGTCATGTTTCAAACGCAATTATAATTTAATCCTAGTTCGCAAATTTTTTCATCTCCCGGGATTATTTTTTGAAAAATTACTATTTTGACATTTGACGTTTTTAGTCTGCTGTTGGATTCTCAGAGTTTCTAGGTTTATTAGTCGTGTTCGTCAATGACACATTGTTTCTGTGTGTGAGTGATTATTTGGCTGTTCGGGTTCGCTAACATATGAAAATGAATTTTTGAGTAAACCGGAAATGCTAAGTTGACCACGAAAATAATATCAATGGGTTACATCATATATATATTACATATTCCAGTAAAAGTGATAAATCAAGAGGATATATATTCTCCGCGATTTTAGTTCCCTGGATTCAAACCTTCAACTGTAGGTCAGTCACTTGGAGAGAGTCACCAACTGGTCACCAATTTCGATTGTTATTATTATTATGATAAGATTAGAACACGTCATAACATTTGAATTAATAAAATATAGTGGGTGGCTCGTCCATTCTATGGGTTACATCTAATATATATTATATGTTCCGGTAAAAGTGATAAATTAAGCGGATATACATAAATTCGGTGATTTTTTGCTTGTTCGGGTTAGCTAACATATGAAGAACAATTTTTCATCTCTCGGATTATTTTTGAGAAATTACAATTTTGACACTTGACGTTTTTAGTCTGCTGTTGGATTCTGAGAATTTCTAGGTTTATTAGTCGTGTTCGTCAATGAGACAATTTTTTAGCTGTTCCAGTACGCTAACATATGAACAGTGAAGAATATGGGTTTTGGTTAAACTGCAAATAGTAGGTTGACCACGACATAAAACCAGCTATATTGGGTTACATCAAATATATATCACATTTACCAGTAAAAGTGAGAAATCAATTGAATTTCCGACGATTTTTAATGATCACTAATAGGCCTTTAAAAACGTTCGGTGGATTTCCGAAGAGGTTCTCCGATCCGCTTGCTGTAGTTTCCGTCAGACGGAGCGGAGTCTCACGGACTTGGTCTTTTCAACAGCTAAACTATACTGAAATCTTTTCTATGAAATACAATTTGCTTTTATTAATTATATAATATTTATTTGAAATGGTTTAAGCTGTCATAATTTCATTCAAGACGTAAAAAGTATAAGAATATTTGTGAAAGTCTATGTTATAAGAACCGGAAGTAACATCATATGTATTTTAATGCAAAAGTAATAAATCTGGCAAATATATTTTGATATATAATCCCAGGATTATTCAAAATCACCAATTAAGGTTGGTTAATGTGAGAAAAGTTTTATTGAACTAGCCGGTAAATATGATAAAATGTTTTACATTAACCAACCTTAATTGCTGATTGTGAACAATCACTGAAAACTACAATATTCGCACGACTTATTACTTTCAGACTCAGATAATAGTATTCGATTCTTGAAAAATCGGCTGACTGATTTCATCTTTTGGTTGGGGTACTACAATCTCACTTTAAACCTTTGAACCCAAACCCCAAAAATTAGTCCGACTCAAAACACAAAACGGTTATATGAGGATAAAATCCTCGCGGGAATGACTCTCAATAACGATCCCACACTCTTCAGAACAGTTGAGATCCTCCATGGCACACAACTGAAGAGGTTTCCATGCACCTTATCTATGAGGGTTGGTACAACGAGGAGATTTTAGGGAAGTAACATGTAACTCATTTCATATTCCTTACTTATTTTTATTCGTGCATTTAAGAGATTCATTATCTACTAGATAAGAGTGTTGTCCGTAGTCTTTGCATGTTCTAGGCGTTCGTCATGTGTCCCTCCCCTTCCCCCGTTTCCAAAAATCCCATTTTGGATGCTTTTAACGGATTTCAATCCCTCGCGTTTCATAGAAATCCTTTCTAACTCCCCGGACTTAAGATTTTTTTTTTAAAGACTTCCTACCCCTCGAAAATTTTTTTTTGATTTCGAAATTTGCTTTTCCTCTCATTTTCCCGACTCTTTTGATTTGTATTTCACGCCTGATTGAGCTTTTCCTTGGAAAAGCTTTTCGTTTTTAATTCTTCGACCGTTCATACCGCTAATATACAATTAATTTCCACAAGGTGGGATTTCCTTAAGCCCGGAAAATCTTTCGTTCGTTTTCCCACAGCATCCACCTACGTTGATTTTCTACTTCCTCTCGTCTCCTCATTATCTAACCTAAATAATTTTATGATGGATTTTGCATGTCTAAGAAGAGATCTAACAACATTTTAAAAGACATTTTGGGCAAAAACCAAATTTGATCTTCTAACTACAATACACTTTTGTTAGTATTGGCTTGGCGTGAATGTAATTTCGGTTCACACCAGTAGATAGCGTTATTCCTCTGTTTGTTCAATCAAAATTTTGTTCTGGAGATTTTGAAATGGCGATGGGTGACTAACATTCTAGTGGACTCTATGAATCTACTACACTTGGAGCCTGTTGCGTGTAGACTTTTGATCGGACTACAGGCTATGAAAGGAGATGGTACCAGTTGAAGCTCCTGAATAGTTTATGTCTTAATTTAGTAAAATGGTGTTGTGGGAGTATCGAGCGTGGCTGGTTCAGCACCAGAGTTTGATTCAGTTTTAGTCAGACACCAACCCATAATCAGGAGAACAGTGCCAGTATACCATAGGCTAGGTCAAACTACTTGAGTAATAAATATTAATTGGGATCACTATTCTCTTGACGACGATGTGAGAACCTAAATATTAGGTATAACATACGTAACAGTTGTAGCCCAAGCAAGACAGATCTTCTGAGTGTCAAGACGATAACAACAAAAACTGAAAAGTGCCACCATCTTCATTGGTGATATTGAAATGTGTTTGGTCCAGCTTTGAACTGAGTTCTAAAGTCAAGTGCTCAAGTATATAAGTTCGAGTCATCAACAGACAACATGCAAAGTTAGTGTAGTGATTAACTTTTCCGTTCTTTCTTGGATAGGATGAAAAGATGGCGAGTGTATAGGGAATCCAAAGGAGGGAACGCAGTTTTAATGATCTACTTAGCACTTTTCCTTATCTCAAAAATCTACCAGAGTTCCCTTCGTTAACTAATTATTGTCACAAAAAAATTGTTTCCAACCCTCGGGATTGAATCCCCCTCAGAAGAGCATAAAGAAACATGGAGGAAACTCATACTAAAGGTAACTGTTAATAAGAGGCTTTAACGATGATTAAAACGATCGCTGTTCGATATGGGATGAAAGGGTAGTACGGACGGACGGGAAGACGGACAGGAAGGAAAAACAGGATGAAGAAGAGGGATGCATTTCAATAAATGACAAAAAATCACCGTCAAAAGGTTGAAATTAAATTCAGATCGTGTAGAGGGGATGTCCTTCTTTAAGGATAATTATCACTCCCATCAGATTCTGTTTCCGCCAAAGGGAGGCTCTTAATCCTGGCAAATCTGTTTCTGACGAGGTCAAATTCGTGCACGATGCCCCAAAATCTTTTGTCCTTTTTATTGTCTCCCAACCTTTTGTTCATTTAAACGGAATCTGATTGCCGTTTCGGTGAGGTTTTTCTCAAAGGTTCCTTTTATGTCGTTCTGCCGACCCTAATTTCCGGTTTCCTTCCCATTCCGGTTGTTTGCATTTCGTGGGTTTTTGGAAAGCGGTTGGGGACAGCGGACTCTTCTCAAATACAAAACCCAGGGATTATTAAGTGGAAGAGGAAGTCTAATTATATTGACCGGCGGAGGAGAAAGTGATAAAATGAAATCTGGACAACCGGAAGTCGAGTTCACGCTCTGGGGGAAACTACTTATAGAGAACTCAAAATTAGCTTGAAGTGTGCCCCTTGGGGTTACCATTTGTCCGTAAATGATGGGAATAAAATTTTTTGAAGGCTGAGGGGTGAAAATAGAAAAATAAATTCAACAGCATTTAACAGCCGTGATGATTTCCGTTCCGAATCACTGGAAACACGTACTAGGGAAAATTTTTTTTTTGTTCTTCTTCTCACGAACAAATTTTCCGGAATGTTTTTCCCGGGAAAAGTTTAAAAAAACTTTTAAAATTATAATCAGGAGGAAATTCCTTATTTTTCCGACGGAATTTACATGGAATTTTTCTTATTTTTAAGATTCTTCTTGTTTGAAGCGCCGGAAGTTTGGCAAAATTTTCAGTTTCCTCGATAAAAAATTCTTTTTTGTTTGTTGTTGCTGCTGCTGCTGTTGTTTTTTCTTCTTCCCCTTCTCCTTTGAACGTAATGAAAGAATATATCGTTCTCACTTCCTGTAGACGTTCTTCTCTCCTTCCTGACTGTACAAAGACAATGATGTCGCAAATGTTCGAGATGGATTTCTTTTGATATAAAAAAATCCCATTATCAATATTTTTCCCTGTTGTCTCCCTATTTTCCTGTTTTTTCCTTGTTCGACTTCTACAGCTTTTGAAAATTTTATTTCCTTCTTTGTTCTTTGTCTTGTTACGTCCCAGGTAAGCAAGTCTTAGCTTTTTGCTCAACCCCCTCACCCTCTCTCTCGCTTTTTCTTTTTTACAGGTAAACATGTTTTTCCATTTTCAAAATCATACCCGGGAAAGAAACATACAAACATTTCTCAAGTCAATTATCTTTTGAAAGATTTCATGCATCTCTGAGCTCGGGGCCCCACCCACATTGCACTCGGAAAGAAAAATTCGCATAAGTTGGAGCAAAACATGTTTTCCGACTCCCCTTCCCTCCCTCACGTTTAGGAGTATGGTAACAGCTACAACAACAACAGCAACAAATCTTTACGCTTGGACAGGTTTTCCGGAGTGCTGAGTTTTTCAGTTAAAGGAGAAACACGTTCTTAGGAAATGTTTTTAACGAAGAGTTAGCAAGTTATCCTGTTAACAATGCATCGAAAGTTGAACGAAACGAACGCCTCCGTCCCCAATTTGAGACGTTCGTTAGCGTTAATATTGATTTATGAGTTAATTAATGAATGTTTAACAATCGAACGGTTTTCCCCGAGACCTTTCTCCGGAAAAATTTTTTTGTTCTGATCTGTCGTGAAATTCGGGAGAAGAGGTTGAGAGAGTTGATTCTGATTTCAAATCTGTAGGGAATGAGAGGGACTTATCCCAGCCGAGGTTTCTTCTACTCGTTTCGCAGTATCCATTAATACTGCTGACATCCCACTCTTGGAGTTCATCTTGATCTTTCAAAAAAGATTAAAAATTTTCCCTTCATCTCTCATTTTCTAATCAGCACCTTTTTAATTTTTTATTTGTTTCAAGTTCCGCTTCATTTTCCAAAAACGCTACAGCAACAGGAAACAAGAGGGAATAAGAACTCTTTCTGACGTTGGGGGCTCGAGCGTTCAATTATGAAAATATAAAAAAATTTCCCGGGAATTACTTAACTCTCTCTCTCGCGAGGCGAAACGTAGTTCTCTAATTTGATAAAAGCTCTCGAGTTTTTCACAAAATAATATTTTTTAACTTCCTCCATTTTGCTACCCCCCTCACCCCAACCCCCTCAGTTAAAACTTAATCAAATTCCCGTTAGTACGCGATTTTTGTTTTAGGCTCACATATTCAAAACCATGTGACAGACACACACAAAAAGGCGGAGGAAAGAGGACAAAAGGTGGCGGTGAATAGGGCTTTCCGGCTCCATTTTCTATGAAAGGGATGATGTTTGGGGTGTTCAGGGGGTGGATGCAGATGAGGATTTGTTTTATTTGAAAGATCATCTGCCTCCTGGGCTCGAAGGGAACTCTTTTGTCAGAGCGATCAAAGTTTTTATTTTTTAACTATCATGGAAGTGATGAGGAGGAGGAGGAGGAGGTTGGGAAATTGTCCTGGAGGTGAATTAAAGAGCAGAACAATGGGTAGTTGTATTGTAGTGCAGGGTTGATGATTTAGGGGTTGTTACGTTTCTAAGCAAGATGAAACAAAAAAATATGGCCGGAAGGTAAATCAGAAAAATATGGCGAAGGATTATAATCAAAATGGAAGGATGGAAAGGATGATGGAGGGGGTCGGGAAAGCTCGGTTGTAATAACCCAAACCTCGGGAGAGGGAAAACCCTATCGCGAAAGGAAAATATTGAAATGAATCAATTTAATCAAGTCGGGAAACGTGTCAGAAATGCTGAATTTGATGTGAAGACAAGGTTTTAGAATTCAGAAACAGATCCTTTTGCCCAAAGTGCATTTCGAAAATGGAAAAGAGAGGAAGTGGGAGAAGGGCAAAAGGGTCACGAATGAGAGAACACTCCCTTCTCGTCCAATTTTCATTTGTATAAACCTTAAATTATTGTTTACTCTCATTCTTCGGGGCGTAGATTCCTCAACCTTGGGATCACAACCTTTCCCTCGTGGACAAAGATTCATTCACAACATCAAAAACACCGCGTCTTGAGTGAGTGACCGAAGACAGTCAGGCTTTGTACCAAGACCCATCTAAGAGGTGAATAGTACCTTTGGGTTAGGTCTTAGACCAGTTTTAAAAGTGTGGAGTGGTTCAGCCAAGTATAATCTAGACAACTACCTAACACTACATAACTACCGGTACTACTACTAGATACTAAAGAGATGAGGGTAAAAGATAAGAAGAGAGGGCACTATTGGGCGCTGCCCAATAGTGCCCTCTCTTCTTATCTTTTACCCTCATCTCTTTAGTATCTAGTAGTAGTACCGGTATTGTGCTAATGCTAGGTTGTAGTAAAGCCTAAGGCTGGCTCATTACAAGTCTGGGGAGGAAGTGAACCAAGAGTCACGATTCTAATCATTGTCGACGGATGAGATAAAAATTTTTCTCTTTGTCCTTAATTTCCGGTTTTAATTTAGTCCAAAGCCAATAATTTATCCAATAAAGGTTTTGCAGGTCCTAATTTCATTTCGGACTTTTCCAAAACTAACGATAATTTACGGCAGCTAAGGTCAAGAACCGGAAGTCCTCTCTCCGTGCTTGCTTACTTAGAACTTTCTTTCTCCGTTTTATTTTACTTTCATTTCGAGCTTTTTCCCCGCTCGCTCGAATCGAGGGAAAAGCTCCGGATAGCGAACACTAAACTTGACACACAAAAGAAAATTTTTTAGACGAGCCACGCGTGTCACACTCCGATAATTAAACGTCTCTTTTTTAATTTTTTCCTTTGTTTCAAGAGGTTTTCCTCCGCCATTTTGGATTTTATCGCTGTTCTCTCTTTCTTTGTGTGGTCTTTTGTCAGCTTTCTCTCCACCCCCTCTTCCCTTTTTCAATTTTGGCTCTTTTTCAGATTTCCATTTCCTTCTTTTGAGTTGAAAGCTTTTGTTTAATTTGGTGAGTTGTTCTCGATCTTTTGAAAACCTTGAACTTTTTTTCTCTGTCATTGTTTTGCTCATACAACGAAGTGTTTCTTTCATAAGTAATGCACAACTTTGTCATGAATTCATTTCAAAAGTATTGCACAGTCCTCACGAAGAATTCGGACTAGCTTCCTCTCGGTTTTGACTACCTCAAAGCCTCCCTGTTTTGCTTGCCTTTTGAATTGTTTTGCCCACTCAGCAAAGTGTTTATTTCATAATTAATGCACACTTAGACAAAGAATTCAATTCATAAATAATGCACAATTTTGTCATAAATTCATTTCAAAAGTATTGCACAGTCCTCACGATGAATCCGATCTTGTTTTCTCTCAGTTTTAGTCGTTCGAAACTAGCAAATGTAAACAGCCAAATGTTTCTTTCATAAGTCATGCACACTTATTTGAGTTTTCCAGAAGATTAATAATGCATAATTGCCTCATAAATTCATTTCAAAAGTATTGCACAGCCCTCACGAAGAATTCGGACCAGCTTCCTCTCGGTTTTAGTCTTTTCGAAATACCTGAACGTTTTTGTCTAATAATGATGTTGTTGGTAACCCCGCAGCCCTGTTTGTTTATGGTTCATTTACTCTTAACATTTTTCAAAAATAATGCACACTTCCCTCATCTCAAAAGTTAATATTGCAAAGGACTTAACAAAGACTCACTTCACTCCAAAAATTGACGTAATTGAGGATTGCTAAGCATTTCACAAGTCTTCTCCTACCATATTCATAGGAAGAAATGGTTTCATAAATATTGCACACTCTTACAAATAACCTATGTCAATTCCCTTTAGCAAAGATTTCACTTAACAAAGTCCTCTCACTCTTGCGAAGTCTTTGTTAGGTTTTGGTTTCTGTCTCTTGTTCACGGTTGAGTAGGTTTATGTAACATATTTCCAAGAACACTTTTTGGAATGTTGTTACGAGCAGGAAAACAGTGGGTACATGTTACCTGTTACCGAGTCTCACATATTTCACGTGAGAATGGTCGTGTTGTTTCTTGTTCATATACATCATTCCATATACAGTGGGATGATACAGTTCAAAAGCATCTTTTCCCCAGTTTGCCAGCCTCCTTTGTTCGAACCACCTCCTTACGGCTGTCACATAAATAATTTCCGTTTTTTTAAACAAATGACAAAAGCGTCACTCGGAGTCGTAACAGCTTTTCTCGGATTGTCAGGGAAACATGTCAACATGCAAATTTTCAAAAAATGCACACGTGACACAAAAAAACGGGATTCCTCGATCGAGCTTTCAAGTGTACAGATGTGTCTTGGGGATTATGGAAATCATATTAAAAAAAAAAAGGGAGGAAACCGGGAAAATTAGTCATCAGGAATTGGAAAACTTCTTGGTTCCCCGTGGACATCCTCAACTTTCATATTTGTTGCACGCTCAGCCTAATTCATCCCTCAACTGAGATATTTTCTGTTGTACCAACAATCACCGAAACACGTGATTAGTAGATAACTAGACAAATTTTGGTTTTGTGTCTGATTTCTCTGTACTTTCCCTCTTTTGAACTAACAGCGTAACAGTTATCAAAGAAGTAACCTAACTCCTCTGCGGTTAACGGCAGTACCATTACTGATTAGAGCTTCCAGGTTCTCTGGGAAAGAGGAAAGTTGTTCAAATTATTTAGGAAAAGTGTGCATTACTTTTGAGAGGAGTTGTATTAACTTTTTAGTGAAACATCACGAATGTATGCGCCCTTTTTGGAGTGAAGTCGTTTCTGAAAGTTCCTGGTAAAAAGTGTGCAATACTTATGAAGTAGATTCGCCTTAAAAGTGTGGAACATTTACGAAATGGATTTGTCTTAAAAGTGTGCAAAATTTTTGAAATGAGTTAGTCATCAAATGTGCAATCTTAATGAAATGAATTTGTCTTAAGACTGTGCGGAGTTATGAAATAGATTTGTCAAAAATGTGCAATACTTATGAAATGGATTGGTCTTAAAAGTGTGCAGAATGTATGATTTGCCTCAAAGGTGTGGAACATTTTTGAAATGAGTTTGTCTTCAAGTGTACAGTATTTATGAAACAAATTTGTGTTTTTGTCCTAAAGTGTGCAGGATTTTTGAAATATATTTGTCGTAAAAGTGTGCAATACTTTTGAAATGGGTTGGTCTTAAAAGTGGGCGAAATTTATAAGATGAATATGTCTTAAAAATGTGGAACTTTTTTGAAATGAGTTTGTCTTCAAGTGTGCAATCTTTATGAAATGAATTTTATCTTAAAGGTGTGCAATACTTATGAAATGGATTCGCTTTAAAAGTGTGCAGCATTTACAAAATAAATAGCTCTTAAAAGTGTGCAATATTTATGAAATGGATAGCTCTTAAAAGTGTGGAACGTTTTTGAAATGAGCTTGTCTTCGAGTGTGCAATATTTATGATAATTTGTATTAAAAGTGTGCAAGATTTTTGGAAAAGATCTGTCCTAAAAGTGTGCAATACTTATGAAATATAATCCTCTTTCAAGAGTGATTATTATCTATAACAAAAGGAATCCTTTCAAATCTCCGCGATACTTCTGAATGGAATACCAAGTGAACGCTCAACTTCAAGAACAACACGTGTAAAAAAAGACCTAAGCATGTACGCGTAGAAAAATCATTTAGAATCACCATAAGTCGACATTTCTTTATTTGCTGAAAGTCTTAACGGAACCTTAAGAAAAATATTTACCGAGTGAAACGAGAATAGGGTCATCGCGCCTAAGACAACACATCTTGAACCCAACAAGATTAAAAGGACAATCACACATTCTCCTCTAAGCAGAAACTTTCCTTTGTTTCTAGCCTACTTTGTAAGCAAAAAGGTTTCGCATATTATGTCACAAAATACCTTTCTTCACCCTTCTTCTCCTTCTCAGCACTTTTTCGTCTCTCCCTCTCCGCGGAAGAATACAAATTTTTAGTTGACCCAAAAACCTCGATACCACATTTTTTCATGGATGCTTAAAGACCTACGTCAGCGTTAAGCCCCCTTCCCTCCTCCTCATCACCTCCGAGGACCTTCTAAAATGTAGTCGAGTAATCAATTATCAAAATGAGGAATGGTGGCTGCGAATAAAGGACCGGAAGTCAAGGTCACGGTCGGAAGGAGGACTGGAACTAGATGGACACCAGGTAGACACTCACTCGGCGACTGTGACCGCGACTGCTCGGTTGGGTGTTTCATGGTTCCTTAAACAAATTCGTTTAGGTAAGAGGTCGTTCCCGCGACAAGAAGAGAGAGAGAGGAGAAGAGAGGATGCTGAGGACCCGAATGGGAGTCACGACAATCCGAGAGAGAAACAAGTTTTTTCTTCTTTTTTTAAAGACTTTTAATAAAAATAAATTAACGAAATCAATTTAATTTAATCGCCTTATTTACAGTTAATTGGCATTTAATTGAATTTTTTCATTGCATCATTTCATTCCTCCCCGTCCCGTCCTCAGCCTCCGTCTCCGTCTCGCCGCCATTTTCCTTTTTATTTTAGCCTCTTGTCTCATTCTCATGAATCCACAAGAACCGCCGACACCACCTGACTTTTTTGTTTGTTTGCTCGTTCGTTCATTTGTATGGCGTCCATGACTTTGCACTAACCTACCTCAAGGTCATTAGTAAGCCATGCTAATTGCAATAATGTCTTCGGACTAACGATGCAAGGTTAAATTTATTATGTGTCAAAACCGCGTTTGTCAGGTTTTTTCTCTCCTCTTTCTGTCTGTCTGTCTGTTTTTCCTTTTTAATTTGTAGAATTTGAGACGGTGGTGGGCGGTAGAGGGGAGAAGGGTAGAAGGGTGGTTTCGGTTCTGGAAAACCTTGAGACGGACTTTGTTTCTCGATTTGTTTCCCTCATTCTCTCCTTCGGATTTATTTTCTTCGGTTTGTGGTGTCGTGTGTCCCTCGAGTGGTTTCCTCTGAAAAGAATCTTTTCAATCTTGATCAGTTCTCGAGATTTCTTCAAAAATTGGATTTCGTTAGGAAGAAAACTTTATTCAAATTTGGACGACAATAGTAAATTGAGTTTCGGTTTTTGTCTTCTTCTCCCTTTCTTGTGTCACGGGGATGGCTAAAACTCTGGGGAGGTTTGTTTGTTCCTTTTTGGTGTCCTGTTTCCTCATTTCGTTGTCTGTATTCATTTCATTCTGTTTATCTGTCTCTAGATCGAATCTCCCTCCAAACCCTTCTTATTTGTTTACTCCTTTTTCCAATTTAAGTTTTCTTATTAACATTCACAGAATGAATCAGTCCGGAAAGCGTGCATTATTTATGAGATAAACTCCTATAGAAATGTGCATTTCGCATGGAATGTACATAGGAAAATCGCTGAAAGACTTCTTGTCGAAGTTGTGCAGTATTTATGAAAGTATCTATCTCACAGAGGCATGCATTATCATCGTAACAGCATAATAAAAGCAGTGACATACCCCCTCTCTCCTCGTATGAGATGAAATTGAGATTAAATTCATTGTTTTCGGTGTTCCAAATCGGTACTGTATGCAAGCGGGAGTTGGAGGCTGCTCAAGGTCTCCGAATGCAAACACACAAAGCTAGGGAAGAGAAAGGAGCCAAAAATTAAATTGAACTTGAACTTGAAAACTTGAACTTAAAGATAAAAAAAAAAATTTGGGAGATTAATTGGAGTGATTCCTTAAAATTTATAGAACAACAAATTTATTTATTGAATTGGGCGATGTGACGTGTTTTAGTTCTCTAGGTAAATGTGTGTATCACTTCTGAATAAATAAATTTCCTTCTAAACATGACGGAAAATTTGTTCAAGAAGAGACACGGACATGAAGAATGGATTTGAACGTTCGTCCTGAGCCAAAAATGAGAGAGCGACAAAAGTAGACAAATCAGGTTTTGGAATCGAGCTTGGTTTAAAGAATATGGGGGTTAAGGACAAAAACCTTCAACTTGAAATTTTGAAAATGTCGGGATTTGAGTCGGGAGATTCATCTTGGGCGCAATTGAATTAACAAAAAATTTTTTTTCTTTGGGAGGAATCCAAAAAGGATGCAGAATGAAGAAGGGAGTCATAGTGTGAGCTTTTTTGCATCCTTTTGAGATCTCTCATCTTGTAAAACAAAATCACAACAATTCAAACCCCAATAAACTAATTTAACGGTTGAGAGCCTGAGCCTGAGGAAAATGGTGAACAAAACAAACAAACGGCCATTTTTGGAAATAAAATAATAATAATAAATACGAAAGTCAAAAAACCGGAATTTTCTCACTCAAAAGAAAAAGATATTGAAAAAAGTGACATTTCCGACTCCACGTCCGTTGAATATGACGAGTTTTTAAAAGGCGGTGACAACGTCGGTTCATTATTCCTGCGGTGCAACGATTTACCGGCCAAGGACAATGATCCCGGGCCAGTTCACACCCGGATTCATTAGGGAAAGAGACAACGTCACAAAGCGCTGACTTAGTGAGAAGAAACCTAATTGCAAGTTTGTGCTTTCGTCAAGACCTACCACACCCCTCACCTCTGAGAAACCACTTTCGGGTTAATTAGACCTTGTCTCACTACATGTCCGTGTCTTTTTCCCTTTCGATCCAATTAAAAGGAATTAATTTGTAGTGTTTAGGGAGAGTTTAACCCACCTGGGTCTTTCGTTTTATCTGACAGCGATGGTTTCCCTCCTGCGGGTTCTGATAAGCCTATAAATCCCGCTAGAAAATTTGAGGTTAACACGATTTCGTAGTCGTTAGCGTAGGTCGTGTCTACCGAAAGATGGATTAGGCTATTTTGAAAGGAGTCGAGAGTGGAAATAACATGTCGAATGTTGCTCGAACCACCCATGGTTTGTTCTTATCCCTGAAGGCTCTCTCTCTTCTCGAGATCATGGTTACAGTCAGATGAATACCCTCCGGTGGGAGGTAATTAATTACCGAAGACAATGGCCGAAGAAAATTAAATTATTTATGGATGTGTGTTATGGTATATAGGCGTGTTTGTCTTCGGATTTAACTTGTTTGATCATATTCGAGGCGAGAATAACTTCTTATTTAGTCGGTCAATAAATCACGGGAATCGTTTCTCGAACGGCTGATAGATAATCAGTTGGAAGGCGGTGTTTCGGGCCGGAAGGAAAGGTGGGAAAATTGCCTCGTTTCCGTTTCACGTTTTCCTCTAGAAAAGGTGAGCCGTAAACCGGTTCCGGTGACATTTGGTGACCCTTCTCTCTTTCCAGGCAGCCAGCCAGGCTCTCAGAGCTCATTCTTCTTCATTTAGTTTCCTTGCAGCAGCTTGTCTTCCAGTTTTTTTTATCTCACTTTTGGTCTTGACTGCCTTCGCGTCTGTTTTTCCGTTGAGAGTTAACTTCTTCCTTTTTTTTGTGAGTGGTTTCCCCCTTCCCCAAATTTGGGTTATCTCACATGACTTTTATTACTTGGGATTTTTGCTTTTTTTCAAGAAAAGTTTTTTCCTCGGTCATTTATCTAAGCTTTTCCACCTTCTGTGTTTGCTGTCTTTTAGTCTTCGGTCTGATGTTATTGTTTAGACTTTATACTCAGCATCCGGATACTTAAACGTTAATTAGTGTTACCCAAATTTAATTTAGAGATTTAATACTACACTAAATACCAGTCTTTGCCAAAATTTTCACACTAACTACAGAAGATGAGAGACGTTTCTGTCTATCTGTACGTCTGTGTGGAGTAGGACTCTCAGTAACACTTAAATTTTGATTAAATCTACAAGTTTATGGATTGCCGGTTGATTTCCTTCGCTGATACTCAGCGATTCTTTCTAAATGTAATTACTTCTTTCATAAATAATGCACGCCGTCATGATGTAATTATTTCAAAAATAATGCACACTCCCTCCCACTCTTAGAAGGAATCAATGTCGTAAGTAGTTCACACTTCCTTGGAAAATCTCATTTCAATGATGAAAAATTTTCGGCAAAAGGGATTTATTTCAAAAGTAATGCACACTTTCATCAAGACTCATGTCATAAATACTGGCCGTCTCTAAGACATGCCATCTAAAATAATGCAAATGTCTCTCTTCATTATTTTAATTCTTACAAACTCCAAAACCACACACAACCAAATTCTCTTTCTTATTTCATAAGTATTGCACACTCTTGTAACAAATCAATTTCAAGGAAAGATTTATTTACAAAGTAATGACCATTTGGGTAGGAGAACGTTTAAAAAAAAATGAACACTGTGAACGCCTAACTATTTTACACCGTGGTGAATGGTAATGATCCGCCTTTGAGACAAACCTTCTGATTGAATTTACCGGGTGTTCGTTCTACGGTTCGCATATGAGTAAACCTATTCTTCAAAAGGAATTCATAGAGCTCAGAGCATACCTGAAGTCTTTTCAAAACCTCTGGAAACATCATTAACAGGATAAAATGTTCATCGCCTATGTTTTACTTATGAACACCCACACAACACAAAATTTCACAGCGAGTAGGGTGGAATTGAGCAGTGCAGTGTTGGTTGGCACTGGATTTTGGTAAAATGGCTCATTTTCACGATGGATTCGTTTCATTTTTGGGCTTCATGTTGGTTTTGGTATGAATTTGAAGTCGAATTAATTTAAACAAATTTGTGATTTTAATTGTAAAAAATGAAATTTGAGGATGAGTCAATACAATATTATAACACAACAGAGTGGTAGACTCCAGATGGCTATCCTTACAACGACTACTTTATACACTCAACGGATTTGAGTTGTGCTCAATGATAACCGATTGCTGCGTCAGCTGTATACTTCCTACTTTGGGTTTTAGTGTTTCCTGATCACGACCAAACCGTCACTGTTCGGGGGGGAAGGTTTCATTTTGTCAATAACTTCGATCTTATTTATGGTTAGTAGTAACCTTTCGGTGTACCTCCTTCAAGACTTTCTCTCATAAAATTGTTTAATTGCGAATAAATTGCTGACCGGAAACAGTTTAAACCTAATCAGTACTTCTCTCCCAACTATTGTTTGTATCAGAGAACATACAAACAAGTCTAGACACTAACACTCACTTCTTTTTCGGGGTATAGGGATGTGTTTTGGGATAAGTGACCCTCAACCACTTTTCAATATCAAAACTCAATCTTTATAATATCAACAACTTTGCTAACGACCTTATATCATCCTGTGAGAACAGGCTTACCTTCCTTTGGGACTGATTCCCTGCATGTCGTAGATTTTTCCTCTTCGTCAAAATCAAACTCTTCAGGAATTCGCTCGAGGGTATCCTGTAATAAAGAAAAGAAAGTCTCATAATCCAAGAATTTGATATTTGAATGAAGGGACGATAGTTTTCGTCTCTATTATACAATATATTAAAAAATAAATAAATATGAAAAGGAATCTTAGGGATGAGTTTCGCTGCGGCTACAGAAAGGTCGTGAGTTTGAATCTTCCCCGAGGTCATACATCTCCAATCCCCCAGCCCCAAAATATTTTTTTCTCCGAAGGAAGATAATACCTCGAACCACGAACCTTTCCCTCGATTCTCTAAACTAATAAATTCGTGATCCGAATCAACCCTCCAAATTATTTTTGATAAATTTGAGTTTAGACAGCACGTCTGTATCGATTGGATCTGCTGAACCGAATATTCAAGCACTTTCTAAACAGACAGCTAGCAGAGAACGATTTGAGTTTGGCTATAGCGCTATAAATAACTGATCAAACGGAGTCTTGTCGGAAGATGTATATCACGTATAAATTGAAACCTTCTTAGTGGTGTGCATAATTTATGAAATGAGCTCCGAAACGGGATACGCATTTAATATGAGAGTTTGGAGTGTTTCCGGAACAAAACCTTCACGTGGCTGTACGTAATGAGTGTGTGCATGAATTTTGAAATGACTTCCTGTAAAACGCGAGCCTTGTTTAACTCTACTTGAAGATGTGCATTACTTTTGAAACGGATTGTTGGTCGAATTGTTTTTTATTTCTGGAATAAATGCGAAGGAAATGGCTGTTGGTCTGTCGGAAACTCAAATAAGTGTGCAATATTTATGAATAAAATTCCTTCTACAAGTGTGCATCACTTTTGAAATGAATCCCCTTCAAAGCTGCCAAAGGTTTTTAAGATGACCCTCGGAATTTTGTTTTTGCTTAAATCGTATGCAATACTTATGAGATGAAATTCGTTTCCGAAGTGTGCATTATTTTTGAAACGGATTGCCGGTCAAATTGTTTTTTTATTTCTGGAATAAATACGAAGGAAGTGTCGGTTAGTCTGTCGGAAACTCAAATAAGTGTGCAATATTTTTGAATCGAATTCTTTCTAAGTGTGCATTAATTATGAAATGAATTCTCTTCAAAATGGTTTTAAAATGAAACTTCTTGGATATGAGTTTTGACTTGAACACTGTGCAATACTTATGAGATGAATACTTTATAAAAGTGTGCATTACTTTTGAAATACAATGGGAATTGTGGCGAGAAGGCTGTGAAAGGTCTTTAAAGCACGTTTTTCGTTTTAAACCAAACCCAACTAGATTCTTCTAAATTAAATTTATACTGTATACATATATTCTTAGGTGAGTAACTGGAAATGACACGTCAAGGATTTCAAAAGCGTTGAATACTAACACAGAAAACGGAAAACCAAATTTGTCAAGAAACCCTATAACAGAACAGAGGTGAAAGATGAACGGGAGAGAGAGGCGAAGGGAATAAATGAAAAGACGCTAGACCGAAAGGAAAGAGGAAAATGTCAAAAAACAAAATGGCGAACGGGTGAATAAAACAAACTTGGAATTGATAAAAAATAAAATTTAGAAGAAAGGAAGTAATAAACCAAACAAACCTAAATCTACAGTATAAAGACTCAGAACAAGGACATGTTGGTGAATGAAAAGGAAAACAAAATGTCAGCAAAACGATTCAAAATAAATTTCCCTTTTTAATTCTCAGATTTTCAAAATGGAAACAAACTCCATCATTAAATCCAAACAAAAAGATTATTTTCATACCAAACAATAGCGACAGAGACAAAAAGGCGTTCAAACACGTTCGGGCAAAAATTTTTGATTGCCATGATGGAATCACTCTTTCCCTTTCTTATTGTATTCATCCCGTGTCCATGGCTGGGTGCATGTCTACCCACCGAAACATGGCTACCAACATACGTAACAAATATCATCCAAAAAATTTAGGAAACCGTGAAACGAGGCAATTTTTCACGGGATCACAAAACCGGAAATCCTATTTGCTGTACCATCATAGTTTCGCTCAAACACAAACGCCGAAAATGAAAAATTTGTTTTCCTACCCTCCAACCCCTTCCCCCGCCCGCCTGCCTTTCCTTTTTTTGTTCTTCATATGGTTAATTAATTTCGTTCCCGCGAACCTAATTACCTTTTTTTTGTGTCTTTCCGTTCTCATTATGAAAGGTCAAAGGAATCGTAATTTGTATTTGTACCGAACGGGACGTGAGCCGTTCGACACATTGACGAGTCAAATTGATGGGCGAGAAAGAGCTTTGGACCATTTTTTTTAATTAAAAATAATGAAGGCGTTGGGAGGAAGGACGAACAGCAACGGGGGATGAGATCTAATAAAACACTTTTCGTCAGGATTTTCCACGAGTTTTCCTCTGTTCTCATCAGGATTTTCCTCCATTTTCCCATTGTTTCGCGTGAACAATAATTAATCCAGCTCGAATCCATTTCAAGGTTTTCTTCTCCGGGGGAAAAAAAAAGGCTGGAGGAAGAAACAAGATGGAAACGGAAGTAGAGGTCGGAGGAGAGAAGGAGAGGAAAGGGAAGGTAGGAGGGACCTGCATTTTCGGACGTATTCCAGCGAACGCCCCGAAATCGGGGAAGAGTAGAAAACAACTTCATTGAACGTAATTGGTCGTCTCAGTTCATGATGGCTGACGGATTTTCTTCTTCCTTCTCCTCCCTCTCACCTACCCCTCTCCTCTCTTACTACTCCTCACTCTTACCCTTTAGCCCACCTTCCACCCTGTCATGCTTTCACCAGCCCCTTTCTATGGTTTCGATATTTATTTCAAAGCTATGTGGAAAAAAAATTGAAATTTGCAGAAAGGAGAGTCAAGTAACGGCAGTCCTTTTCCCAAAAGGGAGGAAGGGATGCTGGGAGAGGGTACGAAGAGATTGGAATAACATCCCTGAGTGTTTTGTTTTTTTCAATCCAGCAGCAATTTTTTTCATTTAATTTCACTATAGTCACTCGCTTCATTTCTCTCTCCCTCTCTCTCTGTTTATATAAGTTAATTAAAAATTTTAATTAATACAACCCGGGGGGAAGGGGTATGACCTGGAAAAAACTCCCAAACATACGAACCAGTTTGACCCCATCTTTGAAGTTCACAAGTTCACCGAAATCGGGTTAGAAACCTCTGCCTGTCCATCTACCTGTCTCTCAGGGTCTAGAATCTCTGTCATAGATAAGTATTGTCTATATCTAACCAAACTCTACAAATCGCTGACTGAGTTAAAGTTTTAATTTTTCCACTTCTTTCATAATTAATGCACACTTTAAACTGAAACACCATTTTGGGAAAGATTGATTTCATAAAATTTGAGGAGTTAATTCCAAAAGTAGTGCACACTTTACCGGAAATCAATCCAAAATCATCACACTCAGACAAAGGATTTGCCTACCAATAATCAGAGCTTATTTTCAAGCAAATTTCACAAAGACTTTATTTCAAAATTAATGCACACGTTTATAGAGGATTCTTCATTCTCTGTTACCCTTCTTCTTTCATAAATATTGCACACGTATTCATTTATTTCCATCACAATTTCCCTGACTTATTTAAAAATTTTTAGCTTGTCACAAGATAACAACTCCAGGCAACATTTATAGAGAAGAAGCTTAAACCGACCCTGAAACAAATCTCTTGCTTCAATTCGACTATAATGGACATATGAGTAGGCGGGGCTTCAGCAAACATTCCCAGAACCTTTGTGAATCTTCACGACAGATCTGGACTCCTCTTGGATGCTGTGGAATATTTTTCAATATTATAAAATCCTATAAGTCGCCTATGTTTTGCTTATACTCGCGACAACTACCTCAAAGTGAAAGGAAAACAGTGGCGTATCGATAAACAAATAACTGAAGTAGAGAAATTTTGTGGAAGGAAATGTTTTCATGAACTTTTGACACGTTTAATGGACCTATTCGGGTGTTTGGTTGAGATTAGTTTGGTGTGTTTTGAGTTATCCTCACACAAACACCTTTTCAGGTACGATGGTCATACTACCAGTGATCGTTTTTTGTCTTTTGATCTTTAAAACGAATCGAAATGGGTTCAATGTTCGAACTTTCAATATTTGGTAAACGGCTTCATCCAAAATTTATTGGGGAGGGAGTTACAAAAGCTCAAGTCGTTCATTTTGTCATAAGGACCTGTTGCCGAAAACAGTTCTGGTTGTTGAATGAAGTTTCGTGCCAAGTTCGAGCTTTGGGAGCTATAAATAAATTCGTTTCAATTTTGTGAGGCCCAAAGTCGTTGCTTCCCTTTTCTTTTGCCATACTCTCTGTTAGGTATTTTTCCGATTGACGGAAATTCCTCTCAGGCACTCCTTCCGAGCTTTTCCTAACCTCACCTTCTCTTTCTTCGCTCAATTTTTTATTCTTTCTCTCACCTCATCCTTTTTAAATTCTTCCGTTTCACGTTCCGTGTTCACTGGGGGACATAAACTTTGGTTTTGGTTTGGCGACCAATGAGTTCCGACCATCTTTGGCCCACGTTACTTTCAACCATTTCTCCAGTGTTCTGCCAATATTCTTTCATTTTCTGGCCACCAGAATCAGTGTACCTCGCCAGGTACGCCTCCTTCTTCTTCTTATTACTTATTACCTGCAGTAGGCCCTCAACTTCTGCGCATTATTGCTCTTCGAAAGGATGTGCCAATGTTGACTGTTCGAAAGTAGAGGGACGTAAAAAAATTTCAACCAGACACAGTGTTTATCTATAAAGTATTTACCCACCAATATGTATATATAATATTATTATATATACATTATTATTATGTATATATAATGAAGTTATCAGAGGCGTGTTAGGTGTTTTCGGGTATTTCTACTGTAGTTTACTCTTCTGTTCTCTAATCTGTTGGCTAGTGTGATGTCTTGGAAGAAGTATCCAATCACAGAGGATTTAACAGTTTAATCTGTAGAAATGTACAAAGGTGGAGGTTTAATATTATCATCTATATTGTAATAACTCCTCTTCTATCTTTTGTTTGTCGTATTTAATTTATCTCCTTCCACTTTATCTGATTCCATCTTAACACACTCGTCTGTTCCCTAGATAAAAAGCTCCTTGAAAGTCAGACCAACTACTTAATATCCTACAAAGGTAGTTACCTAGATAAAATGTATCTTTTGTTTTTATTCCCTTCTTCTTCTAACCTAATTTTTCCTTCTGCTCTCTTCTTACAACATCATGATCCTCCTAACCAACTCCTAGCATATTTCACAGACATCCTTTACCCAGTGCCTAGGCCAAAGACACTGAGGATTTGCAGCAACTACCCAACACATTTGAGTCAATAACATGTCAATAAATTTCACCAGTTTGAAGTTATTAAAGAGATGAGCAAAGAGATTTTCATACATAATAGAATTAAATCAAGGCAGTCAGAGAGGAAAACATTCACCAGGTTAGGTTTCTCTGGTCTGTCATGTACATAAATGTCATTTTAATCATGTAAGGGTTAATAAAAAAGGAGAAAAAGATTATCTACTTGTTTCATGTTCTTCATTTTGAAGGAAAACCGTCTGAGTTGATTCCTCTTTGCTAGATGGGTTTTGGTGAGTGCGTGGGTTCTTGGGTCGTGTAATCCTCCTGTCCGTGCGACAGGTTTCCGGTTATTTCAATTCAAAGCTAAAACTTTAAACCAGACAACAAAAAAAGGCGATTTTCGTTGGTGAAAACCTGAACAATTTAAAAATTAGCCGTGTTTCTGTTTGGGTGGTTCTCGGTCTCACCTGAGTGAATTTGTCTCTAGTCGAGTCTTATCCCCTCTTAACGGTTCTATTTCAGGTACAAAAGAGGTCGTGGAGTTGATGAAATTGTGATCATGCAGCCCTCTACTACCAAACAAGGTAGAGTATTTCTTTTCGTTTTTATTTTTACTTTTTAAAGAAGTTCAAGCAGGAATGTATGTGGTGTCTACAGAACCGATCCAAGACTTAGGCATAGAAGCAGAACAAGGTTGAGTCATAGATTCGGTTGTCTTTTGTTTGTGATATTTATTAAAACGGTGGAATTAGGACTTTTCTCATAAATAATGCACAGTTTAATGATTAATTCACTTCCAGATGGACGTAGACCTACAGCAAACTCTTTGTATACCCTACAGATTTTGCTCTTTTACTGCTTATCCACCTTCGGTTTATCTGTTTATGCATACCTACAGCAATCTATTGGTTTCCCCTTATCCCTCTTTCTACCTCATCTCTTTCTCTCTTATCCTTTGCCAGGTGTCATCTATTTTGCTTATTTTTATTCATGTTTGTGATTGAGTGGTCTAGGAGCATAACAAATGCAAGAACGGCCCATGGGAAAGAGGGAGGGGGTTTAGTCCTCGCTATAAAAATGTACTGAGGGGTAGTATAATACAACCAGAGGTCCAGATTTAGAGAGTATTCACATTTTCAATTGTTTACTTATTAAATACATAATCTACGTAAATGTCTAATTTGTTATAAATTATGAAAAAGGGCCTCCAATCATGTCTGATCACGGCCTGAAAATTCTAGCTACGTCACTGTGGTCAAAGTACCTGAGTAGTACAGTAATATTTGAGAATTGTGATTCGGGTAGTTATTCGTAAGAATGGTTATAGTTTGTAAAATTTATTTCTTTTGAAGGTGTGCATAACTTATGAAAGAATTACCTCGTACCAATGTCCGAGATTCGCTTTAACCCCTCCCCACCCTCCTACACCCAAGCTTGAAGATGAGAATCAGAAATCTACCATTTTGTGGATTTTGGTCCATCATTCCCTTCACTGAATGAAATCAAACTCGCCTTTCCATACCCCCTTCTAGGGCAGAAGTACTGACAAAGAATTTCGTACCTTCGTCAACCTTATACAATAGTACTCCCTCAAGCGTCTGTCTCTCTTTGTCTTCTCTTCATTTCTGACACCCTTCTAACTGACAGTTTCTTCAAGTTCTCATCGTCTTTTCTCTTTTGTGTCTATCCCAACCCTATTCTTGTCTACAAATTTTTGCGGATGTTTGAAACCCCTTAACCAGTGGATTACCTACTCGAGAATTATCTGGAGTTTCTTTTACTTTTTGCTGTCACCTAAGCGAGGTAATGGGTAGTTGATATGGCTTAAAAGGTCTCATGTCTACGAAACTGACCGGTATCCTAGCCCTAGGGAGGTCACGTGACGGTCAGAAAAATAAAATTTTGCACGCGTGTACGAAAAATTCATTCGACAAATAATGCACACCGTCGAGAGAGATTCATTATAAACAATAAATTAGGGAACAACGATCCATTTCATAAATAATGCACGCTTTTAACACTAAAACAATAATATGCGAAGTCGTGCACTGGATTTCCGCGGTAGCCATCTGCCTCGTAAAGACTTATAAATTAGTATGACGTACGAAGGCTCTACAAGAGTTTTCTGTTATTTATGTGCAGATAATTTACAGATAAAATACTATAACCGCATGAACGGGTTCGGTACCTTATAATTACGAAAGGGACCTTTGGGCTATCTCATCGTTCCGAGTTGTAATCAAACTCATAATTCAAAATTCTAATAATATTCCCTAGAATTCGAATAACTGGAGAAAAAAAGAGCTCAAACCACCCCAACCCACCCTAGTTGGAGACTCTAAATAAAAAACGAGAGCGTTGACCTCTCGACCATCAATTCCCTTGAAAAAAAAATTTTTTTTTAGGCGCTTGCAAACAAATGTTGTCCTTGTCTGAGGAGAAGTCCTTTGTCCTTTTGCCGATCATTTTCGAGAGTCTTTAAAAATTTTCCCCGTCAGCAAAATCAACATTATTTGCGTCCCCAACCCTTTCCGCTTGGATGTAAAACCTCGTCAGAAGGTTCGATCAAGTATGTCAAAAGAGAGAGTGTGAGGAGAAAGAAAATTTACGATTATTGAATTCGATTTCCGGTTTTCTCGAGTCATAAAATAAATAAATAAATACATAAATAACTTGGCAACGGAACTATTTCCCAAGGAAATAAATGTATCAGCTTGCATAAAATAATATGGGTATCCTCTAACTATAATAATACTAATACTTATAATAATAATAAAACATTAAAAGATATAACGTCGTAGGACATATATATTATCCAGTTTATCCGGCTTTGGTGTCTCCATCATCCTGTACACCGCACCCACCCCCCGGACCACCATACCTCTCCTTTGAGTTTTTTCTCGAATTTCTCTTCTTTGTCCTTTTCACGCTCCGATTTCTTTTTAATTTTCTACTCTCTCAATCGAAACCACGAGTTTGCCCTTTATTGCCTCCTCCCTATACCACCACCACATCCTCCTTCGGAACCCACGGTCATGTGTTCGGTTTTCCCACATTTTGAGGGATTCTCGTCTTTTCTTTTGTTCGTTTTTCCGCAGCATCGCCCTTTACCGTTTTTCCCTCTGTCTCTGTTCCCTCGACCCCGCTCTCCCCCTCTTTCCTTCCTCTCATCTTGCTCCTGTGGGTGGTTTCTTTTCACGGTTGTTACTTCGAGTTGGGAAAGTTTGAGGAATTAAACTTTTTTTGTCTTCTTTTGTTTGAGTGGAAGGGAGGAGAGGGGTTTGGAGTTCGCTCTCCTTTTTTTTCGGGAAAGTGAAAACTTTGGAATTAAGTTTTTCATTTTTTGAAAATTTTGGAAAATGACAGTTTTTGAATTAAAAGTTGTTTTTAATTTCGAAAGGCCTGAGGGGAGACGAGTAGTTTCCTTCTTCGCTTACTGCTCTTTGGCGTCTGCTTTTAAACACTACGTTACATGTCGTCTTCTCCCCCTCCCTCCCCTCCCTCCCATAACCATCACTCGTTTCTTATCTTCCTAAACTTGTCATCCAATCGTCTTTCATAGCTGTTAGGTCTAATTCTTCGCCTACGTCATGAGTCAGCGATTGATACGTTGCTGAGCTGATCACAGAGGTCAGTAGTTCAACATCTATATGAGGGGAATTGTCTACAATGAGCACTCAACTTACGATACTCGTTTTTCTTTGCAAATGAGTTGTAGATGAGAGTGTACATTACTTTTGAAATGAAAACCGTATAAAAGTGTGCAGTATTTATGAAAATAGCAACTAACTTTTATCCAATCTTCCCATTTTATTTTTTATTTTTTACTCTGTGTCTCATTTTCAAGTTTCGACCAGATCAAATTACTTCCTATATTCGCTCCTGACGCTAACACAACGCTTCATATCTCAAATCTAAATCCGCCAGCTCAACCTAAACATCCAATCGACACACTTTGATACGACACTTGACCTCTAAGTAGGAAATGAAGAAGAAATCAATTAATTTATTTATCAATAATTAAATTAGATATTTCGTTAAGTATTCGTGACCTTGATCTCTGTCTGCTTTATGCATTCGCTTATCAGTTCCGTACAGAAAAACCGAAAACAGTACGTTTCTTCAAATTTATCGAAACCAGACATCGCCGGGGTGGGGAAGGGGGTGATCGGAACCAAAAGTAAAGATTATTGTGGTAGTTGAGAATCTCATGAGACTATAAGATAGAAGAAGAATTTTTTTGGGACAAACAAGAATTTCGTCTCTATACCTGAGTGACACAAAAGAAATTTTTTTGTGAATAGTGGTCATAAAATTGTTTTTGTTATTATAATTGAGTGGCGTAGTTGGACTTTTTTTTGGGACCCGTGAGTAAACATGATAAAAGGTCCTTTTTTACTATTTATAATAGATAGATAAAAAAACAAAAAAATCGGCTACCCCATCTCGAGGGCCTTGCTATCCCATCGTCTCTGTTAGAAGTGTGCAATACTTTTAAAATGAAAACTTCATGTCGTCATTAAACACTTAGCAGGATACTCAACCTAAACTTGGAAATGAGAGTGTGCAATACTTTTGAAACCGATCCCTCATGAAAGTGTGCAGAATTTATGAAGTGAGCAAAAGTTTAACCGTGACCTATTCTATTTGTTTTTTCCTTTATCTACTTCCCCCATTTTACTTTCAGCTTCTCTTTTATGTGCTAACCTCCTTAATTTTGAAATGACTTGAGAGTGTGCAATACTTTTGAAATCAGTCCCTCATAAAAGTGTGCAGAATTTATGAAATGAGCAAAAGTTTCAGCGTAGAGATTAGGTTCGCGCTAGTCTCTTGGTTTCTTTTTCCTCAACTTCTTTCATTTTACTTTCAGCTTTCCATTTATCTGTTATCCTCCTTAATTTTTGAAATGACTTGATAGTGTGCAATACTTTTGAAACCAATACCTCATGAAAGTTTTGGGATATTTGTGAAATGAAGTCACATCGCAATAGTGCTTCGTTTTCGACATCAATCACCTAACAAAAGTGGAAAATTCTCAGATGCGTCCGTTATTGACAAAAAACACTCATCCTACAACTGTGCATCTTTTTTGAAATGACAGTAGCTAACTTCATCAAAGTTTGCTATCACCAACTTTCCAGACCCGGAATTTCTCTCGCCCCATGATTCCAACAATTCGGTTACAATACAATTCTCTAATCATCGACACTGTATTATACTCGACTCCGATATAACAATCAACATCTTCCCAACGGTGTGCAATATTTATGAAATATAGGTTTCTTCTAATAATAGAGAGGTTGACCACAAGGTTAACAGATTTGGTATCGAGGTAACCAAACCCTACATACATTCCTCCCTCCAGGTTATAGCTAACTAGTTCCAAGTCTCTTGAATCACCACAAAAGACCCAGGAAGCCATCCACAAACTTCTTGTACGTAAATTATAAAGCACGGTCCTTTGGGTTTGGGCACAACATCGTCTTGCGACATTTAAAAAATATAGAAAATCAGCACAATGACTCGTTCAAATATTCTCTGAATGCTTTCGAAAGGCTGAGCGAATAAGACGAACGAATAAATTGAAAAACAAAGGCGGGTGAGGGGGTGGGGTGATAGGCAAATAACACTTGTCCGGGGGGAGGAGAATTTTCTCGATTTATTAACCAACACAAGAGGATTTGCCAAATAAAAAATGGACAAAGTTGCTTCAAAATATAAAAAGGAAAACCTTAATCCTATCTCCGTTCTATAATCCTCGAGACGGATTTAAATTGATTTTAAATTGATTTTAAATTTGTTTAATAAAGAAGAAGAAAAAAAAATTGTCTTCTCCTTCTGTCTTCTCTAAGTTCGCGCCGGCCGCCATTTTTAAAGAATGCTAACTAATAATAATGATGACGATGATAAAAGAGGCGTACCAAGTGTTAGCAATATGCGAGGGCCCGCGAGGTTGGGGGGTGTCTGGTCCTCGCTATAAGGAAATTTACTGTCTTTGACCTTAAAGAACCTTTAAGAAAGATAATTAGACTCTATAAGACAAATATTCTTCTTAGTTGTCGTCAGTTTATCTAGTGTCGGGCTTTCCATCAGTCTGTCTTGGATGATCCCTATCTCTGGAAGAATTTCACCTTCCTACATCAATACACATATATTCCGTACAATTTTCTGTACTGTGTCAGGAGAGAGAAGAGAAAATTCCCAAACAATCTTCTTAAGACTTCTTTCCAAATACTGTATCCTGCCTTCCCGTTCAAATCCCACTCTTGACTACCTATCACTTCGATTATGATAACGATAATCGTGTTACTGTAAAATTTCAATAACCGTAAAATTTGATCTTGTGGTTAAAACTGAAGAAGTCAACACAATTTTTAATCGATTTTTATACTCTAATAAAATTATACTTTCTCGTCAACCAAATCAAATTCCGATATTTCAATAGCTAATATCGATTTTCCGAAAATATAATTTTCGGTGTTGTTGTTTAACCCAAGTAAACCGCCATCTGTCAGTGTAGTCTTAGAAGCGCAGCCTTAGAAGGGTAGGGAAGAAGAAAGAAGTTTGGTTCTCCTCATTTTGATAGCTCCTCCGAGGTAGATAATATTTTTGAATTAAATATTGATTGAAGTGTGCATTACTTATGAAATGATAAACCCCACAAAAGTTTGCTTTTATGAACTTTTCAGACCGGAAGTTTCTCTCAAACCTTGACTCGGACAGTTCGGTTAGACTCACAGTTCTTTAATCATCCCACCTTCCTCTCACTGTAGGATACTTGACTTCGATGTAACAATCAACATCTTTCCAATAGTGTGCAATACTTATGAAATATTGGTTTGTTGTAGTAATAGAGAGGTTGACCAACCACAAGGTTAACAGATATAGAGGTAACCAAGGTCGATTCCTGAACCCATATACATTCCTCCCTCCAGGTTGTAGCTAACTTGTCCCAAGACTTTTGAATCACCACAAATGACCCAGGAAGTCATTCACAAACTTCTAGTACACAACTTGAAAATCACGGTCCTTTGGATTTGGGGGACATTTTAATATGCGACATAGAATACCCAGATATTGACACAAACTTCAAAGACAAAGATGAAAGGGTTGTACAAGCAAACGCGGGGGAAAAAATCTCAGAATCAAAGACTTTTCTAAAAACCACGGAGGACCATGTCAAAGGAAGGACATTTCCAGAAGTTATTAAACCCTCAGGCGAGAAGCATAAATCGAAAATTCAGAAGCCATCATAAATGAAAATGTTGTTCAAACAATCTCCCCGTTTCCGGTCCTTTTATTGCAAGATGTGGGAAGATGGCAAATGGAGATGGTCGTTAAAAACAAGGAAGGAAAGAGAGATAGTGGGGACAGTGACACGTGGGTGGTGGACACTTACCCACATATTCACTGAACAAAACTTGTTTTCTCCTATATTTGGACCGTCTCTTATGAAAGTGGTGTAAGTCCCTAAAATTTATGTGAAATTCGCACAAGGGCCATTCGCATAATTAAAATCACTTATTGATTGAAATTAGCATAAGCACATATCGACTTGACATTGCTCAGAGTTTTGAATTTTCCTCAAACAAAAATTTTTTGTTGTACATACAATATACAGTATCACAAGCAAAAATGCAACCAACTAGTACTGAGGAGTTTTGTCGTACCCTCCAACTACAAAAACCAACCTACTACTTTCAATAAACCTTTTGTATGTCATCCTTAGAGCATGTTTCCATTCCCAAGGTCAAAGTATAACCTTTCCCTAACCTAACCAAATTTTCGTATAATATACAACAACCCATTCCTACTTCTGCAAAGAACATATACACAGTTGTCCTCTTGCTAAGAAAAAACGTTAACTTACACCACTTTCAAAACAAATCCGATGGTATAACACATAGAACAGAGAAACACAGTTCAGATCAGGTAAGCCAGTTCAAACAAACAACATACCAATATAGAAAACGGGCAAAAAGAGGAAAAGCCAAAATGGAAGAGAAATTTTTTGTGACATCCAATCGAGAAGAACGAAGAGGAGGAGATGGTAGCGGAGCGAGGAGGTATATAGGTTTCCAATATAACTTGTCAAATCGAATCAGAAAATAAGTGTAAAATGGACCTTCGGGGACGACTTGTTTCAAACGAAACGCGAAAAACGATTCCAAAAAATTTTTTTATTTCATCTCTCAACAACACAAACATGGAGAAGATGAAAGACATTTGAAGGTCTCGGATTTTTGTTGTTGCAACAAATTAATTTTAGAAACGAGTGGTTGGTTCGACAACAAAAATTTTTGGCAAAATATTTGGATCCTTTAGCAAAACGTTGGAAAATTATTTTTATTTATTTGTTCGTTTGACGTTTCGTGTCAGACAGGAAATCAAATCAACAGCGCCATTTTGTAATGAAGGAAAACAAAAAAACAAAGCTGAACACAAACGCCAACCATCAGCCAAATGTGCCATCAACGGTCCCTCCTCCGTTTGGGGAAATAAGCAAAATCTGGAGTTGCTTCAAGGTCTTCATCCTCATTATTTCTCTGTCTCAGTTTGACCGTCTTTACCAGTCTAGTAGATGAATCAGTATTGTCCGGAGGGTCACCTTCCGGAAAAGTTGGTGTCACTGTTGGGTTGCGCCTGGCTTTTGTTGGCGAAACTTTCTTTCGAATCGCCTGGAGGATGATGTTCGTTTCCTTCCTTTGTTAATTTTAATCATTTGAAGAAGGTCTGTGTTGGAGTGGTCAAACCGTCTGACTGAAGAAGTTATGGTTGAAGGTCGTGTCTTACTTTTAGAATTATTTTTCTTCAGATGTGAGTCCATTCCTCGATACGAAATGCTATTTGGGGGTGTGCATCACTTATGAAATTCATACTCCGTAATGTGTAAGTTCCCCTCCACATCATCCAACGATGAATTCATCATCATCAGTGCTGTCTCCGTGTCGAAGGTTTGTAATCAACAGGGCTAGGATGCTGTCGGAATTGGACGGCGAATGTCATGCCCAACCATTCCCTTAGATTCTTGAATCTAAAGTTTTCCGTCCTCCGGGGCTTCGATTTCCTTACACTTTCCCCACCATGATGACCTGGAGTAGTTTGTATTTGTTGTTTTGCAGTATGTGTCCAAGTATTGCAGTATCCGGCACTCTTCGTACAGCAACTCCTTCTCTTTGCCCATACGGGTTAGCACTTCCATGTTAGTCATACGTCTTATCCAGGCTATTCGGCGGTAAAGCCACATCTCAAACGCTTCAATTTTTTTCTCTACGGCTCTCGTTAGCGTCCATCCTTTTCAGCCATACAGAAGAACCAAGAGAACGTAACATCAGAGAGTCCGAGTTCTCATTTTGAACGATGAATGACTGCCCCAAATTCCAATTCAGAACCCAAGTGTATAATCTTCACGTTCGCTCTCTCAAAAACAATCGTTTCCAGTTTCACATCTTCTCCAGTCCAATGTACACTTAGATAGTTAAAAGGTTAATTAGAGGAGTCACGAAAACTGTGGAAGTATTTGTAGAATGCATTCAACGACACTGCCTTTTAGAGAATATAGAAAGCAAAAGTATTCCCAAAGGTTCTATTTCCGGAACGTATATCGTGGGAAAATCGCCAGTAGAGCTCTCTGATCGCTCGTCTTTTCCAACCATTTTTTCCTTATTTACTTTGAAAATGATCGGAACGAAAAAAACCGCTGGACAGGGTGAGGGGAAAGGAATCAAGGTGGCCTGGAGGGCAGGGGCAAGGGGGATGGAAACGTATAAACCCGTTCTGTTTGTTGTTGTTCGCCATTTTTGTTTATGTTTCTCCCCGTTCGAAGTTCACGTTTCCCATCGGTGAAACTTTCCTACAAAGGACACGTTTCCCGGATTCCCGGTGAAAAGTTCTAACAAAATTAATTAAAAACATCTATCGAGAGGAAAAGCGTACACCAAGATCGCGAAAGAATATGTAAATAGACGGAGGCGGAGGAGGGAGGAGAAAAGAGGATGTAAATGCTTTGAGGAAAACTTTTCCCACTCCGGAGAGGTTAGACGAGATTAAAAACGAATTCCAGAAAGCTTTGGAAGTGCAACGATATCGAATCCAGGCTATCGGAGAGTGTTGGAATGTTTCTAAGCCTTCTGAACGTCTTTTCCGACAAATTAATTCCTCCCACAAAACATATACACAACACGAGGTTTCTATTTCAAAAGTAATGCACACATACCTCCCCCAAAGAATTCATTTAATATTGAATAATCGCACACATCTGAAGGAAATGATTTTAGTAACGCATAATTTTTAAAAAATAATTTGTTTCAAAAATATTGCACACTAATCAAGAATCTATTTCAAAAATACTGCACACTTTGTAGGCAATTAAAATTTTGCGAGAAATTAATTTAAAAATAAAAATCAAAGACTCTGGCAATGAGACTGTTTTATAAATAAAAGACTCTTTCGACGAGAGCTTATTTCATAAATACTGCACACTTCTATCGACGAAAATTCCAATAAAGCGAGAAAGTTCAGTGATATGATTTCTTCAAATAATTTCTGACCTAATTAAAAGGGACTTTGGTGTGGTCACGAGACATAAAAGCACCCAGGAAGAGAGAGAGTGAGAGGAAGAAATTTGGGAAAACATTTGCATCTCCGTCGATGTAGTCAAACGCACAGAATTAAGAGAAAACTTTAACGGGTCAAAGGAATGAATGAATGAGTGAATGAATGAAAGACGGTAAGCAAAAAGCCAAAGTAGAAAAGGGCGTGTATAATAACTGACCTCGAGAAAACGAGTCTAACACTCCCACGCATTATTACAAAGTCATTTGGAACCGGCCGATGGACCTGTCTGACAAAATCAAGGCAAGGCAGAGACTATTCACCGATTGATTACCAGACAAAAGCGATTACATCTAAAATGATTATTCTCCTCAGATGGACACATGATGGTATGGTGGAAATGGTCGACCGTGAAAACGTTTTCCCTGTGCACTCAACTTGAGCGTGAGGTCTGTTCTAGGTTTACGAGAGAGAGAAGCGTCTACCGTCACGTCCAAAGTTTCTACTCGTTTTGAGTAGTGGTCCTCCTAATCCAAAAAAGTTCCAACCCGAGAGAAAATCACGTTCCACATTTCGAGAGCCTGTCAAAAGCTTTCCAAATCACCAGAGCGAATTTTGGACGAAAGGGGAAAAGAAGATAAGTACAAGAAGAAGTAAAAGCAAACAGACGAAATGGAGTTGGATTCAAGACTATTTTATGAATTTTTAAAATGTCGAAATCAGAATTTATCAAAAGACGAAATCTCTCCAAGGAAATAGGATGACGGGGGTGGAAAAGACACGAAGGGTGAGTGAAAAGGGTTGAACATATGTGAATTTTTGATTTTATATAAACTAACATGAATCCGGGGGATGAAGAAGGAATTTGTGTCCCACGCTCTCTCTCTTCCTGGAAACATGATAAAAAAAATTCACGAGGACGACCTAAACCCTGCCGAAATCCCTGGGAAAACCAGAAAATAAGAAAATGGACGACATCGTGATGAAAATGAAAACTCACCCCGCTCCCACACCCCCTTTCGCCACCGAGAAATTTTAAATTAAACTGAGCGTAAACAAAGGGAATCCAATCAAGCAAAAATTAAATATGCTCTCCAGAGCCCCCGGCACTCTGCGCTCTTTCCTCCCAAAAAATTCTCATTTTAAAAATTCCTTAACTCAAACCTGTGTTACCTTTGCCCTTTTCCAGATGAAATAAAAACGAAAATCCGGAAAACCCCAGTTTTGTTTTTAATTAGATTTTAGACGGGAGATGGGATCTCTCAAAAATCTCATCAAAGCCACTCGAATTAGAATGACAACAACAACAAAAAACGTTTTTTTGAAAAACCAAAACTTCTCGCTTCCGGTTTTGCCCAATTTTAATTTTTTTTTTAAACTGTACGCCATCCTTTTTTTTCCTTTTTGTATCCGGTCCAATTTTCCCCATCTGTCTTCATCCACAGCAGCATCTGGAGTTGAGCAACTGAAGGATGATTTTTAATCAGAGTGTTTTGTTTAGGGTTGCTGATTTGAGGATTTTGAAAAATTTTTTAGTATAAAAAAACTTGGTAATATATTTTAATATGGAGTACAGGTGTTTACAATATTCACAACTCATCATATGACACAGGGCCGGTCCTAGCATACATTATAAATTTATTTAAAATAAATTTTAAACATGACTTGAAAGACTTTTATGTTTCCCTCTCTTCTTTCATTTATGACAGGAAATAACCGAAAAAAAAGTTACAAATTCAAAAAGAAAATGGAGGCATCCAAACAGAGAGAAAGGAAAAATTTAATTAACACTTCAAGACAATCCCTATCCAAACGGGGCTCTAGGAGGCAGCGAGAGAGATTGCATTTCCGGGTCCACGGGTCCGAAACCACCCAAACCTGCGTCTTCGTCATATTTCATTTGAGATTTCAACGGGGCTCGTGAACCCAGGTTGTTTCCTGTTTTTTTTCTCCTTCCGGAAGTCGAGGGTTCCACTTGTCTACATTCACAACTTCTCCAAATTTTCCGATTGTCATTCGTAGCAAAACCATCGACTTCCACTACCACCAACCAGACATTGGAATTAACACCAAATCCGAAACGTCAAATCAAAAAAGGGAAACAAACAAACTAAAGGAACCAAAAATTTTAAAGGAATAAAAAAACTTGTCATCTTTCACTAACGCAGTCTTAACCCAAAACCCTGCAAACGCAAACCCAAAATTTTCTAAACCAAAAACAAAAAAACCCGCGCGCCAAATTTTTTAAACTCAAATTTAAAACGAAAAAGCCAAAAATCGAAATCCTTGTCCTTTCAAGGTAAAAAAAATAATTTTCTCATCTTCCTTTCAAATTCTGTCTTTAAATTTTCTTTAAATATTTACAAGACGAAACGGAATCCATCGACTCGAAAATAACTTCCGGCAAAACCCTCGACTTTGTATCTTTTCGAACCGTTGGCACTTGGAACGCGTTTTTAAATTCCCGTTTTTTTATCTTCGAATTATTTCCCTAAACAGGGAACAAAATGAAACCAAAAACAAATTGTCTGAGTCTATCGGAGTTGTATTATGGCATACTACTCCACTCCTCCGGATTTTGAAAAAATTTATTAAAATAAAAAAATAAAAAATAAAAAACCTGAACAAGATACTCATGGCAGATAGTCAAAAAATTTATTAATGAAAAAATAAAAATAAATAAATTGACTTAGGTCTAGAAATTAAATTAAATTGAAAGTAATTAAAAAAAAATTTCTAATTGGAAAAATAATTCAAATTCCAAGAGGTCATCTTTCCACCCCCGCCTTCATCTTCCTTTCAGCCCTTCCAATCATCCAAACACATCCTTTCGTCCTCTCACCAAACACATCCATCCACATCTCTCTCTCCTCATCCACTCACTCAAATACCAACTCCAACACTTCAAATTGCATTTATTAAACCGTTATTACTCTCATTTTCGACTACTTTTCTAAAATCACGTCACGACTTCATCAGAAATTACGTCATTAAGGACTCAAATAAAATCTTTGTTATACCGTTTTATTAAGGCAAAAGTGAAAAATAATTTTATAAAGAGATAATTTCAATATAAATTAAAGATGGCGGAGAAAACCAAATGTGATATAAACATGACTGAAGGCTATACATCCGATGGACGTTAAATTATTGAAACCGTAATCGGAATTATATAAAAATTGTTGTGTTAAAAAAAATGTTAAAAAGTATAAAAACGAAACAAAACAAGACGTTGAGCTTTATTTATTGATTTGGGCAGTCATACCAACCCTTAACCTATGGGGTGAGGTTGAACTAACATAACGTTTGAGTGATAAATAAATTTAATTAAAATGAAAAGTATAAAATATTTATTTATATTTAAAAAATTATTATAACATATAAAAGAAAATTGATTAAACTTATTCCAGTATGCCAGAAAAACGTTAAGTTGGTAGAAATGCTTTCAATGTTAGACAAATTTATCTCACCATCCAGCCTTTTGGAAAACCGTTGAAACCGTATCCAAGATATCCAGCATAGGTGATCCTAAATTCCAAATCCTGGTTTTGATATCCATATGAGTATCCATATGAGTATCCATTTGAGTATCCAAAAAAGTAAAAACATAAAAAACACCAAAAACTCAAAAAACATGATTGCAAACATGACAAATTTAGAAATAATTTTTAAAATTTTGAAAATCCAAAAAAAAATTGAACACCATAACAGACATCCGTTCGCTCCATTACGAAAACTGAAACTGACAAAAAAATTTGTCTAGCACAAAAGAAACCTACACCCAAAAATAAGGTTCAGGTATCGAATGACCAATTGGGGGGAGTCTGAATCTTAACAACAAAGACTGAGCCATAAGGCGATACAAAAAAGAAACCAGTTTCACCCCTAAACGTTGAACTCACCAAACATTTCAAAATGGATCTTAGTCACGTAGCCGTTACACGTGGTCCGCCATCTTCTTTTACGTTGCTCGAACCTCATTCCAGGTTTTACCTGACATGTCCTACCTTCCGTCTCTTTCTCTTATTTTTGTTTCTTAATTTTTGCTGGCATATAAAGTTAAAGTGAGTGATTATGTTAATAAGAAATTTCTTTTTCTATTAAACTAATCAACATCCCATAACCTGGAGGAACGAAACCGAAACAAGAAATTTATATATTTGTTAACCAATATATTAAAATCTCAGTATAATTATAAAAACAAACCTAATCAGAAAGATGTTTGTTGATGGTTGTGGCCGTTTTTGGGTAGTTTAGCTCCTCCCTTTAAGAAAAATAAAATTAGTCTGCAGCGGAATTTTGACGTCTGTATTAAACTCAGCATTTTTTGGGCCTCGAAGATCTTTGTCTTCCTCCTCTGTCATTGCCCATCACTCGACCCTTCTATCTATTTAGGTTAGTCAAAGGAAAGATGCTGCCAACCACTACAAAATTTCGTTTACTTGAGCGACTAAATTCAGTTTGAACTAATGCCAGGAAGCCTAGGTAACCGTTTTACACCTTAGGTTAGGTTCTTCAACAGACCTGAAATAATTATTATTAATTAGGGGCGTCTAAATCAGGCACCATTTGGCCTAACACATGTGTTAGGTGTTGCGTCAATGCCCTTTGTGTTAATCTTCACTTCTACCGCTCTCAGACTAGTGCAGTAAGGTACTCAAAACTATTTGCAGGACATATTGAACTGATTAAGCAGGACAGGAGTGTTGATGTTAAAACTAAAACAATAATAAGAAGAGCAAAAATGATTTTCGGTTTGAAGTTCTTTCCGGATCTCAAATCTGCTGTAGTTAGCAAAATTCCAAAACAAATCTACAAAGTCAGGAGCAGGTAAATTAAGTCACCCTTGAGAACAAAACAAAAAAAAAGGAATTTTGCCCTCAAAAGAATTTTTGGGGTCAACAGCCTAAAGACCCAAGTCCATCTGCCACAGGTAAAACAGAGCCCGGTGTGGACTACCAGCAAGTCCCACATCCAGGTATTGTAAACGTTTTCAAAAGTTTTGAGAAACCGTTACACTAAAAATGTTTTAACAAGATTTCAGAACCTCATACAGAGAGAGGGAGATGAAATCTCCCTGAAAAGAGGTCTTAACATCTGCAAAGAGGAGTGAACATCTGACCGTCGTGGCAGATGTTTGTTCCTCCGAGGTTATTTTTTGTGGTTCATGGGCCTCTGAAGTTAACTAAAAGCGGGATGTTTCAAACTGTATATGTTATATTTTTACGAAAATCTGTAGTTTTATCATCGTCGGGTGTAACATTTCAGTGTATAGTGTGTAGATATACGAGCAGTGCCTCTTTCTTAATTTCTCTAATCTACCAATCCTAGGAGTCCTCTCTATCTAATTCTTCGAGCTTCTTTCTCTCTTTCTACACAGATTGCATTCGGTTTATATACATAGTGAGTAAGGCTCCATCTGGTCGATACTACTACTGTATACTTGGGCAATTGCATATTTTAATCCAGCGACTTGAAGGAAAGAAATGAAAAGAGGCAAAGTTCTTGTCAAGTCAGTACAATTTGGAGAGAATCTGCAAACGTCATTTGACCCATTTTGAACAAAACTAATTTCATAACTAATGCATACTTTACAAACTACTTCGAAATGCATAGTTTTACATAAAATTTATATCCTAATCAAAGTTTAAATTTGTTCAAGGAGTCCTTCACCCAATTTAAATAATAAAACAAATTCCTACTTCGTCCTACACACCTTCCAAATTTTCATTCGTTTTCCCCGAATCCAAGTTCAAGTTCAATGTCCCCATTTTAATTTTTGGCTCCTTTCTCTTCCCTCGGTCAATGTGTTAGCCATTCGGTGACCTTGAACACTTTCCAACCATCGCTATATGGTACACATCGATTTTCGACAACCAAAACAATGGATCTCATCTTAGAAATAACATCGGACAAGGGTGAGGGCGGGGAAAGATGCTTTTACTATCTCATTTACCTAGGTAATGCAAATTTGGAGAATGTTTATTTCATAAATAATGCACACTTCCTGTTAGAGTTTATATCATAAGTGATTCCACCTCCTAAATGTTAATAAAAATTTGAAAAACAAACGGCTGCTATTTCCTTTCTCTTCTCCTCTACCCTTACAAGTGAGGAATAATCCCATCACTTGAATTTCGTGTAGTCGTTTCAAAAATCATGCACACTTTCGTGTTAAGTTCGTTCTTATAAATTCTTGTCTCTTTCACGGGGGTTGATAAGGATGCATAGACAGAACTATTAATTTCGTTGCTGTTTATTAAAAGTAAATTCGTTTCAGAATTAATGCACAGTTAGAGGAAAGCTTTATCCCAAAAGTCTTGCACACTCTAAGAAGAGTTCAAATTGTGATGTGTAATAAGTTAAAGGGAACTTGTTTTATGAGAACTGCATTTTACCACCTCTGGGTTTTCCTCGAGTTTGGTACCACCTCAACACAAAGAAAGATGAACCTCATCTTCAAGAACCAAGGAAACAAAGTCGAGGACTGCTTGCAAATCTCACCACAAGAAGTAAACCAAGAACCCAAGGATTCGGTTATCCGACCGACCCTTCAAAAATCTTCTGCTCAACAAAAGAATGAAAAATGTTAACAAACCCCCGAAAAAACGTTTCCTCTATTTCATCAAAGGCGGTGTCTTCGACTTGATAAGATAAAACAAAAACGAAATCCCGAAAAAAAGGTTGTAAAGGCCAGGAGGGACAGGACAAGAAAAAATTATCCTTTTCAAAGGTACAACCATATAGAGACAGTGATGAACGCGATGAAGCCTCAAGGCAACGGTGTTCTGTCATTGCTCGTCGTCGCTGGTAGACTTGCAACTTGATTTGACCTTGAAATTGTTTATGGTTAACAAAACGCTGGGTTTTCGGGGGTTTACAATCCCCGGTTTCAATTTGTACCTAAGGTTTTACAACGTATCCCTTACATTTTGGGTTTCTGGCCTCTCTTTTATTCGTGTTCAAAGGAAAATTTAAACCTTTTCAAAACACGAACACAATGAAATTCTCTCCTTCGACTACCAGAACACCGTTTGGAATCTTCCTTTACAGTCCTTCTTTTGTTAGAATGAGACCTTTGATTAGGGCAAAGACCCGGGCTCCGCTTTTACACTTTTATTGCCTCCATTTCAAATTCCAGTTTTTAAGTTCTTGGGTTTTTGTTGTCTCTTCAAAATGGTTTTCCTTGCCTCTCTTCGTCTTTTTCTTTTTCCCTTTTCTGTTCACGCTCTGTGATCTCCAACCTATTGGATTGTCTTTTTACTCTTTGAGTCTCATGTATAGTTAACTCTCCTTCATTTCACGCCAGGGCTACCACGTCTTTTGCCATTTTCCTAAAATCCTGTTTTTCAATTTACCCTTCTCTCATGAAATTCAATACGTAGTTCTTGTTCCCTCTCACGCTATTCCCAACTTCTTCCAAGACTTTGAATCCTCGCTGATGATCTTGTCCTGTTCATGTTTGTTATCTTGTAGTTATGAGAATACCGATATATCTTTCTCGAAATCTGATTGCTGTCCTATTTACCGGATGCTGTACTGCTTCGACTGTCTTGGTATATCCTCTGTTGTTGGTAAGTCGGTTCTCTGGTGTTTTGTAACCACTGGTCTATCTTTGGGGTTTAGGCACAAAAACGTTTCTTCAAATGTGTCGGTCGAGCTCCTTTTTAGTCTGCTGGTTTCCCTTCCCTTGATTCACTGCAAAGTGGGTTAAACCATCCACATTCAATCAGATTTGTGTCGTTTAAAAGTTCTACGCTGTCGTGGTACTGATCAAACAGTACAACTGGTTGGTTCGAATAACAGCTACACTAGTTACATGACGAGAACAGTTACAATTAGTTTCAAACTCAGTTTTCATTGAAAGGTTGATTACGCTGTTGTAAACACACAACAAGGAACCTTCCAACAGCAACAGAAACTGAGTTTGAAACACATTCTAACTGTTTCCTTCTTGATCAGAATTTCTTCTTTTAAAACCTACAGTTAGTCTAACTTTAGAAACCTTATTTCACCAACGTGACGTCATTTAAGTCACATTCAATGTCTCAATTATTCTGATTCTACTCTGCCGTAGAACATGATGAAAATGATTGGAAATCGTGACATAATATTAGAAAAGTAGTCGAAAATGAGAGTAATAACAGTTTAATAAGTGTAATTAGAAATCCTCGAGTTCTTGAATGGGTGAATGAAGATGCGGTTGGTTTGGAAAGTCTATCACCTAAGACGAAGACGGGAGGCAAAAGTTGAAACACAACCTAGAAACTGAATTGTTTTAATAACAGTGATACCCTGTGTCACGTGACAAGTGTCTAATTTCCTTTAGTTTATGAAAACTGAGTAAATTTTAGGAGAAGTGTGGCGTGATACAACACCAACAGTCACTTCAAGACACGGGAATCCATGCTGTTTTCGGTTTTCGTTCCTTGTTTTGGGGATGAATTTGGAAGAGGAAATTTAGAAAACGCAACAGAAACTCACGATTCACTAACTTCCTCCACCTCCTCCGAGCGTCAAATGGTGGTGGTTTTAACGATCATTATCCCCGCGTTGGGGTGAAAGGCGAAGGAATACCAAACCTCCTTCTCTCATTAATTAGCAACTTTTCAATAAACGTTTATACAGTTTCTTGTTGTCCTCCGATTTAATAGTACGAAACCAACAGCGAATCCGGTGGAAGAGAAGCTTTTCATTTCAAATCAAAAAGGGATTTTGAACCCCCTTCTCCCAAACTTATGTCATTTTAACCTTTGAAATTGTTCGTTTAGGAGGGAAGGTAATATTATGGAGCCTTTTGTCAGATAGCGATTTCGTCGGGGTTGGGGGGTTATGGTTGAAAGGCAGAGAAGCGTAATGAAACACAACAAGAAACTTTACGACTCCTGGAAACCATTTACCAACCACAGCAGCTATTGATTCCAACCTCTGACATTCCAGTTTCAGGCCATAACTCTGACCAAATCTTTTTTTTTTATTGAGGGTTTAAAAGAGGGATGAAAATATTAGCCTGAGACCAATTTAACGTCTTTAGAAGAGAGGAAGAGGAGGAGGGAAAAAAGCTTAAAGACAGAGGGAGGAAAAAATCCAGCAGGACTTGTTTGCTGAATTAATTTTTTAATAGCTCTTGCACGTGTTCACAATTTCGCCCTCGCGAAGGCAGCCATTAAAAAATCTTCGGATTTTGTTTTAGAAACAATTAATAAATTAATTCAAGGTCACTCGTTCTCCCGTTTCCATGACTACCATCTCCACGTTGTTCGCCCCTCCGTCCGACACGGTGGTGCAAAAGTTAAATTTGCCATCAAGTGCGTCCTTGAAACGCGTTATAAACTCGTCCACTTGAAATTTGAAGAGGTTTTGATTGTGACTGAGCAGGAAAACTCATTTTTGGAACTAATTGCCGTTCATGGGTGACCAAAGAGCCCGGAGAAAGCCTCTCCCTTTTCCTCGCTCTAATAATCATACGAAGAACCGATTTCAAAAATGATGCACACTCAGCGAAATTTTTTTTTGTTTAGCTATAAACACCCTCACGTCGATTTAATCCCTTAAACGGGGCAAAATGTCTTCAAGAATTCATTTCATAAGTTTTGCACACTTTTAAGACAAATCCTACACAGCTTACAGAAGAATCCATTTTGAAAGTGTTAGATAGTTTATGAGAATAATCGATTTCATAAGTGATGCACAGTCAAGGAAAAGTTTCGTTTCATAATTAATGCACACATTCATGATAGATTCATTTCAAAGGCAATACAAACGCGAGTGTTAGTGTTAATCACGAAATGAAGTCTTTGTGACAGTCTATAACAAATTTTTGGTACCACTGTGCATTATTTTTGAAATGAGTTTTAGACAAAACCGTGATCTCAATTCTTAAAAGTGTGCGCAACTTATGAAATGAATTCTTTCTAACTTTTAAGATAAATTCTCTACGAAAGTGTGCATTATTTATGAAATAGACTCTTACTGCCTGAGTTATGTTCGTGTCACTATTTATTAAACGAATTTTAACCAAAAGTGTGCATTACTTTTGAAATGAAATTTTCATGAATGTGTGTTGCAACTTCTCTCCTACGGCTCTGAAGTTGAAACCTAGACGGCGGTGTTTGTCTTATGTGATGATGAATTGGAAGGGAGGGGGCTTGAAGGATTCATGGTTCCACGACAGCGCCGTGGTGTAGCTAAATTAGGCTTTGGAACAAAGTCAAGAGAACTGGAGAGGGGCTGCGGGACTGGGAAAATTTTTCTCCGGTGCCTTTTTCATACGTTAAACAAAAACAAAGCAAAATCTCAGAATCTGTTGTTGAATTGACCTTTTCGCTTCCTCCTGCCCTTATTTGCCTACCCACACACACAAATCTTGTAATTAATAGGGAAAAAAAGGGGCGCTTAAAAAATTAATTAAGAAACTGTCATAAACTGAGAAGAAACTAATTACTGAACTGTCCGCTACAGGAAAAAAAAACTCAGCCTCTTCCACCTCCCCAATTTCCTCGTCCACTTTCCCCCGCAGAAGAAAGAAAACGAGGAAAAAAACCACCAGTAAGAAAAATTGAGAGAATACGAAGGCGGCCATCTTGGAATCCGTTTCTCGTTTCCGCTTTTCTCCGTTTCCTCCCTTGCTCGAGTTAGTTCGCCGACTCTCCCGCTAGAGGGAACTCGAAACCAGTCCGTAAATCGATGGATTCGTTTGTATGGAGAGGGAAAACAGGTTTTTGTTATTTCGCAGGGACGGAGTAAGGGAGAAAATGAGAGTGCGGGGACGATTCTTCCTTTCCCAGAGGTAGGCAAACGTCAATCTCATTTAAAATCCGCCAAGATTAATTTGAGTCATTTAATATCCATTTCTCGGTTTTAAGCGTCCTTCGAGATTACAAAACTTTTTTTTTATTGTTTGTTGCTGAATGGGAGCCATTATGGCTTTTTATAAATAAAAAAAGAAAAATAGGAGGATGGGAGAGTAATGAGTGGAGATGAATTCACTTGATGGATTATAAATAAATTATGATTTTGCCATTTTCTCTTCTCTCTCATCCCTCCATTCCATTTGCTGATTTTTTATGATTTTTTGTCACAAAGAGGGTTCTAATGTCCTCTTATCCCTCAGGACAACATCTCTGAATATATGCAATAATTAGTTTAGTTAAGTAATTGACTCAAAAGCTTTTAAGTAATTCGAGAGAGTTGAACTCGTGGATGAGTCATGGTCACCATCATCAGTGCAAAGTCCCTTCCCATTCCCCGCAGCTTGATGTCCTTTTCTCCACTTTTTCTGTTTATCTGGAAGTGCCAGTACACAAACTTACAGATCTGTAGAAACTGTTTATACATTTTTGGAAGAATTTGACGTCTCACTCACACCGTGTTGAGGACACGTTGAGCACAATCATCCTGGATCCCCAGTCACCGCTGATTTCTTCTTTTTGTGGAGGGCTAAGGAGAGTTAATCTTCCCAAAAGAAAACCAGAAGAGTATTAGTCATCTTATCTTTCCTCATCCAAATTTTGCTATTTGCTCTATAAGCTGACCACAATTCTGAGTTGTGCCATGTTTTCAAAATCTTCTTCGATTTGACAGTCATAAGGGGGGGTACGACGTCTCTATTGTACGATATATCTCTATGGTTGGTAGCACTGAATAAAATCAAAGGTTTAGTCATAGTATCTAAAACTCAATGTATAAATCTCTCTCTTGTGATTAGTATAACTGATGTAGGCACAACCTATCACATCGACTATACGTAACTTACGATGACGTCGAGTAAGTAACAGACCTTGTAACAAAGATTTCATCTCGTACATCATGCAAAACCTGCACAAAGACTTCATTATTAAGTGCACATTCAATTATTTTAAATTTTAAGATGACATGTTTATTCGAGTGACTGGAATCAGCTGACAACGTCTTATTAGATTGTGATTTAAAGAAGCCAAATAATTTTTTTAAAATTTAAATTAAATAAATAGGAGGGCAGTGTCAAAACATCTAACGATAACAGTTTGGAGATGTATCCATTGTTCGTGAAGTGAGTTCTTCTTAAAGGTGGGCTTAAAGAGTGTGCATTAATTTTGAAATAAGTTGGTGATAATTCGGACATTTTTTTGGTGTATGTGTGTGTGTTGTAGTCTTCACGAGAGTTTGTTAAGTCGTGGAAATATTTTGAGAAGAGTGTGCAATACTTATGAAATGAATGAGTGTGCATTGTTTATGTCATAAACTGGGTGCCTTATTTGGTGAGTGAGTTCGGTCTGAATTCTGACGGTTTGTATTTTTATGAAAGAAATCTTTTGGCTGATTGTGCATTACTTATGAAAGATAATGTTCTCATCAACTGTGTTATATTTTTTTAAAATGAGTTCTTCATGAGGGTGTGCATTATTTATGAAATGATTCGCGAAAGTGCTCGTTACTGTTGAAGTGAGTTCATTAAATTTATGGTATTCATGAAATACATTTTTGATACGAGTGTGCATTATTTATGGAATGAATTCTTGTATGAGAGTATTCATTACCGATGATATAGACTCTGTTTGAGTGTGCAAGATTTCTGAAATGAATTTTTAAAATTGATACTTCACTAATGTGACTTGGTGAATCCATCTTTGAAGTGTTTGAGATTTTTTATATGGATTCTCTGAGTCCGTGTGCATTATTTATGGAATGAATTCCATTCTGTCGCATTATCGATTGGACTTTGCTTGAGTGTGCAAGATTTATGAAATGAAATTTTTAAAATTATTTACTCCTTAAAGTGTGTCAGACTTGTAAGTTCATCTTCGAAGTGTTTCGAAATTTTTAAATGGATTCACTTCCTAAGTCATGTGCATTATTTATGGAATGAATTTCATTCCATCCTTTTACGAGAATATTCATCTACGATAATGCCTCCGCTGTAAGGTGTGCAAGACTTGTGAAATAAATTTTTAAAATTAATTGCCTGTCCGACTTGGTGAGTCCATCTTGAAAGTGTTCGAAATTAAAAATTTTTGATTCTCCAAATCAGTGTGCATTATTTATGGGATGAAGTTTACAAAAGATGTGCATTAATTATGAAATAAGTACTTGAATTATTTATGAATCCTTTTTTAAGGTTTACATCACTTGGAATAAATTAGTCGTGGAAGCGTGACGTTTTAATATTCGTGGGCTCTTCATGAGTGTTTGCGACAATGCTACCGAACTTAAGTGTGCAAAACTTTTGAATCTAATTCTTTGTTATACGACTTGATCAATTTGGAATGTTTCTTATAATGACCCGACTTAATTGCCGGAGAGACCAAAATTTAACAATAACTAGTTCGGTCCATGATTTTAATAGGATTTAGAAAGCTGTTGAATAAAATGGAAAAGAAGAAGAAGATGATGATGGTTAAATGAGTGCAAAAAAAAGATTCTGGCTGTGAAGAGGAAGAAAGAGATTATTAATCAGGGATGACTAAGAAAGGTTAATTTCTTTTTAAAATCTTCAATCCTCAAGTAATTGAACTGTTTTCCAGCAAAAAAAAAGACTTTCATCTTCAATTTGCTTAAAGACAATTTCCACTTTCTTAAGAAGCAGGAATTCAAGGGTAAAATTAACCCTTAGCCTTTCCTCCCTCTCAATCTCCTTGATTTAACATAATTAAGCTGTTTACGGAAAATGAAAATGCTTACAAAAAACTTTTCCCATTTTTGAAACTGGGGGAAGAAAAAAAACTTGTCAAAGTCTTAGGCGACGCCATTTATTTAATCATCCTTTTGTCACTTCATCTCTTTTCTTCCTCCATCATCTTCCTCTTTCTTTTGTCTTTGAAATTGCTCAATGAACCATTTCTCACAAACATCCTCAAAAGGGAAAAAAAAGTTTCCCAATGTTTACAAGAAACCATGATCTACGACGATGTGTTAAACTTTGACGGGAATTTATCATCTGAGAGGAGGAGGAATTGGTTTTGAGTTGTAACGGTGGAGAGAGGAGGGAGGAGGGCAAGAAAAAGAATTAAATGGAGAGGCAGGGTAAAGAGTCAGAACGTGGAAATAAACCTGAACCTGGAGAAGCCGACTCCCGAGTTTTCATTCGTGATATTAATATTAACAAACAGACAGGCGGACGGATGTTAAGAACCTACTTGAAGAACCCGTTTTCGGATTGAAAGAGACGTCCTTATGTGGAGTAAGAGAGGTCAGGTTAAGTAGACGAGGATTCTAATGCCAGACATTGCCAAATTGTTTTTTTTCAGTGTCCGCGCTCAGGTCAATGCCTTGTTCAGTGACTCAGCTTCTTCAAGAACCAATCTGGCATCGACGAGGTGATACGAGAAAGGTGGACCAGCCCAGCCAGCCAGCCATCCGGTTCTCTACTCCTCACTCAACATGGCCGAATGAATCGGGGATTTCTTCAGAACTTCTTCTCTGATCTAAACTGAATTAATACAGGTAATTTGATTTTCCAAAATCGACAACCGGCAAATTTCTATCGGTTTTATTTGATTTGATTGAGTTTTGAAACGCTCAGCATCCCTCGCGGTTTGAAACTTAATCACAAATCTTTGGGCAGCCTTTGTGACTAAAAGTGAGGTATCTCACTACAATGACCGAATTTGAGACTTTTAAAAGTTTTGTCCAAAAATAAAATGAATAAGCAATAAATTAAACCGCGTTGTCTACGATGCGATCTTTATAGTAAGACTAATGATTCAAACAGGTATACGCTAAATTAAAACGGAAAACCTTGAGTAACTGTAGAAGCAACCTGGTCACCTCTTAAACTGACCGTATACCTGTTAATTGTAATCTCAACGACTTCGACTGCAACTTCTCTCTTAAAGCTCTCTCATAAAACCTTTCCAGTTTTTTAGTCTCACCTCCTGTCAACACGTGTCTTGTCTTACCTTTTCAAAGAGGATCACATAATTTTTTGCACTCATACTACTTTCTTTAACCTTTTGATCCGACATAAGTCACGACTACTTTCTAAACACTTTTCTGGGCTTGGTTGCGCGTGAAAAGATGCTGGGCGTCAAGTAGGCTTTTAGAAGTCAAAAAGAAGGAAATGAGAGTTGGGAGTTCACCCTCCACATCCTGTTGTACTCAACGAGGATGAAAAAAATCAAAACTCAGTCAATCAAATTTTGTCGTTTAATAGGTTTAAAAAGAGGTTGAAGTAGATTTCTATTAGTCGTGCAGTTCCTTAAATCTCGTGGTAGTAGACTTTTACACGTGGTGCTACCTGGGTGAAGTATTAGGAAGACAGTCTGTAAATAATTCTTGCTCTCACAAACAATCCATTGGAATAGATCAGTGAGTACGAATTAGGATGAGGGTGAAGAGTGGGACCGATTGATAGGTAGATAGAAGGTCAATAGAGAATGGAGAAGAAATAGAAGAGAAAATCGGGAGGAAAGGGAAAATGAAAGAATAAGGAAGCCAGAGAGATAAAAATGCAGACAGAAAGTAAGAGGAAGAGGAACATAGAAAGGAAGCAAGAAAAATTAGCACTCATCACTGAAAACACGAATATGTTTGAAAAGTGTACATTAATTGTGAAATGTATTCCAGTCAGACTATGTATTCATTTAATTATATACTGTTTTATACTTCATTGACCAATATATTTTTCTTAATTTAATAGATAAAAACAAAAAATGGAGGATAGAGCGGATAGATAGAAATCAGAAGAACAAAAAACTAAGAGGTAACAGGGCGTAGGTGGAGGAACGTGATGGTCTAAAGAAACAAACAGTGAGCCACACATGCAGGCAGACAACAAAAAATAAGGAAAAAAAATGCGACCATTAAAACGAAAACGCTGTCACGACTAATTAAAGAGGAGAAGACGGAGAAGGGCGTGTAAAAAGATGAAAATGTAAGTTATTTACAATTTAAATTAATTAATAACCCAAAAAAGCGGAAATATTGCCAAAAGTCAAATTAACGTCGATCACGAAAACACAAAAAATGTCAAAACCAAGGCCGTTAACGAATTAGGTGGATGAAGAAAATGGTTTTATGCAATTTTTGCATAGGAAGTTGATGAGTCTAACTTTATGATGTTGATTCTCCACAATTTTATGGGTTTCTTTAGTCTTTCATCCTCAGACGATGGTTTTTGTTGCTGACGAGACGCTTCGTATTTCATGATTCTTGTCTCTCTTGATATAGAGAGGATGAAGTGGGATTTGCTCGCATTATTTTGACAGTTAAACAAATTTTTTGGGGGGTAGAGTTAGACAACTACCACCTGTCTCTATGTTCAAGTTAGGTTAACCTTTTGCTGACCGGATGATTTAATCTAACAAATAAACTTGGAACTGATTTTGGAACTCTTAGGTGTAACAAGAGGATTCGAACCCACGACCATAACTTTAGTTAGGCGCTTTTACAGTCGTCTTGCATTAATGTCGGGATTGCGATTACTTAAAAGAGCGCGTTCCCCTGCTGATGTACATTAAAAACTGCTGTTCCGGTTTCCCCTTTCCCCTCGTCACTTATTCAAGGCGAGTGCTGTTGAATATTTGACGACACAAAAGACGCTTTCCTTCCCCAAGATTATCATTCATATAAGTCATTCCCTTCGTATACCTTCACATTAGATTCATTTCCCTTGGGGTAGTAAGTACTTAAAAGCTACCTACACGTGAGAGAGTTAATCCGACGTCCGCTTTTAGAACTTTGTTCCCAGTTTTTTGCAATTACGCTAATGGGCTCATGTTTTTTAAAAAAGAATGAAAAATGAAAAACGTTTCCCTCGTAAGAAAAGACAAGATATCAGCCATTTTATGAAACCCACCTGGATGAAGATGCATAAAGGTTTGAAATTCCCCCCGCTGAGTGAGACCATGACCCAAGGACAAAGACCATGACATTGTGATTCTTCCTCTCGTTATACCTCTTCTTATTGTTAGAGACACAACGATGATTTCCAGGTACGTCGAGCACAACGCCCTGTGTCTTTGTGAGCAACTCCCGACAATGCGGGGGTGGGGAGAGGTTGGTATCTACAATAATTCACAAATAGAGATGACTACCAAAAAGGAATTTGTAGGCGGGGGTAAAACTGATAGAAAGAACTATAGAATGATTGATGTCTGCGATACCATGGAAATCATAATTAATCGATAAGAGTAATCGGAAAGAATAGGTGGGATGTAAAGAAGAAGAAAAAACTTCGCGAAATGATAAATGAAAAGAATAAAATAGACACAGACAGAGAGGGAGATGGTTCATTAGAATCGAAATGTGAACTTGCAAATGGCCAGTCAAGGTTTCGTTGATCTGAGCCAAACTTGATGAACGAGATTGAACCGAATAAACCGAGTCAAGCCTCTCCTCTCTCTCAATTTAATTTTTCTGCTCGCGAAGTTCTATTCCAGCTGACAAACTCAAAAATAGAAATCAAGATTATGAACAAACCCAAGGTCAAAAATTTCTAAAAATCCAACAGGAAAACGGTTACTAACCACCCAAACGTGAGGAACCATTTTGAAACAGTATTCAATTAAAATTAAATTAAATTCATTTTTCAAAGTCCCTTATTATTAATCACAGAGCAAACATGAATTTATGTGTTCTGTCTTTCGAATTCTTCTTATTAACCGTTCGGTGGTTAAAGTGGCTTTTAATTGCCGTCCAAGAGGAAAAAGAAAAATCTTTTTTAATGTTAGAATAGCCCACACTTTGAGCATCAAAATTAATCATCAGGTTTTAATTAAAGAGAGGAAATTAATTTTGAAAAAAAAGGGTGAGACAAGGTTACGTGAGAAATTTGAAACCCTAACACCGGTTTTGTGTTGGCTTTTTTTTACGCGATTCTCCCGACCAGAACCTTTTTTTAAATGTCTTCTCATAAATTAAGTAACATAACACAAGACTGTTGTCGGTTTGAGACTATACCGTTGGTAATTAACCATCGAGCTTTGTTTATTAAAGACGTTCAAACTATTTTGTTAACAAATTTGAACAGCCATATTGAATGAAAACGGTGAAAGTTGAGTTGGGAATTAGCTCTGTGTGAGTTTAGTCGTGAACGGTGCCAACAAACATTTACAGATTTTATTTCCGCGTGCTAACTGCAATCTGTACCCAAAGAAGACATTAAGTAGTTGGTTTGGCTTTAAAGAGGACCTACATCCAGGTGACTGACCAGTGTCTCAACCCCAGTAATGTGACTGGAGGTACAGTCAGTAGGTGAAAAGTGTGTGTTTGTTTATTTTTTGGTTCGGTCGTCTTAGAACCACGTCATTTCAACCAAGATATTGTAATTTCAGGTACGTAGGTATAGTGTCACCAGAGAAATAGCGGAAATTTGACTACTACTTAATTGTACAGGAGAATTCTTCCACTAAGAAGGACAAAGGGGAATCGCGTTAAAAAGGACAGGACTTCGAACATAGAGAAAACATCGTACAGGTGCAAGTGACACATAACCAAGGATCCCAGAAAGTCATCTTCAACAGGGATACTCTAAAACTCTCCTCACCAGGATACAAGAAGAACTTTCAGTATCTATCAGGGGTACTTTCTTTTAGCTCTATCCAGGTACTTCCATTTTTGAATCATGTCCCACTAGCGACATGTGTACTGGTTCAAAATCCTGCCATTTTGTCAACCAGGGCCTAGACAAACACTCCAGAGTGACGGGGAAAAGGTAAAGAGAACCAGAAACTTTATTGTCCAATTTATTACATACAAACCAAAATTTGTGTTTTGAAATTATTTATTTTCCAGATAAAAGAGACTAAGTGGAATATTAAATACAGTTCTTCCGGTTTCAGGTATCTAGGTTGTTCTCCGAGCTTTCTTAAAGACAACTCATGATGGAACATTGATATCCTCGAGACCGTCTCACGAGAGCGTAAAGATGCCGGGAGAAAAATGCACAGACTCTTCAAAATTATCAAAACTCAAGGTCAATTACGTTTATCACACGATTATCTTATCACAATTGTTGCAGTCTCACCGATTGCACCAATTCTGTTGTATTGAAATTAACGTACCGGAAGGACGATTGGATATTTTATAAATCAGCCGGTAAATGTGATAAGTATTCTGTAATTTGTGAGACGTAACGCACAGAGCCGACATCATTTTCCGGTCCATTTTAATTTAATTTACTCCACTCACACAACTACCTTACTCACTGATGTACTTGAGACTTACGACTCTAATCTGACATTCCTACTCCCACTACCCACTGCCTGACAATAGTTTGGCTGGGAGAGAGATTAGAATCGGATTCAAATTTTTGATTTGGATTGTACAACAATAATGACAATCAGTTCAAAGTTGCAAAACTACATAAAACCGGAAATGGCTGAAATAAAAATTTTTTTTTAAATCTGCAATACAACTTAGTTGACGATACTGAAGAAATAATTTTGTCGCGGAAGTTATTTATGATCTCTAAAATTATTTCCGTGTAAGGGATGATAGTCTCCAAAAATGTTGACGCCATTTTGGTTTGATTAGAGCTTGAATAAAAATTTCAAAAAGGCTTTCTTGGGAGGGAGGGGGGGCAAAATCATACTGTTTTTGGGAATGGGAGATTGACACGACAGCTGGAGATTTGCAATTGACAGATTTGTGAAAGTGAAAGCGAATAGAAGGTCCTTAACTGTTCTTTGCGTGTCTAACAGATAAAACTACCATTTTTACTTAAAAACTTGTTTCTATTCTAGAGGTTGGACGGTGCTGCTATTAGTATACAACGGAGGCAACAAACCTTTCTGCCAAGCTTGCAATAGTGTTCTGGCAAAGATTTCATATGTCGATCCTGTTGAAAAAGGCTGCAAGAGTTCACCAAACTGTGTCGAAGACACTATCCACGGTATCTTCCGTCCTATGGACAGATTCTAAAACGTAAGTCCAACTTCCTAAATCAATTTTCAATTCATGGAAATGCTTTCATCTCATTTCTCGAAGAAGTTGTGATGTTCCCAATTCCCACGTGAGTTGTAGTGGGGAGATGGGTGATTAGCGCTGAGCTCAACATTGGCTAAAACCGTGACTTTCTCAATCACCACTTTCTACACTTACTTCCTCCATGTTTTGTCTTTGTTTCACGACCAATATGATTCATATTCCACCTTCGAAACTCCTCATTTCGTTACTTTTGTCCTAAATACTTTTTTCTGACATTGTAAACAAAACGTTTCAAATGATAGGCGTCACATGTCGGGCCGTCCCTCTCATATGTCCGTGCGCTCGATCTCCGCCAACCGCATGCTTTCTTCTTACATCCAATCATACTTGCCGTTAAAAATATTCCTTATTTTAGTGTTATATAAAATTCTTTTTTGTCCTAAACTTTGAAACGAGGTTTTTAGAAGGTTGTTGTCAGGGTAGACATTCTGGTCTTTTCTCGAGAATCATTTAAAGTGGTGAGGTTCGGCATGAACCTCTCATTCCCATTATAAAAATCAACTCAAAATCCAACTTTCTCCTCCCACCGTCCTCCCAATAAGTTAACATTCTCCACGTGAATGATTCTGACATCTCAAGTTCCCCTATCGGGGTTGCTCATCATCTTAAACCTAACCCTAATTGCTTATCTGCTGCGCTTGATTGATAATTAAAAAACCTTTTCTCCCTTCTTGAGTGTCATTTACAGACTTTCCATCAAACTTTAAACCGTAGATCATGTCAGAGGCTGTAAAAGGGTTAAAAATTCCATCCCCTTGAGGAGGATATCAATTCAATTAAAATTCACCTCAAGCAATCTGAAATATTCCCCTTTCACGTGTTGTTTTAATTAAAATTGATTTTAAAAAAAAGGAAAGAAGGGTAAGAAGGAAGAAAAAGGTTTAATGAAAGGAGTTCAGGAAGGAAAAGCCTCAAAAACTAATGTCAAAACCAAAACGGTTGAAAAAACAAGCGAAATGAGAAACTCATCAAAGAGGGAAGAGCGCCACGCGCCAAATTCAAAATAGAACCCTTCTCCTATTGGCTAACCTCACCTTTTGCTCTTACTCATAAAAGGCGCCATCGTCTTGTTGCCTTTTTCAATTTTCCCTCCTTTTTAGGAATTGTTTCCTTCAAATCTTATTATTAAAATTTAACAAAGTTAAAAAAAGATAAAAACGAGGAGGAATGACTAAAATATAACTCGAAGTATAATAAATAAATATATACAGGTCACAACTACAAATATAAATGAAATAAATATAAAAAAGAAGAAAGAAATAAACAAAAGAAGAAAGAAAAATTGGCGGCAACGCCATCGATACAGATGTGCTCGATGAGAATGGGAATGCGCATGTTCGAGAAAACGAGACTCTTTACTTTAAGAAGCTGGAGATAGAGATTGAATTGTCTCATATAAATCTCTCTTCTTATAATTGCAGTTGTCCCCAATTTTTTTTTTAGGCGCTCGTTGCTCACGAGACATAACTAGGCGGGAAGAGAAGAATGATTAATACTTAAAATGATGGAAAATGAAGAAATTTATCAATTTTTTTGTATACTTCTTCATGCTTGTTGTTTTATCATCCGAAACAATCATTTTGTTTGACCGGTCTTAGTGCCAGGATTGAGGAGGATAGGTCACGATCTTGACCAGTAACTTCAATTCGGTTTTAAATTACACGAATCTTTTCACAGATTCTTTTTGATTTTCATTTTGAGAATTTAAAACGTCACTAACTAAATGTCTTAATTTAAGAATAATTTGGAAATTAAATTTTGAATTTGAATCACTACTAAAATGGGTCTTTCTATGAGAGTGTGCATGACTTATGGAAGGCGCACTGTTATCTTTATTAATTGATTCACTTACATCAAGTGCATATGTAGCAATATTTAGCAATGAATGAGGACATCATATACCTACCTGTACGACCCATACGGGTCGTCCATTCATATCAAAACGATTTAGTCGAAGAATGGAAATGGAAAATAGGTTTGGTCGTCAAGGGTGAGAGAAAGTAACCAGAATTCCGTTCCACAATGTTATAATTCACATTGCTGTTGTACTCACAGATTTACAAGAGTTATCTGTGAGACATAAAGTAAAACATTTACATCAGTGTAAAAATAATTTAGCCCTTGTGTTTAATAGAGACCACACGTGTGAGAAGTGTGTAAATAGGTGATGAACAAGATACCAAGTAAATGCGTACATCTTTTCAGGTACTTGTCCAGAAAAAGGAGAGCTTCAAAAGTAGCGAATGTACGTGAACAAAACCGAGACAACGAGTGCAAATGAGAGATAAGAAAGAGACAATACAGTGCTCAAGATTACACCCGTGGAAAAATCTCTGAAACATTTTGGTGAGGAGGTATAACGATTTGGAGACGTAGATAACAATAGAGATAGTCTCCGGAAGACGTTCATTTCAAAGAGCAAGTATTCGAGAAAGAAAACACGGCTCAGACCACCTGACATATAAAAACCGGTAGAAGAGGACAAAGACAACAACCCTGTCTACCTCAAGAATGAGAGATAATCAGAACTGCAATTCGTAGAATAGAGACACTTCCTCCCCATTTCCGGAGAGAATCTCGAGACTTGAAAGAACGAAGGAAACCATAAACACCAGTTCATGGACAGGAAGGTATGTTAGATTTCCAGAGCGGAAGTCATACCTAAAGGTCAAAGTGAACCGTGACTCCAGTTTGTGGAGAACAAGGTATGTTCATTCGTTAGGGAGGAAGTCATACTGAAAGAACAAAGGAAACCATGAACTCCAGCTCATGGACAGTAAGGTATGCTATTTTTCCAAAAAGAGAAGTCATACTGGAAGGACAAAAGAAACGTACTCTTCCCCTAAAGAGAGTAATAGGCATCAAAGTCAGAAGTAACCTCAAGCATGGCAAAGTCTCATCTATAATCTCTTCACTTGAAGAGGGCGAGACATGTCCAGGTGTACGATCTGGATGTGCGGTAGACCCTTGTAAAGCTCTAAAAACGACTTTCCACTTCTAGGGAGTTACAATATGTCAAAGCAACATTGACTACTCTCCACCTGATGGGAATGTAGTCGTACACACTAATTAAAAATTGTTTCAATTTATTACGGTTTATAATGGCGGATACAGATTAATGATCAGAAAAGTTAACCTGACGTTTAGCAGATGAATAAACAAAATTATGTCTCAGAGCATACGACAAGAAGAAGAAGAAATCAAAGACGAGTCGTATTTATCAATAATGTCCTAAAAAAGAGTTTCCACAGTGATTGAAGGAGTGACGTGTGGAGCCTCCTCTCTTAACATAACTCAGTCACACCAGAGATATCTTTTCAGGTACTTTTCCAGAAGAAGAAGAGCTTTAAAAGTCCTGAAAGGTAATGCTAGAGCACGACGAGAAATTTGGGAGACCAAGTGTCAGAGACCACGAAGATCCGTTACACTCTTCACTTCACCCTTCCACCTCTTCGTCTGTGGAATCTTAGACATTCTTATGAGGTGTCCTCAAATAGAGACGCTTTCATCAATGCCTCTTCAATCATTGGCTAAAGTTGCTCGGAATAGATCGCATCAGCACAGAAAGGTGACACGAAGAAAGACTGATATGCTACAGTTCAAGGTGTCACATACCGGAAACATGCCTGACCTGAAACCAACAGATGAAGATAATGAAGACGATTAAGAACTGACGAGGATGAATCATTGGATCAAAAAAAGTTCTCACGTTATTCCAAGAGCTTTCCGTACCAGGAGTCAGAGTAATGAACCACTGGAGTCAATTGCTGTCTTTATCGTCCTGCACAAGGCTGTCTCTTCAGAAACCGAAAACTCGGTGGAAGAAACCACACAGCCAAGTAGATCACCATCACCATCACCATCTGTAAGCAAAAGCTTTCTTGAACCAACTATCACACTAATAGAACTACAAAATAATTCAAATTCGAATGGTACACTAATTGTTCTAATTGTAAAACTCTCTTAGGCATATACTGTAGGTAAAGAAGATGGAGGAAAGTGAGGACTTCAAAAGCAGTCACCACCCGAAAGATGCCGTTTCAAGGTGAAACTACATGATGAGCAAAATATTGAATGCTCTGAATATTCTAAATGAGACAACAAACTGGATAACTTTCTAATATATCGGCCTTTCAAGACGAAATGGGAATTATTTTCTAGAAACTTCTCTCTGGAAAAGTTCATCGACACCATCACAGAGACAGAATAATGCAGGACAAATTGGACTGAACGTGGCAACTGAACTTTTCTTTGTTCTCTGCAAAAGCCTAGCCAGCGCCCTGGATATACACTGTATATATATAAATAGCATATGTGATACCTTTCAAACATCAGTTTCAACTCAAATTGGAGATATGATCACTCGATTTATCTTCAGATACAATTTATCAGAATAGACGTGATTCAAACACCCGATTGAGAGGAGGAGATGGGAAAACTAATTTCACCCTCTCATCCGAGAAAATCTTTATCGCCAATATTTCATCTTAAATACTCTTCAATTAAGGACTGATGTGCAATAAGAATACAACAAAAGACTTTCATAATTAACCAAAAATTTTCTTTCAGTACTTACCTTCGTATAGGGAAGGGACGCCACCATGGGACGCCATAGGACGCCAGGGAACGCCATTGCTCTTCCTCAAGACAAGTTCCAAAGTTCCCTTGTCTTCGTGCTGTCTGTTGTACTCCAAACTGATGGAAATCTCACTCGAGTATTTTATTTCATTTAACTTCACTTAACGAAACTTTTCCACTAGTCAAACACTCAAAACACCCCCAATTCCCACCCAAAGAAAAAATTATTTTGCTACTCCATTGTTTGCGTCTTTCCCACAGCACGACCACAGCAGAAAGAGAACATTTCAAGTCTAAAATCGATAGGGGTGAAGGAGCGACACATTTTACCAACCTATGAGTACCAAATACCAGATGTCCATTCCAGAAAAGAAAATTTACGGGTCATGAATCTTTGGTGGTGAAACATTCACATCTCTAGACCATGACCACATATTTAAACTGAATCAAAATTTAAGAAAATGAGGAAAATGGTTTTGTTCAAATAGTTTACATGAAAATTTGGAAATTCAGAAATTCATTCTCTATGGTTATTGCAAACCTTCGACAACCCTTAGTATTCACTTAGTGCCACCCCTAAGAGTTTCCTTTGAGGAAGACGCGGGAAGCTGTATATGATAATGGCGTACAGTTTTGGCATATTTTCTAGAGTCATCGTTCATAAATGTTTCATTTAAGGATGTTGTGGACAAATTTGGAGCGTCTTCCGGTCAGCAACAGAAGATATTTACTTAATTCATGTGGTGAACATTTTTGGTAAAAGTTTTGTAAGAGCTTGTACACAATAATTTGTTGTAATAAAGTAGCATCATTCAATCTATGTCTGGCTTGGTTATAAATTTTTTTGAATTTATCATTTCCTTCATTACACCAATTTTTAATTTCGAAAGATGAGAAAAACATCAGCAATCCGATAGTAGAATGCTGAAGAAACTCAGTCGATTTGGTTTTATTTTGGTGCAATAAGAAATGAAGATGAGAGTATGAGAGGACACAATACCAATGGAAGTGTGATTTTCTAACAACACTCCAACCATACTCAGACACAGTTTCTCTGCCCCTAACCTATTCTTTCCGGTGATATAAGTTAATAGAAAGTATAGTGTTGAAGGTAAGCAATGTATCATAAACAAACCACAACTAATGGATATCATGCAGGGTTATAAGTGGGTATAAATATTTGGAAATGAAACTAGGCTGAGAAGTCTGGATTTTGTTGATTATGGGCGGATGAGAGGGTTGTAAACTATAGTCATCTGGTGAGAGTAATCTGGCAGAAAGTTGTCTGAAAGAGTTTACTGATTGTACTGATGAATAATTCTAATACTCAACCACTCATTTCAACCTTGTGCCATATTTATACCAGGGCAATAACATCATATCAGGTCAGTTTCCGTTTTGGAAGGCTACATAAGCAAACATACTTTTCAAGTAGGAGCTGTGTGGGAATAGAGGCTGCTGAATTTTTGAAAAGTGAGGTTTTCTAACTGTAACTCAAGATGTGATGATATTGCTCTTTAAGCTACCTAAACAAGATATCAACACAAACATCAAAACGCCTGATTTTTGAAGAAAAGCTTTTAGGCCAATTTGGATTGTTTCATCAAAACTGTACACAAATTCAGTGTAATAGTAAGTGTTCTCCCGTACCTCTAAGGCGAATTCTTCTAGAATATCAAGTTCTCTTCTCGGGCAACAGAAGAACAGCCATCTGAACACTTGATTCATGTAGAAAAACTCGGATAAGAATAAGATGCAATGGAGTCGCCTAACGAGGATCATACCATCCCAGTCTAAATATCAAAGGTAATGATGAGAATTGGTTTGAAGTCTTTTCAAAAATATTTTTTCTCTGCGTAATGTTTTTCTAATAAAATTTTGTCTGTATCATTTCAGAACGTCCTAAATCTGTATAAGCACCATATGACACGGATTCCATGTTGATAATTACAGAATGTGTACCGAAATATTTAGCGTCGAACACAAGAATGAAAGCTCTCTGAGATGGATTTGTTGCTTCACAAAATTCAAAGTTTCTCTGAATACAGCGGAGATTTGATCTTTTCACTCAATCATTGTTTGTCAAATCTCTTTGGAATTCTCCAAAATTAGTTTTTGCTAAGTACCACTCATAATTTATTCTTTGAATCTCAAATTAGACAGTTAAGGGAAAGACAATTATTAAGGTCGTGAATTCGTAGTTGTGACGACCAAAGGCGACGGCCAGACTTGTCACAAAGACATGCAGAATCTTACAGACCAGACTTTTAGAAAAGAGTCTGGTCGTGGTATATATAAATAGAACACGCCACCAACTGACAGTCTGTCAATTCAGTATTTTGTAGATATTCTTGTTCAAATTTTTGTTTCAATAAATTTATTTCCGTTCGGATGTACTTTGTCTCATTAATACACCTAATTCCGACAGTAGACAACGGTATATAGATCAGTTCTGAAGAAACTCATAATCGATTCATATAACCAACTTTTGCTTGTCAACACCAAGACTAAACCATACAGAAAATACAACAGAAAACAATCTCATCACCTTAGGACCATTCAGCAGCTACTTCCACTATTGATGTTCCATTACCACTGTATCTGTCCGATATGACAGTTGAAATTTCTTTTTGTACTCCCCTGCTAACTACCACTCTCCAAGCATGAGACACCATGTAGTTGTTCAGTCTAGATGTGGGGGGTTATGTCTGGGGAGCAGACCAGCGTCTTACTTCAGGAATGGTTTGAAGGAAGCCAAAGGATGGCTGGAGTTATCTGAGAAGAAGTAGGATAAAGAAAGAAACGCAGGAGAGGAATTAGAAGCGTGTTTGGGAGACGAGTGGTCTGTGTCTTTTGAGATGTCTTTGGTTATGAGGTTCAGTGAGGAATGAGAACGCAGAAGGACTTGGGTGGTTCGCCAGTCGGGAAGAGTATTTGCGAGTGAAGTCATTCAGAAATAGTCACAACTCTTCTCTCATTTTGATGAAGACAGTTGTTCTCTTATTAACGAGACAGAACTTTATGTTCACTGAATTCGAGCTACATTCTGAAAGATCTTCAACTCTCATTTTTGTTCTTTCATACTAGCTTCGATGTGCATTGATTTGAAGAGAGAGTCGGTATGAAATAAATAAGATCTTCTGCTTACATTTTTAACTTTGTGAAATTTTTATGTTTCAATAAAAAGTATAATCAAATGTATATGTTACCAATTATAAACCTTGTCATCTTTGTCACAGCTACATAAAATTCGAAAATGATTGTAAATTTAAGTCTGAAGTTTCTGTTTGGATTTGATCATCTAATGAAGTATATAAATTTGGTTTTAAATTATTTCCTCTTGTCATTCCTCAAAAAATATATTCATCCATTCATCTCAATCCATTGAAGTATGATTACATAAATTATAAATACAGCCATCATAAAATTTTAACAGAAATTGGAGTGAAGTCCTTTTCAGAACACCTCGAAATCGAGTTATCATCAATCTCCTATACACCAGAACCATTCAGAAGGTAAGACTCTAGCAATGACATTGAGATATTCAATATAAGCAAAGAATTATATTATTCAAAAGCATTTTTCTTGCTGTTATTGTTTTATACTTATCGATATAATGAAATATAAGGTTTCAAGTAGAGGTTTCCAACCTTTTTGTGTCGTAGACCCGTTGCCATGTTTTTCGGTTTTGGGTAGACTCTAAAATTTTTGTCGCTGAGGTAGACCCTTTGAGGTTGTCATAGACTCCTGGGAGTCGATATAGACCAATGAGGGATTCACTGGTTTAAAGTATATACAGGGAATTCTTGCTGAGAAAGATATTTGAGTTTAACTCTGGGAGAAGTACATGTCAGCAATCATTTTATGTTTTGTAAGAGACAACGCTATTAAAATAGATCATCAGCATGACAGCAAATTTGATCCAGTCGAAAATTTTGATATTTCAAACTCCGATTTTTAATTAGACAGCTCGTCTAATCAAAATAAATGTTTTGTATAGATGGAAACAAGAGCTATACACTTCCAGTTTTTTAATTTAAAAATTTTTTCCCTGAGTTTAGGTCTATGTTTCACTTGAATAACCTTTAAATCAACTAGTTTGGTACTCGAGTACAGTCAGACCGTGGTAATTTTGCAGATTCTTTGAACAAATTAGCCAGAATCGAAGAATTTAAGTCATTTTTAAAGGCCTGTTTTGAACTGAAGGAGGGAAACTCTTTAGCGGGAAACAAAAACCATTTTTCTCGTCCAAGAGAGCGAATTCATCGAATCTCGGAGGCAGCTGGTTTTGTTATCGATTCTCTGCTGCAAAAACCCCCTCCAACGCGAGAGACGTCAGCAGATCCCTCCATCTCCGCTACACATTTAGATGGGAAGACTGAAATTCAAGCCATCCGTTCTACAACTAAACCTCTCCTGAAAAATTAAAACAAAAAAAACGGTATCTCAGTCTATACTGAACCATAACATGGCATAAATGATACAGTATGTCATCTGACTATTATCCGCTTACAAGTTTTTGTTTTGGTAATGACCTCCTTCTGGAACAAAAGGTTTTCCAGCCTGATTTTAAGTGTCCTGGTACCAGAACAAGGATTCTCCTACGCTGGTTTTGGTGTCCTCATTTTAATTTTGCAGAAAGTATTCCCATTTCGGTGATGACCTTTCCAAAACGATGGTAATTATGTTAACTACAGAAACATGAAACAAAACCAAAACGTAATCACTTCAACCTTTAAAAAATCGGAAAAATTTTTACAGTAGACCCAAACATGTTTTATAGAGAAGACACAATTCAGAAATTATTTTTGAAAAGACTAACCGAGTCCATGATTTAGTTTTTGTTGAATATGTTGTGGCTGTGAGAATAGACTCTGATGTTGATGGCCTTGAACCTTGAACCAGACTCCGACAACCTTTCTGACCACAGCATTTAATTTTAGACATGATGCTGTAACTCGGGAACTACAAGAAAAAGGTGTCATCATGCTACTCAATTTCAGAGTTTCTAACACATCTCTAGGTAGCTGTAAATGAATAGTCCGACCTTGTTTCTCGACACTGTTTCCCATTTCTGTTGTTCTGAGTTTAACTAAGTTTTGAGTATACAGCTGTCAGTATTTGCTGTTTTATTGAATTTTCACTCCTGATAGCGATCCAAGTTCAAAGTGGATGGATTAACACAATCCTATAGTCAAAAATACTTCGTTTCAGGTTACTGTTCGATCAGTATGCTGACAGAACACTAAAACAAGTTTGAAGTGGTTCGTGTTTGCAGGAGCGAATGAAAGAAATGTCACGTTGTCCTCTTTCTACAAAAATTCATTAGTAGCATCTTCTTAAATCAATTTACTCACTCGGGCTGTATGAATGTACTGATGTTAGCAACAAATCCTCCAGGATCAAGTACCAATAAAGTTCAATCTGAAGTACAGAAGACTTTTCGTTATGACCACCAATCATTAGATATTTCGGCTGATCCATGTATCAACACCAGTCTCAAGTAACTGGTATACAGTTTAACGCAATCTTGGTTGGTTCTTTATGTGTAACAACTCCACTTCTCAGGATTTCTTACAACTGTAAATAAAAAATTGGGTTCAGCATTAGGAATGAGATGTGCTTGTCTTCCCTCATTTTCTCTTTCCTCTTACCAACATCATAGAATCGAAGACATCTTTCCCGATCATTCTAGTAACCGTTGGTGAATTCATTTTCATGAACTTAGTCTTGAGACGATAACTGTTTTTGGTTTCTCCAGGCGGAATAACCTTTCTTCTGCTTCTGTGTTTCAGATTTCATACTTTCTCTATTCTTTGGCATTATTCCCGAATTGTATCTTATCTGGAATGAATATTGATATTCTCACATGCCTCATAACAACATACTCTCACCCTTTCTCTCATGAACGAATGGATTAATCATATTCTCGGTTACATCAGGTTTGGTCAAGCCGGTGAAAGTAATAAATCGGTTCATCATAATATATATGTGTAGCCAAGAAAAAAAATTTTCAAAACATAAATATAACCAAACCAAACATAAACTCATCCATGCTACTCTATTTCAACAAATTGAGTACAAACTGTTACAAAACTTTTACCCAAAATGTTCACGACACCCAAGAAGTAAGTATCTTCTGTTGGTGGTTGGAAGAAGGTACTAATTCTCTCAGAACATGGTTAAACTAAAGCATTTAAGGACGCTCACTATTGAAAATATGCCAAATCGTACGCCATTACCATATACAGCTTCCCGCGTGTTCCTCAAAGGAAACACTTAGGGGTGGCGCTGAACGAATAACTTCTAAGGGTTGTCGAAGGTTTGCAGTAACCATAGAGAATGAATTTCTCGGTTTCCGCCGAAAATTGTTTAAGAAACTTTTTAAACAAAACAATTTGGCTAGTGTGGTGTAAATAACTAGAAGGAGACGTTTCTCAAAATGAGAAATACCATTCCGTACCTGACACACTTCGACTCGACCTGAGGGCGAAATTTGGTTTCCGAATTCAGCCGATAAATTGATGTACTGTTCTCTTTTCCGTTAGTGAGGGATTCTGTTGTGGAATTAGTGACCCTCGAAGTGATAAATTCACTACTTCTACTACTTCTAGAGGGTAGTCGTCTTTCATAAGTCATGCACACTCTCATAAAAGATTCATTTCATGAGTGAGCGAATTCAAAATTTAAATTATCTTTTCTCAATTATCTTTCAATTACCTCTTAAATAAGACATTTGGTTAGCGACGTTTTAAATTCAATTCTTAAAAAATTTCGAGTAATTTACATAATTTTTAGTAATAATATTAATAATAATATATTTGACTCATCATATAACATGATTAATCAACTAACACAACGAATAGCACTTTCTATGACAATTCGTTGTGAGGACAACTCGTAACAGGGAATGTAATAAAAAGGTTCAATGAACTAAAGACACCTGTAGAAACTCACAAACAAAATTTGACAAACAAAACAAAAAATTTTTAAACAAAATTTACCAAAACACAAAATTTTTACCCAAATTTTAAATATATTGAAAAACACTGGAAAATATTTTATCAAAGGGCGGTGAATAGTATAAACAATTTCACTTCCAACATTTCTAGATAATTTATCTTAATATTATTAATTACTAAAATATCTAAAAATTGACATCTTACTTCAGAGAAGTAAAAGAGCCATCAGATAAGAAAAATTATGAACCAAAAGGAACAGACTGCTTGAGGTGTATTTAGCAAATCCAGCGATAAGTTTCAAAATTACTTTTTATTCCAATTTATGGATGTCAAAAATTTTTTTATTAATAAATAAATAAATAAAGACTTATTCGAAAATGCCAAACTGCGAAATTACACCGTCGGAGACAACATACTCATCGGAGTATCCAAAAACTAAACAAGAACCAACACCTGAGTTTCTAGTTTATTTCGGAACTAGTCCCGCTGCATGAGATCTTGCTGCGTTATTCCTAGTTCCAAAATCTTTTTCGGTTTCAAGGTACCACGCCGGTATTGTCCTTCTCTTCAGGAAGTACTGGATCATGTTATTTGTTAGTTTCCTTTGATCCATTCTTCTCAGATGTCCAAGAATGGTTATCCTTCTCTTTCTCATGACATCTGAGATCCTGAGGAGGTACGTGTATAGTTAAGTGTGACACCTTCGGTTGTAGAATGTCTATTACAATCCGTTATTTGGCTCCAAATTCTTTTTTATTTCTATAATCATAGAGAAAGATACATTAAATGAAATAACTCGTCCAACAGCGAAAATATGGGGGAAATATAGGAGGCATTAGAGACTCTGCAAGGAGATCCGCATTTTCTCCCAGGGACTTGCTTTGTTCGCGTCAGTGAATTCTTCTCTGAAAATATATCCTTAGATTTCAGTGGTTTATTGTTGTCATCTGGTTTCAATTTGTTGTGTATTTGATTATAGGAAGTGTAGTGATAGTGTGGTATTGTTTGTAGTGTATTTCGTCGAGAGATCACAAGGTAAGAGAGGTTTAATGATTTCGCCCTAAAATCGATAGGAACTCTGTCCTTCATACATTTGGAGATTTTCGTGAATTCAGTCGAATCGTACGAACTAACATACATAAACTTATTTACAACGATTTTCGAGACTAAATGATTGTTAAATATGTTTTCAGATATTCTGATAGAAGTAGAGGAACCCAGAGCGAGCCATGAGATCAAAAAAGAAGAAAGAAAACCGAAACACCAAGTCCAGTTCCAACTTCTAATTCAAATTGATTAAGGGTCGATGATTCACCTTCCTCCGAAACCACAGGTAAGCACAATGCGACGAGTGAAATACAATCCAGAGATAGAAACGACAGGATTCAAACCCGTGATGATCTCGACTATATATTTACCATACTATTGATTATTTAGGTAACGAAGGAGTTCACGTCAGAGGCGAGTAGAACGAATGAAACAAATATAAACGTCAATCAACTCGACCCAATCCAAGACAATATTAGAAACGGAACAAGTCCTCACTAGAAATACCATCAGCACACTAGGAACAGTCACTTCCTCAAAATTCTACATCCTCTTCTATAAAGACCCACATCTCCAAAACAAGAATCTCACTGTACTACCTCGCCTCCGACAAGCCGATTCGACATCAGGTGAATCAACGAAGATCATCAGAAGAGCTGTAAAGATCCTGAGTGACTGGAGTCAACTTCATCTACCCAACGGTTCATCATGGGAAGTCACGTTTTGTTCAGCTCGCAAAAATAAAATAAATAGACTTTAGTATTAGTATGTAAGTTTAAAGATAGAAAATGTAACCGTAGATGTAAGGTAAACCGCCGTCAATAACGACATAAACGCAAAACAACAACTCTAAAAGTACCATCCGAGTAATATTAACTCAGTATCATTTGGATCAATGGAAAAAAGGGATATTTTAAAGCGCCAACTCTTTCAGGTCATTTGTCACATCCTTTCAGGATTCTGAAAAACCATTTCATACCACCCCCTCCCACTCCGTTCTCTTAATCCTTCTTCCAAACTATACACCTAATCAAACTGAACAATTTGGGTTTATTTAAACCAAAACACCTGATCGGAGGGCAGATCTCCTAACCTTCGACTTGCTGATACATTTCGACAGCAACTTATTAAGTCAGTTAAGAACTCTGACACATCTTAAACTTCTATTTCACTTTTCGGTTATTAACTATTCTCAAATTTTGTACAAATTCATAACATCATTTCAATCAATTTAGATATGAATAATTCATTCACTTGGGGATTCATTGAAAAAACTGTACATCACTGTTTGTAGTATATCGATGTCGTGATTTCATTAGTATGATTTGTGCATGTGTTAGGTTTTTGTGGATAGAGGAAGCCACCCAATTTATCCTTTTAATTCATCTTTCTACGAATCATTTACGACCTTCGGAAAAATGCACCTAGTCACGTCATGGCAATACGCGTGACTTTGTTTACCGGATAATATTTCTGGGCGTTACCTCCAACTCTTTGTCGTTGTGGTGTGTGTGACTAGAATATGACGAGAATTGGAATGATTTGATCGATGATATAACTCTAGACGGGTTACAGTTTCAACATTGAGAAACCAGAACCTACAACCGTTTATAGCCTATCTTCCATAGTATAGTTGGTATTGGTTCCCTACAGATCCGAAATCAATAACAGACCACATATATATTCACCCCCCTCGTACAATTTTCACGCATCCTTAGTTTCCTCAATTCCCAACTCTCTTCAAAGTGTCATCTTCAGTTTTATTCTCTGGTAATAATTATTTTCAAATTTCTTTGAAATTCAAATATCATGTAATTGATTAAATGAATAGGAATGTTTCTTTGGGAACCTTCTGGTCGGGGTCTCTGACTCTAAAGATCGTACTGAACAATCAGTGGAATATGTACATGAGTGGGTTAAAATCTGATGGTCCCAATATGAAATTGAGTATCCGTGGGGAATAGGTCTAATGTATGTAGGGTAAGGAGTGTGTTAGGTTGTTTGGTTTAAGAAGAAAGATTTTTGGCGGATGCACCTTGAGCCTTACCTACTTAATGTTTGGGAAGCAGATACCAATGGGAAAATAAGTTTGGAACCAGAGGGAGATTTTGCGTGTGAGAAAATAGGTCGTATTTTTCACGAATAAATTGGAGACACTGTTTTTCATTAGAAGGATTGAAGCGCTGTAGAGGTCTTTGTATAACTTCATCGGCCAGAAAACCGTGGGGATGGTGTATCCATAGAATAGCAAAAAGAACACAGGGGAGAGTAGCCACACGGACGAATTCCCTTTTTGAGGAATCGAACTTTGAGTTTTTAATCTGAATATTCCTCTTTAAGCTAATATGTAGCAATGTTTGAGTGTTACCTATGGTAGTCCCAACCATCCTCCATAGTCTCAATCAACCTCCAACATTCCTCCAAAATCCCATCTTCCTTATATTGCCTTCCTGTCAATGTATCAGCTGTCGAATATAGCCCTCCAATCTATTGTTATGTCGTTATTGTCTGGCGGCGGTAGAGTAGAGTATAATATTAATAATAATAATAGTAGAGTATAATATCTCTATTATACTCTACTATTAACCGTAGATGTGTATAACCCGGTCAGGTAGCGTTTTCATACATATTCTCTTAACAACTTTTCCCTTTCCCTTTCGCTCTACTCTTTCCTATAATCTCTTCTCCTATTTTTCGCTCCTTTTCTTTCGAATCACCTTTCCAAAATTCGATCTCCTACTTCTCGGGCCCTTTTCGGTCTTACTCGCATTGCTATATATTAGGTTCAAATTAAAAAATCCAAGTTCGACTTCTCAAAAATGGAATTCGTCGGTGTGGCTGCTCCCTCCTTTGCTCTTTTCCCTATTCGGGAGGTAGACCATCCTCGCGGTTTTGAGACCGTTGAAGTTCTACAAAGTTCCCTACACCGGTTCGATTCTAACAATGGAAAACTCAAAACTAAAACTTATCCATGTGAAATACGACCTGTTTTTCTACACCAAAAGGCTCGCTCTAGTTCCAAATACATTTTCACATTGCTATCTGGGTCCCAAGCATTAAGTATGTGAGACTCAAGGTTCATCCGCCAAAAAATCTTTCTTCTTACATCAAACAATCTAGCACTTCCCTTACCCTGCATACATTCGACGTACTCTCCACAGATACTCAATTTCATATTGAGTCCATCAGATTTTGGCCCACTTATATATATATTCCACGGATTCTTCAGTACGATCTTTAGACTCAGAGACACTGACCACAAGAATCCCAAAGAAACATTCCTATTTATTTAATCGATTGCATGGTATCTGAATTTCGAAGGAATTTGAAAATAATTATTACCAGAGCATAAAACTGAGGATGACACTTTGAAGAGAGTTCGGAATTGGGGAAACTAAGGGTGCGTGATAATTGTACGATGAAGGTGAATATATACGTGGTCTCTTATTGATTTCGGACATGTACGGAACTAATACCAACTAGACTATGGAAGGTAGGCTATAAATGGTTGTTGGTTCTGGTTTCTCAGTGTTGACACTGTAACAGGTCTAGGGTCATATCATCGATGAAATCATTGCAATTCTCGTCGTATTCCAGTCACACACACTAGAACGACAAAGGGTTGGAGGAACTTCCAGCAATATTAGCCGGTACACAAAGTAACGGGTATTGTTATTGTGTGACTAGGTGCATTTTTCCGAAAGTGGTAAATGATTCGTAGGAAGGTGAATTAAAAGGATAATTTGGATGGCTTCCTCTATCCCCGAAAATCTAACACATGCACAAATCATGCTAATGATAATCATCATACCGATGTATAACAGTGATGTACAGTTTTTTCAATGAGTTCCCAAAAGAATGAAATATTTATATCTAAATTGATTGAGGTAATGTTATGAATTTGTATAAAATTTGAAAATAGTTAATAACAGAGAATGAAACTGAAGATGACACTTTGAAGAGAATTTGTAATTCCTAATTATAAATTTATAATTAAGAATTATAAATTCTCTAATGGAAGTCGGCTTTTAGGGCCGTACTTTGAGCCTGTATTCGATTTCGAATATCAGGGACAAACCACCGTCCAACTCGTGTATGGAAGGTGGGTTGTGGATGGTTGATGTGAACGTGTGGTCGGTGTTTGCGCTGTAGAAAATCGACTGCATCTTCACTGTTTTTCTTATCAGAATTCTCCTTAAGTTGTACTCTCAGAGACTACAACGACAAACATGGGAGACGGTAATTAGCATAGAGTATTTCGTCTTAAACGTTAGTAGAGTATTGGCTTACCACAACCTCAAATAGTATACATCAATAATATTTGTCAATAATGTAAGAATAATATTAATTCATAAATATATCCAATTCAAAAAAAGGAATATGAACTGGTTTTGCTTTAATGAAAACCTTCCGTTTGAAACACTCCTTCTGGAACATTAGCTTGACTATGTGCAGGGTTCATCGTGTCTCACAGCCTGTAGGAAACAAGTTGAATCGAGTCTCAACTTGTCCAATTCAAATCCGGTGGCGACTTGTTTTATTTTGTTTGATTTGGTTCCTACATTAACTATCAATCAACGTATCCTCTCGAAACATCATTTCTCTAAGAACATTTCAGGTAAGAATCCCAAACGAAACACTACATTTCAGCACTGATCAAAAAGATGGTCTTTCGTTTTGAGAAAGTCTTTTGATGAGAGAGAGACTAAAACAGATGGAAGTGTGAAGTGCAGACGCAGTCATCAACAGACCCCAGTAACAGTATTTAGGTGCACGAAGGTAAGTAGTAAATTTGGCGAAGATCACAGATGCATACCCCAAGAGTATACAGGAAGGATAACCAACTCACCTTCGGTTGGGTGTCTAGTTGTGGCCCGAGGAGCATATACCAAACAATCGAAATCACTCGTCTTAGTGAAATTGATTTGTTCCGTCTTTTTATTATTAATTCTTGTCTTATTGAATTGTGGTGAATTCTCAAATAATTTGCCAAATCATCACTGGATCTCACGAATATACGGAAACAAAGAGGAAACCCTAGATGGAAGCGATTTTTTGAAATGTCTTCAACCACTCTCATCAGCACTGCCATTTTTAATGAAAACTCTAGACAAAATGACTCGAAAATCGTTTCAAGAAACCACTGAGAAATCATCTTGATTTTCTTGGTAATTCCTTGTTTAGTAAAACTCCTGTTCAACTGGACTGAGTTAAGCTAATCGAATTTCAGTCCGTCCTCTACCTGTAACGATGAGATATAACTGAAAATAAACTCTTCTGCTTCCTTCTACTTTACCTGGCCTTTTGTCCAGTTTTGTCCTGTTAGAAACAAGCTGACCATAAAACCTACCCTCGAAACACAAACTACCCTCATTTGTCTTTGATTTTTTCCAAAATATATGACAGATATTGATCAACCAGTTGTTCGGATCTTCAAACAATTTGTAGTCATGAGGTTTGGTGGAATTTGCAGACGAGTCTGGGACCTGGAATCGCTTTTACGAATATGAAAAGATGAGTGTGAATGGAAGGAGAAAAGTCTTCTGCTCACAGGAAATCAACCACAAACTAGAAAAAGACGAGGCATCAAAATATCACTCAGGAAATTCACTTCCCAGGTAATTCAGGATCCAAAGTGCCACGCGAGTCAACCTTCTACCAAATAATGAAAAAACAGTTTTGGTTGATGATGAGGATGGTGACTGTGTATGAAGGCAACAACCTAAGTTGTCAGTTGTCAACCTTAGTTGTCCAACCTCTTAGTTGTCAGATGGAATATTTTTCGACGTATAGGTGACTGTCTAACATTTCTTTCATCAGCGATTCATACATCAAAACAAAACCTCAAATCACAGTTTACAGAGTTTTGATTATTTATTATTATTATTATTATTATTATTATTATCAATAGGGGAAAGGTGGGATAGTTGATCCTGTGGGATACATGATCCCCCTTCAAAATTGGCGCTTGGAGAATTTTTGCGCTGTTGGCATCATAGAGAATTCTAATCTTGATTGAGAACTTGATCCTAGAATCAAATATTCTCTTATTCTACATAATTCTTTTATATGTGTCTCATGTTTAAAATTGTGTTTATTTAGCTTTTCAAATGTCATGAAGTATAGGAAGGAAAAATTAAGGAACTTTTCAAAACAAAACTGAACAGATTTTTTTTTATCTAAGTACTTTATAATTGCCAATTACATCCCATTAAAAGCAGTTTAGTTTATTTCTGTTTCCAATTTAGTTCAAGCATTTTTAGTCAAACTTTACGATAGATTTAAAAACCAAAACAGAATCAACTATCCCACCTTTCCCCTATTATCTCTCGAGAGGATGACAAAGATCTTTTTTTTATACTTTATACACCAAATTTGGCGAAGATCACATGTACATAAGACTATAGAAGAAGGCGTTTCCAGAGGAAGATTCAGAGATTTTGACTTTAAGAGCAGTCGTTGGCAAAGGTTCTGGAATGGAGAACGTACCCGGAAGCCCGTCGATTAGTTGAGGAAACCTCACATCGGGGCTCACTCGCCCGATTAGAATAGTTTCATCCGACTCAGTACTTAGTATACCTACCTCCCTGTCCCCCGATGAGTTTGTCACGTAATCCATACGCAGTGTATATTCGACTGAATCATAAGGCTAAAGAGAACCTTAGTGAAGGAATTCAGTCGTGTGTTATTAAGTACAAGAAGAACACAAATTAAATTGGCGTGAGGAGGATCCTGTAGAGAACAGTCATTACAGCAGGAGTTTTTTATTTTATTCCTCACACCAGTAACCCTGATGTGAGGGAGTACATTTAAGGAAAAACAATAAATATACAAGTATTATAAATTTCTATATTTCCAACAAAACAGACACATTTTTATTTATTATATTTTATTTACAATATTAAAAACAACAATGTCTATCAGATACTGCACAACTTGAACTTCTCAACAAAATAATATCGTCCACAACTCTATTATTTCGATGCCTTTTCTCTTTGGTAAAGTATAGTTGAGTTAAAGGTTGCACTGTAACTGAAAGATGAGTTTATTCCTCCATTGAATTCAGGATGTTCAAGAGTTCTGAGTCGAAAATCTCTTCTCCACTGTCTTCCATTGGAATCCCGGCCTCCGACGAAACAACCTCGTGAGAGGTGGACGGCTGACCCATTGCTTCTTCCCTTCGAGGAACCACGAGAGTTCCCACGGGCTCCCTTTCCGGAAAGAAATACATTTCACTCGATCGTTCAACCGGAGCGACTACGTCTTCGTTAGGAGGAGGTGGAGGGGGAACGAAGACATACATAAATGGGTTAGGCACGTACGGAGGATATGATGCGGAAGGTTCTTGATGACTGGTTGAGGGCCTCCCGCTTAAGAAAGACATAGTTCTTTTCCAAATGTTTCCTTCCTTTTTGTACAGGTGTTGTTGGCACTTGGGTATAGGCCCTGTCCAATCCGGAGGAAAAGGTATGTAGTCCGACCTGGGCATGACTTTATTCGGTGGTACTATGGAGGATATTTTGCGGAGTTCCTCAATGAGGATGAGGAGGTATCGATCCGGTTGCGCCGTCCCTGGATGGACATCGTCGTCGTCATCTGGAGTGTGAAATATGAGAGGTGAGTCATTTCGAGCATTATCTACGACTTCGAAGGCTGATGAGGAGTCGCAGTGCAATTTCTTCGTCTTGGCTTTAGGCATCTTCACTTGGAATCGAAATACTGAAACAAAAACATTTCACTCTCATTTCACCTTTTCCGAATGTGATCTGTCTGCTAGATAAACTAAACCATACAGGAACAGAAATCATCATAATTTACCACAGCTACAATAGAATTAAACTCAATAAAAGACATCAATTTTGAGCGCTTCATGAAGTAAAGTACGGTCAAGTGGTCGAGCAACGTGAAATCAGAAGTCTGTTGAACCAAACCTATTTCCTATCCAAAGTGTTAACATGAAATTACTTTTGTATAAGCCAGGAATATGAATCTGATTTTGGCAATATGGTTTCATATAACTTATTCTGGAGTGACTTACCGATGTCTATTTCACGTACAGTATCTCACTCGGGAAATACAATATGGAAGATGAATAAGCCTCAAACTACTTTGATATTTAACAAAAGAGACTTTCCTTTCACTCAGATTACTTTCTTTTCAAATCAGAAACAAAAGATTTTCGCGAAGTTTGTCTTGTCTTTCACACACCCAGGCAAGTTAATTTCTGGTCGCTTAGGTGCAGAATGCATCAGCGATCTTGCGCAATGATTTTTCCTTTGTTTTTTGCAAAAGCTGCACCCGAACCAACGCCCATGTCAATGACCTATCTAGCATTTATGGAAAACCCTGGGCAAAGCTCTACGTCCCTATAACTATATACCGAACTTCTGGTGGAAAAGTATACCCTTAAAGATATTATAATTTCAAAGTTCCTCAAAGTGATCCCACGCTTCAAATCACCATATCATTTTCTACACTACAGAATTTTAAACAATTCGCAAGCATGAAAGTACTTGACCTTTTCCAATGAAAAATGAATTTTCCAGAGTTTTACTTACTTTCTTTTGAGTTCGAAGAGATAGAGCGTTACACACGGTACCACACTAACACAATCTGTATATTTAAATGGATGAGAAAGTACAACAGAATTTTGGAAAAAACTTTAGAAACTCGACAAGAAAACTTTAAAATGGAAGCGAGTGAGAAAGGATTTTCACCGAAAAGATCTCCAGGAAGGAAAATCGTCAGTGCCTCCTAGAATTTTTCCCAACGACGTCTGAAAGTATCGTTCGATGACTCTATGAACGGAAGAAAAAGGAGGAAAAATTTTGAATTCCAAACGAAAAGTTCAACCACGACCTCACCAGTTTCATTTTTTGAGTTTTCATATTTTACACTCGATCGTCGAGCGATTTGAAGGGTGTAGGAAGTGGATGAGGTTCGTTTCGATGAAAAGTTGTAGTATCGACGACCGATCAGTTGATTGGATTTATAGGTTAGTAAGAATGTCGTTTATGACGCTTGGAGGATGATGAGGAAAATGAAAAATATTTTAGTTGGTTGGTCGTAATTGTGATTCACAACTGAATTTCGAAAAGACTTACAGTGTCCACGATGGTGACATTAAATTCGTGATGTTTGACTTCGGTTTCATTGGAGATGTTCATCCTCAGTTTGATGAAGGCGAGATGTTTATATTCTGAATATTGTCGGTTGGATTTCAGACGAAGACAAAGTGATCCTGAGATGTCTTTGAACCATGTGACTCGTTGTTTTGGAAATGTAAAAAAAAATCAAAAACAAAATCGTGAGATTCGAAAACAAACGACAACCACTATTACAACTTTTATCTACACAACAAAACATTCAACACAAAATTCAAATATTCAGCAATCAAATGATTCAGAAAAAATGTAGCAACGATTTGAGCTGTAATCATGTTGATGTTAAGCTCATAGAAACTGTTTCATCATGAAACTCTCAGAGTGAGAGTCCCTAACTTAAACTCTGATGAACGGTATCTGATGGTGCGAGGACCTTTAGAGCGGGATCCTCTTTGCTACGGTTTTGGTCCTCGACTTTCCTTTCAACAGAAAGGTTCATGATTTCAGTGATGAAACTGAATCGTGTAACTCCAGTTTTTTATTTCCAAAAAAAATGGTGAGGATTCCCGCAATAATACTAGTTTCAGACAAGGTGTGGAGCAAACCATCGAGCTGTAATCATGTTGATATATAGCTCAGAGAATAAATTGTCATCATGGCACCCTCAGAGTGAGAGTTTTCAGAGACTTAAACAGAAGAAACCTGAGTGAATCATGTTTAGAGTCTCACCTTAAAAGTGGGATCCTCATCGATGGGATTGTGGTACTCGACACTCCTGGTGAAGGGGTGAAATTACCATCACCGACGGGAAGAGTGAAATTTCGAAACCGTCTTATTTCTAGACAGTGCTCTCGTAGAATTCATACAGTATGGATGATTTCCTGAAGTTTCCATTTCTATCGAGAAAAGTGGAAAAGAATAAAATGTCGAACTGTGATCATGTTGATGTTGTGGTCATGGAAAATGTTTCATCTTGTTACTCTCAAACTGAGTTTCAAATGAAGCTCTAAAAATAAGTCTAACCATGGAAGTGACGTCTTCTTCTTTCTCCTCCAAGAAGTAGTTTCTTCGGCTGATGATACCGGACCTGTCGAGACACCTGTGAACATAATTAAATATCGATTTGAACTTCATCTGATTGTAGTTCACTGCATTCTTAGAAACGTTGAACGAATTCAGGTCTCTAAACCGTAAGCAATCGTAAAGTTGGAAATTTAATTTTAGTTTTTTAACATTTTCAAAATAGAGATAAATACGGTTCACTCACCTTCCCACATTCAGGTTCGTAACCGTTTTCTTCAAGAACTCGGGAGAAAATTGATGTTTCTTCTTTCTCATAGGAGTTTCTAAAACGATGGTAGAAAATGAATTTCAAGTTCCAAAAACGTTGACTAATAAAAGAAGAGTCTAAACTCAATTAGTGTCGCCAAATACAGGAATTTACAGCAAAATTCTCAACGTACTCATACTTCGTAGAATTGAATATCAGTTATTAGCTTCATATTGTCGGTCATATACGCAAGTACCAGGAACAAATACTCGTTAACAAAGTCTTTTATACTTACGCTCACGTAGACGCCATAGGACGCCACTGTTCGTTCTCAAGTCATGTCCTGATGCCGGCTTCTTTTCCTAGGGCACCTTCCTCTCGAAACTGACGGAAACCTTACTCGAGTACTTCAATTCCATTTCTTAACACTTAACGAAATATTTCATCCAAGAAAAAACCTAAAACCTTCCAATCGACACAAACAGAAAAGAATTTTTCTACAATATGTATGGCATGTCTTTTCCACAGCAAGACAACAGCAGAAAGACAACTTTGAAGGTGAAGTACTCTATGGAATTGCAAACCTTCGACAACCCCCTTACAAGTCCAGCGCCACCCCTAAGAGTTTCCTTTGAGGAAGACGCGGGATGTTTCACATGATAATGGCGTACGATTCGGCATATTTGCAACAGTCATCGTTCATGATTTTCGTATTTAATCATTTTCTGAGTGAATCGAGGCCTCTGGTCTCCGACAATCACCAGAAGATGTTTCCTTCTTCCGTGATTTGAACATTAAACGGGCGTTTTCGTAAGTAGTTACACGAAAATCTCTTTCGATATAGTATAAACAACCAATTTCACTCTTTCGTTTCAGTTATCCAATTTGAGTTGAAATAATGTTTCCAATTGTGAGCCATAAACAAAGACATTTTCTTGATTTCGGTATGACAGTGAATGAGACGATGCTTGGTGATGAAAACAGTGACATGGGGACTGGGGACAGAAGGAGAATATTCGTTTCGTGAAAAATTTAAAAACCAACAATTCATGATCTTAAGGTTTGGTGCAAATTTTAGATGAGTTCTATGACCTCTACCGTGTTTCATGTTTAGAAAGGTGAGTGTGAATAAGGTGAAAAAGGTTTTCTGCTGATAAGAATACAACCACAAACCAGAAAATGACGAGGGTTCAATGGGATATCATAAACTGTTTGTCCTATCACACATCACAAAAATAGGTTAACGTGTCTATTTGGCTGAGGTTGTAAAATTGTTTTTCACTTTTAAAGTCTACATCACCAAACTTTTCAGGTTGACATTTGGAGAAAGAAGTGTTTGAAAATGGTAGTCTTAGCACTGTAAACCTCTGAAGAGAGAGGAACATCCGTTCATGGATGATGGATTTTACTGACTATGAATCATTTTCTTCAGTTGGATTTTTCTCACACATAGAATAGACACAAAATCTAGATCTATTTTCTAAAACAGATCTAGTTTCAAGAAGAATAGATCTCGTCAAGAGGTTTGTGGGTACATATTCAATTACCCTAGCTATTGTAGGAAGTGTTAAAGGAAGCGTGACGACTAATTTAGGTGGGAAAGCCCAACAGGATTGGTTAATTTAATATCGAAGTAGCTTTCGTGTTCATGTGAGTGTCCTCTTCCCTATTTTCATACAAAACAGGTGGTGATGTGATCATAGTTGTGGTGATAATCGCGTGCCTCAGGATTAAAGTACCGCAACACTGATACACTAGCTGATAACGACAGAAAATGGACGAACTGGCACGCAACAGAAATAAACATAAACAAAATGTTATTTGCTCTTTGCTTTTGGAACTTTTATATGTGAAAGAAGGGTTAGCACTAATATTGGAACATGTACAAAAGATGTTATGTTTTTCTTTTAGGTGAAGAAAGACATTCACTCAATCAAATTGTGATGCCCTGTAATCAGTCACAGTCTGTTGTGCCTGTTGTCATGAAAAATCAGAGAAAAAGGTTTTAGGAAACCAAACGCTGAAAATGCAGGACAGGGATAAACTTTAGGTTTCTGTTTAGGCCAAGAAGCATATTCACATTCAAGTCCAGAACTAGTTTCATGAAGAATGGTTTAGGTCTTAGGGCGGTTATGTTCAATTCAGGTCTACGAGAGTGCATTAAAACGTTTTTCTTCACTGTCAGATAGAATTCAGGTAAAAGTATTTTCCGTCAGGATTTCCTCATGGTTTCTTAAAATTCATGCTTCATAATGATGATTTTAGGAGGAGTAATCTTAGAATCCTCAATCGGAAGTGCAGTCGAGTTATGCCGTTGCAACTGCATGTACATCATCGTTACAAATCGCCTTAGTTACAATGAACTTGTCACTTTCATTGTGTGTATCTCGCAAATATACTGATTGTTCGTTATAATTAAATTATTATTCTTTCATTCCACCTTCCTACACTAGAGATCAACTTTTCCTGACTATGCTCACGTCGCTACTTTTGCCGATGGCACTGCTATCTTAGCAGTGGGGAGTACTACACGGGAAGCACATAGCAATCTGCAAAGAGCTGCCGACCAGGTCTACCTGTGGGCCGCTAGATGGAGAATCCAACTGAATGAACTGAAGTCGACCCACATAACCTTCAGCCTAAAGAGAACCGATGACATCCCGGTTATGATGAATAATAAAGAAATACCTGTGGCCAATACGACCAAATGCAAGGGCTGACACTGGACACAAAATTAAGGTGGAAGGTTCATGTGAAAAAGGTCAACGAACTTATTATTCGCTCTAAACAACTCTGGTGGCTCATGGGTAGAAGGTCGCCTCACCCGATTGAAAGCGAACTCCTACTGTACCAACAAGTCCTAAATCGGTCTGGTCTCATGGGGCACAGGTGTGGTGTTGTTCCTCGAAAACTACAGTGCCATGGTTCAGCACTTCAAAAACAAAATACTACCTAACATCGTGGACGCACCATATATATTAGAAACGACAACCTCCATAGAGACCTCAAAATACCTGAGTTAAGACAGTAGATCAAGGCAGTGACCAACAAGTACATGAAGCGCCAGCAGGAACACGCAAGTTCCGAAGTTAGGAGACCCACCGCCTCTGACAGAAAAATTCTGGATTTGTTGTTATAGTCGCATTGAGAGTCTTGAAGGAAGATTCAAGTCGTACCATCTATTTATTTCTGATGTATTTATTTTTAGTATAATGTAAAATTATGATATAAATTATTTAAATGTAAATTGCTAGTGGGAAAAATTTTCCAGGTGCAATAAATGAATAGAAAAACAAAATCAACTTCCTTCAATACACGAATTCAAACGATTAACCTAAAAGGCAAGAAGCCTAGTTTTTGTCTCTAAAAATTTTTTCACTTACTGGGTAAGAGAAAGGGAAAAAATTTAGAGAAGGAAGTACCTATTAGGAGTTTTCCTATTTTTCCCTTGAATTATTTTTCATTTGAATTCGTCAACAAACTCAGATCTTCCAAACAACTACTATTTCGAAGCTTGTTCTACTAAAAATTTAGCTACTAGTACTGTAACTAAATGTTTCAGCCAGACAGTTACAGTGAAGACAGGCTACTGAATAATTTCTAGCAGACATTAAGGAGGGAGGGAATAATTTCTATCTCATTCGCCACTATTTAATATTATTACTTTTTTTATTTATTATATTTAATTGATTCATTTCACAAAAAACATGTCAACTACAACGAATTATTACTATATTCCTCGATGGGATTCAGGATGTGTTCGAGTTCTGAATCATATATGTGGTCATCGTCGTCTTCCAGCGGTATCGCGGCCTGAGACGACCCAACCTCGTAAGACGTTGATGGCTGCAGTATGGGTTGTTCGTCTCGAGGAACCACGACAGTTCCCGCTGGTTCTCTTTCCGGAAAGATGTACATTTCGTTGGAACTTTCAATGGAAGTGACCGACTCTTCGTTCGAAGGAGGTGGAGGGGAACGAAGACGTACACTGGAGGATTAGGCACGTACGAATGATGTAATTCGGAAGGTTCCTGGCGACTGATTGAGAGTTTTCCGCTGAAGTAAGACATGGTTTTCTTGAAAATATTTTCTTCCTTCTTGTACAAGTGCTGTTGACACTTGAGTACTGGTCCTGTCCAATCCTGTGAAAGTTTTGAAAAATATTTTAGTTGGTTGGTCGTAATTGTGATTCACAACTGAATTTAGAGAAGACTTACAGTGTCCACGATGGTGACATTAAATTCATGATGTTTGACTTCCGTTTCATTGGCTCGGAGATGTTCTTCCTCAGTTTGATGAAGGCGAGATGTTTATGTTCTGAATATAGTATCCTTCAATATCATACTGAAATCAAGAAAATTGCTTTGTTTACGGCTCACAGTATCAGTCAATATTCCAAGTTAAGAGACGAAAGAGTGAAAGATTGGTTGTTGATACTATATCGAAAGAGATTTTCGTGTAAATACTTACGAAGACGCCCGCGTTTTATCCAAAGTACGGAAGAAGGAGGCTTGTTCTAATGATGGTCGCAGACCAGAGGCCTCGATTCGCACAGAAATTGGTTGAATGACGAAATTCATGAACGATGACTCTCACAAATACTCCGAATAGTACGCCATTTTGGTGTGCGACTTCTCGCGTCTTCCTCAAAGGAATCTCTTAGGGGTGACGTTGTTGGACGAATGACTTGTAAGGGGGTTGTCAAGGTTTTACAACAACCATAGAGTACTTCGCCTTGAAAGTCCTCTTTCTGCTGTGGGCTTGTTGTACAAAAGACATGGGAAACATGTCATAGAAAAAAATCTTTTTGTGTTTGTGTGGACTGGAGGTTCTTGAAAGTGCCGCAGGAAAACAAGACGACATCAGGACATGACTTGAGAACGAACAGTGGCGTCCTATGACTTCTACGTGAGCGTAAGTATAAAAGACTTTGTTACCGAGTATTGGTTTCTAGTACTTGCGTATATGACCGATATACATGAAACTAATAACTGAAATTCATTTCTACGAAGTATGAGTACGTTGAGAACTTTTGTGAAAAGTTTGTGAAGAAAAGCTGTTACGAACCTGGATGTGGAAAGTGAGTGATCGGATTTTATTTTCGTTTTGATAATCTTAAAGAATAGTGGTGGTTTGAATTCCACCACCAATTTTCAACTGTACTATTGCCTACGATTTAGAGACTTGAATTCGTTCAAACTTTCTAAGAATGCTGTGAACTACAATACGATATGCCAAGATGCGACTAAATTAATTTCCACCGGATTGGACAGAACCGGTAACCAAGTTTCAACAACATTTATACAAAAAAGAAGAAAATCTTTTCAAGAAAATCACGTCTTTCTTAAGCGGGAAACCCCCAACCAGTAGTCAGCAACCTCCCCAATTATATCCTTCGTACGTGCCTAATACTCCAATGTACGTATTCATCCCCCCACCTCCTTCGAACGAAGAGTTGGTCGCTCCCACTGAACGTTCCAACGAGATGTTCATATTTCCGGAAAGAGAACCAGTGGGAAGCGAACAACCCGTCCGTCTGACCAGGTTGGATTGTCTCAAGCCGCGATCACGATGGAAGACAACGGAGACGACGTATTTGAAACAGAAGTCTTGGATACCCTGAATGCGATGGAGGAATAAAGTGATAATTGGTTGTAGCTGTCATATTTTTTTGTAAAGTGATTCAATTAAATATAATAAATAAGAAAAGTAGTAATATTAAATGGCGGCGAATATGATGGAAATTATTCCCTTGTCATCCTGTCTCACCCTCAACTTCTTTCAGTTGCAGTTCAACCTTTAACTCAACTATCATTTACCACAGCGAACAAGACTCGAAATAGTTTTTTGGATGATCTTATTTTGTTGACGAATTCAAGTTAAACGATATCGGATAGATATTATTGTTCCAAATATGATAGATAAAATGAAATAAATAGAAATGTGTGTGTGGTTGGACGTATGTTGTACAAAAAGTATTTTCTTAAAAATATAAATCAAATTAGTGTGTCAGATGGATGATGGTTTTTACTCGATGAAATGAATTCGAACTATTCTCGTGTTTGTGTGAACATCTATCTCTGTATACTATATATATTGGTCATATACGCAAGTAATAGAAACCAATACTCGTTAACAAAGTCTTTTCTACTTACGCCCACGTAGAAGCCATGGGACGCCATTGTTCTTTCACAATTCGTGTCCCGACAGCGTCTTGTTTCTCTGCGGCACCTTCCTCTTGAAACTGATGGAAACCTCACTCGAGTACTTCATTCCCATTTCGTAACTCCTAACGAAACATTTCACTCAAGAAAAAACCTAGAAACTTCACACAATCCACACAAACAAAAAAATTTTTTCTACAACATGTCGGGCATGTCTTCCCCACAGCAAGACCACAGCAGAAAGAGGACTTTTCAAGTCTAAAATCGATAGGCTTGAAGGAAGAAAACTCATTTTACCAACCTATGAGTACCAAATATGAGATGTCGATTTCGAAAAGAAAATTCACGAGTCATGAATCCTTGGTGGTGAAACACTCACCTCTATAGACCATGACCACATATTTAAACAGAACTAAAAATTGAAGAAAATGAGGGAAATCGTTTTGTTTAAATAGTTTCCATGAAAAATTTGGAAATTCAGAAATTCATTCTCTATGGTTATTGCAAAACTTCGACAACCCCCTTACAAGTCATTCGTCCAGCGCCACCCCTAAGTGTTTCCTTTGAGGAAGACGCGGGATGTTTCACATGATAATGGCGTACGATTCGGCATATTTGCAACAGTCATCGTTCATGAATTTTGTTATTTAATCATTTTCTGAGTGAATCGAGGCCTCTGGTCTCCGACAATCACCAGAAGATGTTTCTTCTTCCGTAATTTGAACATTAAACGGGCGTCTTCGTAAGTAGTTACACGAAAATCTCTTTCGATATAGTATCAACAACCAATCTCACTCGTTTCAGTTATCCAATTTGAGTTGAAATAATGTTTCCAATTGTGAGCCATAAACAGAGAAATTTTCTTGATTTCGGTATGACAGTGAATGAGACGATGCTTGGTGGTGAAAACACTGACTTGGGGACTGGGGACAGAAGGAGAATATTCGTTTCGTGAAAAAATTTAAAAACCAACAATTCATGATCTTAAGGTTTGGTGCGAATTTTAGATGAGTTCTATGACCTCCTACCGTGTTTCATGTTTAGAAAGGTGAGTGTAAATAAGGTGAAAAAGGTTTTCTGCTGATAAGAATACGACCACAAACCAGAACATGTCGAGGGTAAATGGTATATCATAAATTGTTTGTCCTATCACACATCAAAATATTAGGTTAACGTGTCTATTATGCTGAAGTTGTAATATTGTTTTTCACTTTTAACAGTCTACATCGCCACACTTTTCAGATTGACATTTGGAGAAGGAAGTGTTTTAGAGTTGAAGTTTTTGGAAAAGATACTTTTAGCATAGTAAACCTCTGAAGGGAGTGGACCATCCAACCATGGATGATGGATTTTTATAACTATGAATCATTTTTTTAGTTCCTTTTTCTGATACATACACTAGACTTTAAATCAACCCGGAGATCTAGTTTCGAGAAGAATATATCTCGTCAATAGATTTGTGGGTACATATTCAATTACCCTAGCTATTGTAGGAAGTGTTAAAGGAAGCGTGACGACTAATTTAGGTGGGAAAGCCCAACAGGATTGGTTAATTGTTTAACGAAGTAGCTTTCGTGTTTATGTGAGTGTCCTCTTCCCCATTTTAATACAAAACAGGTGGTGACGTGATCATAGTGGTGGTGATAATAGCGTGTCTCAGGATTAAAGTACCGCAATACTGAGACACTTGTCTACTAACTACAGAAGACGATGGAACAACGACATTTTTGAGAGCACCGATACACAACAGAGATAAACACTAACGAAATGTGGTTTGCTCTTTACTTTTGCTATTTTTATATGTGAAAGAAGCGTTATCACTATTATTGAAACTTGAACAAATTAAGTTATCACGACACGGAATGTTGTGCTTTTAGGTGAAGAAGGACATTCACTTGATCAAATTGTGATAATCAGTCTCACTCGATTGACCATCAAGGGAAGACTTTCAGTAAAATCATAGAAAAAGGTTTTAGGAAACCAAATTCTGCAAGTAAATACTTTAGGTTTCTCTTTAGGCCAAGAAGCGTATTCACATTCAATTCCACAACTTGTTTTATGGAGAATTGGAGAATAGTTCAGGTTGTATGGTGGTTAGGTTTACTTTAGGTTTGTGAGAGTGTGCTGGAACGTTTTTTCTTCACTCTCAGGTAGAGTACAGGTAAAACTATTTTCCGCCAGGATTTCCTCATAGTTTCTTCAATTTCCTGCTTTTTAGTGATGATTTTGGGAGGAGTCATCTTCAACCCTGTTTATGTTATTATATTTATTTGTGTAATAATTATAAATTCTGTCGATTTGAAAATCTCAAATAGAAACTTTGCAATTTTTTTGTAAGCCAAACGGCCCAAAAATTGTTAAATATACTATTATATTTTATATAATTATTATCAATTATAAACTTGAAGACGAGTATCTAGAGAGTAAACCCTGTAGAGGAAAGAAAAGAACACTTGAAAACCCTCCTACTGAAAAATATTATATATATATATATTTTTAAAATTACTTACTCTATGTAATGTATTTTATTCCACAGAAGTAGAGGCACTTTCCACTATATCTGTACTTGCTTTTCATACTACACTGACTCACTTTTGAAAACTACATTGAACGTAGGCTCATGTCTCGTATGTGACTCTAGCTCCAGTCTACCTCGCTGTGGCTCCAAATTCTTATGTCAACTCAAAACTTCATGAAAATCCTGTGGATGGTGGGTGAAATAACTTAGACAGAATTATTAATTTTCGTCTTTTTATTTTGTAGTATGCATTATTACACTACACATCGTCTTATACTACTTTATCCTATCACTACTCACATCAGACTCATTTCGACCTCACGTACTCTTCTCTACCTCATCAACCGTCCAATTCACCCCGCAAAAGTCAGTGTCCTCTCACTTTCGCTTTCTCATGCTCAGTGTTCGTCCAAGAACATTTCACGTTCCGATAACACCTCCTCCTTGGACCTCTTCCCGATTTTTGATTCTCTCGACTTCGTCCTCAGTCCAACTACTACCGAGACTGATCGAACAGACGCATATACCCATTCTGAGCCGATTTATGTGGATCCAGTAATTTTTCCGGTAGACATTGTGATAGATAGTATGAGACCGAAAGAAGACAAACCGAATCAACGTACGCTACAACCGACGAAGGAAAAGGTGGACTTCATTTTCTCTCAAATTTTCAAACAACGGAAGCAACAACAAACAACAACGACAACAACGACGACGACGACAAAGAGTGACTTCTTTGTATCTAAATTATTTATACATAAACACATTCATACCTAAAAACACTCCTCCATCTTATCCTAACTTATGTTACAACCACAACATATCCTCAGAATAACTGTTACATTTCCTTCTCGATGTCTACCTTATTCACTAAAGTCCATCGATGTCTGGTTGTGAATACGACGAAGCTCACGCGACGGTCTTCTTGACTGACTGTTGGCTACTCAGTCCTCGATGAGTCGCAACACTCTCACGGATAAAGTCGATGGTGGTGAATGAGTGTCCGTTCCGGTCGGGCGATGACACGTATCTCAGCGAAGGCAAGCTACCCTGCTTCGATGTTCTCTTTCGTCTGTTGTCTTGTGTCCGTGTGTGTCTACATTTCACAGTTCACTCGAGAATCATTCTCACTCAGTGTCTCTCACCATCTCGAGATAAGACGACACTCTTTCTCTGTCTTCGACAATGTCAACGAGTGCACTCAACTACGACTCAACCAGTTGTTCGGGTACCTTCGAGTTCTCTGCATCTTCAGTAGTTGGCACTCGTTCGAATATCTGAATTCAGTTTCAGATTCTGTTCTGGCTGCTGTTGTCTTTTATGTGTGTCCGAAAGGCAGAAGTAATAGTAGTTGTAGTAGTAGTCAGGGGCGGCATGAACGAGAAGGAATAACTTCGGTTAGTTTCTTCGAGCAAAGGAAATATGAACAGGAGGAGGAAAGAGGATCACGCAGGGGAGGAAATGTACGGGATCGGGATGTCTCGCTGCTCTGACGTTCTTAGTATTCTTCACTGATGAGATCTCGTCTAATTCATCCGAAGATCGCCAGCCGTTGTATCGGACCACAGGCAAGAGTGAGAGTACTCGTACACGCTTGAGCAGAGTGATGTTCTCTTACCAACACCGAGACACGTGTCATCCGAAACACTCGTCCGCATCGTGCACACCCCTGGAGCAGATGGTGGCGGAGATCCGTCGACACTCCATGGCACGATGTTCACCGACATAATAACCACTCTTCAGTCCCCAGAAACTTAAAACTACCTGAGACTTAGCCTATACTTCAGTTATACAGTATACAATATACGTAATGAGAAACTACAAATTGTGATGACCATTTTCAACCAAATGACATACACCTCGAGAAAATAGAGAGAGAACAAGAAAGCGGTGAGACTGAGACGAAACCATCACACACACACACATTACACAGAGCTTCACACTTCGTCCACATCCTGACCATCTCATCACTACCTCGCTCGACTCGTGTAGGTCAGTGTGTGTACCTTTGAGGAGGTATGGACGAGTGGGATGAGGACGAAAGTGTGAAACTCTGGTCACTCGTTGTAGTTATTATCGTCGTCGTCGTCGTCTTGTCGTTGGTGTTGTCGTTGTTGTTGTTGATTTGGTTGTATATTTTGAAACTCTCGATTCCGTGTAAGAATCGGAAGAGAGAATGTGAGGAGGAAAGGTGGAGGAAGAGAGGAGGCGGAAGGAGAGAGGAATAGAATAGAAGGATGAGAAGGATGTGATGGAAGGAGTGTAGGTGATGGTGGTAGAAGGGAGGCAAGGTGAATATGGAATCTCGATGACACGAAGGTAATCACATCGACCATTTCCTTCGTCGGATATGGTGTATTCTGACTCTCGTGTTTCATAGAGGACTCAGAGGTGATGGTCCTCCACGAGAAGATGGTGGTTCCCGTTCACATGGGCTCGTAGTCTGAGTATAGTAGTCGGGCTACTAATAGAGGAAAAGTCCTCGATCCACGTAAAAGGGCTCAGAATGTGTATCTGGGTGTGTTGTATCAGTCTCAGGAGTAGTTGGGCACAAGGACGATGTCCAGAAAGCCAATAATCCGAAAGAAGCGCAAGGATATCAGACGATACCGTCACGTTCAATGTCTTGACGGAAAACTTGAAGGACGAGAGAAGTAAAAAGAAGAGAACAGCGGGTTTGCGGACTGCATTAGACGGGTGATACGATGGAGACAAAACGGGAAATCGAATAAGGCGTGAGGCGAGAGGAGATGGGATGGTGGAAGAACAGACGAAACGAAACGGAAACAATGCACAGTAGAAAACAAAAAGACGAAAATTAACGATTTTTGGTTTTTTTTTTTGGTTGTTTTTTGGGGGGATGAGGGTCGGGGATATAACACCCATAAGAGTTTTATGAGTGTTATAAAGTGAAAAAATAAATCTCCAACAATCGTCAACAATCGAGTAACAATCCAACATTAACAACAAGTTATAACTAATAACAATTCGCCTTATACCTAAGTACCTTATCACTAAGTACCTTACAACTACGTTACATTGGTTATTCTATTGGACCCCTATAACCATGCTTAGATTAAGAGTGATTTCAATCTATTTCGTCTCACCGAATACACTAGTGACGGTGACCGAACACCGACACCAAAGTCATCACCGCTTTTCCTGTCTCTTTCTCTCTCTATTTTCCTTTCTACTCATTTACACTTGATGACAATCACCTCAAAACCAGGCAGTCACTTCGAAATCGTCCAGATGGAACTCCATCACCTGACATGTACTTCTAAGGCGATCTCTCATGTGTCTACCTGTTCTTGAAGTGACCATATAGGAGAATGAATATTTGATTTCATCTACATGTAGGAAAGAGGAAATTTAGGAACACATCAAGTAACACAACCAAACCACACACTCAGGATTGATGAACTATAAATGCAACTGACAAACACTCTCACATCGCATTAAAGGTTTAAGAGGTGACACACTACTAGGGTGGCCGGAGAGTTTTCCTCAACGCTTCGATGGTTTGATGAGATGGTTGATGTGATATGGTGGTCAGGTCAGGATAGCTGAAGCTGTAGTGGTTCCCTTTCACCCTCATCGTCTTCCTCACTGGAGTTCTCCTCACTTGTACTCTCACACACTAGAACCACAAACATGAGAGACATTCATTAGAATAATTCGTTGTTCAATTTAATTTCTATTTAGAAGAATACACCAATTTATGATTGGTAGAGTAGAGCTTTACAACTGGTAAGTATAAATATTATTTATGAATAATGTACACATATGATTATTATATTAATAAATGATAACAAATGGTCATCTTCATCACCCGAAAAATTATATTTGAATCAGATAAATCGTCAAAATGTCTCCTTAAAAACATTTTTAAAATCTCAAAACGAAAGAAAAACTGGATTAATTTTAAACATTTGACTTTTCCAAAAGGAAAGGAATATTAATTTCTAGAAACTTCTCCTGGAAACTTCACTGAACGTGAGCACTCCACTTCTCCTTCTCTCTCAGCCAACGCCTAGCCAAAAGCTTTTTGGATACCTTATACCTCGAAATACCGTCCATATTTCATATTTAATCCAATACTGAGACGTCAATACTCGATTTCTCCTCAAATTTGATTCATTAGCATATAAAATACTCAAAATACTATTTTTCCTACACCACATAAGACCTCATCCCGTGTATCTTCGTATTTCACCTTTCAAGAAAAATTTGTTTTTCCTTTGGAAAACGAGAAAAATGAGGTCGTATTGTCATCGACGACCGAAATCTGAAACCATAACCCTTTAACAAAGTCTTTTTTACTTACCTACATGTACACCATATGGAACGCCATTGCTCTTCCTCAAGACAAGTCCCTCAAGATGTTCCCTTGTCTCCGTGCTGTGGTCTGTTTCTCAAAACTGGTGGAAATCTCACTCAGTATCTTACTTATGTTTCACTTCAACGAAACTTTTCCACTACTCAAATACTCAAAACACCCCCCAATTCACACCCAAAGAAAAATTATTTTCCTACTCCATTGTTCGACACGCCTTTCCCACAGCACCACCACAGCAGAAAGAGAACTTTTCAAGTCTAAAATCGATAGGGTGAAGGAAGGAAACTCATTTTACCAACCCCTGAGTACCAAATACGAGATGTTCATTCCAGAAAAGAAAATTTAGGGGTCATGAATCCTTGCTGGTGAAACACTCACCTCTATATACCATGACGAAATACTTAAACTGAAGTAAAAATTTAAGAAAATGAGGAAAATTGTTTTAAATAAGTTTATTAAAGAATTTGGGAGGGAACCGAGAAATTCATTCTCTATGGTCATTGCAAACCCCGTCCAGCGCCACCCCTAAGAGTTTCCTTTGAGGAACACGCGGGAAGCTGTACATGATAATGGCGTACGATTTGTCATATTTTCAAGACTCATCGTTCATAAACGTTATTTTTAACGATTTTCTGAGTGAACCAGCACCTTTTTCACCATGAACAGAAGGTATGTAAATGTCTGTACCTTGAACATAGTGCGGACGTTTTTCGTAAGTAACAACTCGAGAAATTTTTCGATAAAATTTCAACAACCAATTTCACGGATTCCTTTTAGACACCAAAACTATTTTTATTTGTAGGTAGAAATTGAAAATGGTATTGAATTCTATCTGGTGTATATTCTATCTGGGAAAAAATGGTTTTAGGGAAGAGATAAGGCGATGGAATACTTTGAGTGTAGTTGGTCTCAAAAAGGCAAACACCTTCATTCATCACAATTGAAATTGTGAACCCATGGACGAAGAGTTAAAAGAAGCGTAACGACTGATTGGGGTAGTGTTTGAAATAATTACAAGAGGATTCCAATATAAATGTAGGCTGACACAATTTCTCATATCTCATACTTTTCTCATAAATAACCGTAGGACTACCCGTCATTCAACTCTGTGCTATAGACGAACAAGTGTCCGCCATAGTCGTGCTTCAATTCTCACAAGAAAGTCATCGACTCAAACACACCACTTGTGCTCAAAATATAATACAGTATGTAGTAGTATTCATACTGAGAATTTCGTCTCTTCTCAGGAGATGAGTTTGGTTTAGATTTCGGCCGAGGTTTCGTTTAATGATTGGTTTGTATTTTGTTTTCCTTCTAGGGATGAGAGGGAGAGAGGGCTATACTAGAAACAAAATGTCGACTGCGATTTTTTAAGGGCTGTAAAATCATTTTCCATTGGTAGATTCGCTGAATTTATTCATGAGGATTCTGATAACGACGTTTTTTAAAATTCTTCGAGTCAAATCAGAACCAAATTTAACAGTGGATCAATCACAGAGAAGATGCATTCATCTCATGAGAGTCTTCCCTCATTTAAAGATGACCGGAAGAGTATTACCATCATTTGGAAAGCGGAGGATATCCCATGTACTCTCCAGATAGTCCCCGAGTGATTTTCAGTGTTGGGAAATTTTTTTCCGAGGGAAAAAGTTCTGAGCAGGATATACAAAATGAACTCGGGTCTTTTCACACCGATGGTATAAAGAAGCTGCAAGGTAGATGTTTATAAAAATCGGAGAAATTATATTTGCTACGTGTTCAAATTAGCTACTATAAGAAACTACTGGAGGCAGTCTGTATACTGGAAACTGGATGTGGTTAACTAGACGTTGTAACATTCTCTTTTCAATTTTATCTAACCAAATATATATACGTTTGACTTAATATTATATTCAAAATTTTATTAAATATAAATTCCTTTCCACCAATCTTCTTCCTCTTCTTAGTGTTCTTCCTGTATACTTGTCATTCGACATTTCTATTTGTAGTCCTCCACCCCATTGCAGTACTGTATCATTATTTACTATAATAAAAACTAAAATTTCGTAAGAATGGTAAAAGTTATGAAAAGCCGCTCATGTGGTTGTGGTGACACGGGTTCTACGACAATTCGTTACGAGGACAGCTCGTCACTGGGAAAATTCGTTGTGAATTCGTTTCAAACCCAAATTTTAACCAAAATTTTTCCCCGTTCGTTATTATACAGTTTTTGAATAGTACAATATAATATTATTTAGCATATCAATAAATAAATTTGGTTTTGTTCTATCTCAACTCAGTCTGTTTGGAATATTGAAAGAAATCAATCAGTTTGTACGAAGAGTTGTTTATTTTTATTATTTTTGTCCACAAACCAATTTCTAGGGAAACTTGGTGGATGAATCAACAATGATGATGATCTTAATTGGTTTTTCTTCTTCTGAAGTGCTGAATGTGCTGGGTTGAATGGGAATGTCAAAATCAAATGAAATTGGATTGAACATTTGAGAAGCGTGCTGTAGCGTGGCGTTCCTCATCATGTTGGGTTGCTATCAGTCACGTCGAGTGTACTTGTTTGAAGAAGTATGATAGTTAAATAATTACAGTATATTTATCATATAAAATCATCAAAAATGATCATACGAAGCTTCGCATCCTAGTATCTTCATTGTAATTTCTTTTGTTCCATATTTTCGAAGGCGAGTGATTCTCATACTTCTCAAAATGGTGAGTTGTGGCTACAACACGACAGACTTCTCTTCACTTTAACCTAACACAATCGTCTGATATTGTGGGAAGCCGTCGATCCATTTCGAGATTCTGAAATTTTTCATTATTGTATTCTACAGGACCTATATATGAAATTTCTTAAATTTATTTTAAAAATTGATTTGTGCACATCATGCTTACTTTCCCCACTCTTTATTTCATTGCCTTGCATCTGAGATGGAATGAAATTTGGAAACTGCAGCCATGATATTTGAAGGTGTTTACTTTGGTTGCTACCACTGTCCAATTATTCCATGGTTTTGAGTCTCATTGGCTTGATCTTATGTGTTCCCTAAATTATTTTCTTCATCAGGACTTCAGATGTTTAATTTCAATTTCTGTTTCCTCGTTTCAAGAATTGTCGTCGACACCTCTCAAACCTTTTTCTTCTTCGTCTTCTTCCATTCTCATTTCTTTTCATGGACGAATCACTTTGGTTTTCCATCACAGAAAATCTCGAACGCTTTCCATCAATTTACCAAAATCAGAATGTAATGGTTTCTCTTTGACAAACGAACGAATCTAAACATAAACAAAATCAAGACGACCTCAGTGAGGTTTAAAATCTACATGAATTTAGTTTTTATACGAAATTTCGGAAAATTCATCTTTCAAACTCACCCATGAATGACGTAGAGCTCTGACGTTTTTTTCCCAACACCACAGTCAAGTAAAAATTGTTTTGACGCCAACTTTTGCGAACACTATCCGCCATTATGATTGCCATTTTTGGAAATATGACCATAGAGGGATGTCGTTTAAGGGTTGATACACGTGCCAAGCGGAAATCACAATCATAGGGAAGTACGTCACTACTACGTCATCAAATCTTCGGCTCCCGCTATCTTTCAAAATCTCTGAGAATCATTTTAAAAAAGTTTTTCCCTCAATTAACATCTAATTTGAATTGTTTTCTTTTGGACGAAAGACGTATGTTTTAAAATCACGGGTTCAAGTTTCATGAATTTTCTTTCCCGTATGACGTCATAGATTTGGTACTCTAAGGTTGGGAAAACGGAAATCCTCCTTCTGCCTCATCGATTTTTCACCACTGCATCTCAAATTCTGCAGAGTTTCGGCTGACGGCTGTAAGTACCAATTTCTTTTGTTGCGCTATGGGCTTTGTTTGGTTTAGTTTATCGATGAAAATGTTTTTTCAAGTCAGCGAAATGAGATGAAATAGTGTTGAGGGGTTTACGTGGGTTTTATATCACGACAGCAGGCCACTAGTAAAGTAAAGGGCACTCTCGCGGCTTGAATTCACCGAAGGGAAAAAGATAGGCATTTCTGGAGAAACTTTCTTCTTCTCTATATATGTGACATGGAATGGATGGCCTCCGTCAAATTAATTTTGTGAAACTAACATGAAATCAAATTCATACTATATGAAAAATGAAACTGTTAAAGAAAAAAGGGAAGTCTGCAGCTTTGGCATGGTTTCATTTTAACCATTGCTCAACAGTCAGCAGTGTTGTGAGAAAACTTTAATTTGGAATCCGTAACAGTTGGCTGCCTTTTCTCCTTTGATTGTCTTAATTCTAACTTTGGTAAATTCTGACGTATTCTGGTCTGTATCAGTCAGACCTGATCGACCATAAAGGTTGAATGAATCATCCTTTTCTTGTTTCAGTATTTTGATTCCAAGTGAAGATGGCCAAATCGGGTGAGAACGAATTTACCCACCACGAAGTTCATGCAGGCCGCCATATTCAAGTGTCTCGTAGCGGAGATAAAACCCAAACCAGCAATGCACAATCACCGGCTTACAAGCTTAACTTTACCGAAGAATACCGTAAAATGGCTCGGGCAGACTCTGACATAGTTCCTCCTAATAGGACGATCCCAAAATCAGACTTCATACCATTTCCACCGGACTGGACAGGACCGGTACCCGCAAGTCAAAAGCATTTATACAAAAAGAAAAATATTTTTAAGAAAACGATGTCTCTCCTAAAAGGAAGCGTTCATCAGCTCCAACTCCTATTCCTTACAAGCCACAGCCACCGTTGGTTGTTTATGTTCCTATCCGACGACCTGATCTACCGCCCGTCTCTCCGGATAGCGCGAAAGAGGAAGAAACAGTAACGTCGCAACCGCTTGAACAACCCGGTACACCCCCGACTCCGACTAGTGATACTGATTCGTCGGAGACCGAGAGCCCGGTGGAAAACGACGAAACAAATGAGCCAGAAGTGGTAGAGAGTGAAGATGAACAAGAGGAATAAACTCAAAACGATAAGAATAAATTTAAAATATATTTAAAAATATTTGTAATGTTGTCTATTGCTGGTCTGTAGACGTCTGCACATTGTCAACCATCCTTAGGATTTACCACAGCTTTTACTGATTTTAGTTATGGTGGCAATGTTATGACTCAAATTGTGTCAGTTGATGTAGCAAAGGTAGTTTCGAATGTTTTAAACCAAGTCTCTAGTCTTGAGTATTTAGAATTCGGTCCCCATCCCCTAAAAATAAGTTCAGTCTTATTGTCTATTATATTATACTATTTCGTACAAAAACATTTGAAACCAGCGAAAGTATTTTATAACGTCTGATATTCACGATGTGTTAATTCGCAAGACGTGATACAGTATATAACTTACAATTAACCGGCCTTTGAGGACATCTTTCAGTTATTAACTTTGCCAAAGCGAACAAGCTTCGAAATAGTAGTTGTTTGGATGATGTTAGTTTATTGATAAATTCAAGTTATACAATCTCCGATAGATATTACTGTTCTAAATATTATGGATACAATATAATAAATAGATGTAGGTTCTGGTTCGTAGGAAATTTAGAAATTTTGTCTTGGAAAGGTTTTATGAAACTGTTAGGCTCTCAAAATAGGAGACATAGATTTTTGTTTCGTTTTCGGTTATGGGCTTTGTTGAATTTTAAATTTATGCTAATCGTGGTTAGTCATTAAATTTCTGAATATGAGCTAGTTATTTGACTGTTTGATATTTGTATTTTATTCAAGGACAAAATTATTGTTTAGTATTATGATGTATTATTTTGATGAAATTTTCACTCTTATTATTTTGTGGATATTTTGTAATATTATATTATTGGTATATTATACTCATGTGTTACCGATTATTGTTTCAAGTCTCTATAGTCTTTGGATAAGTATAAAATATTTTTTTCTGTTTCTTGAAGTCTCTCAAATGGTTTTTATTTGCTTATAAATAAACAGCTAAATTCATTTTTGTATAAATACTTGTATATTTATTGTTTTTCCTTAAATATACTCCCTCACATCAGGGCTACTGGTGTGAGGAATAAAATAAAAAACTCCTGCTGTAATGACTGTTCTCTACAGGATCCTCCTTCTCACTCCAATTTACTTTGTAGTGGATGGAATACATTAAGGATGATTGGAATAACACAGAACGACACGATGCTTTTCATTTGTTCTTCTTGAGTTACACACTAACCGGATTCCACTAGGTTCTCTTTAGCCTTATGAGTCAGTAAAATTAAGGGAGCACAACAATTTTTTTTAAGTTTTAGGATGAAATCACTATGAAATTGTTATCAAAACATTGTAAGTGAAATTTCAAAACATATAATGAAACTCTGAAATTCAAAATTCTGCTTGTAATTCCAATAATAATTAAAATTGTTTGGAGACGTAGAAATACTTCTGAACAAACAGAGCTGTACAATTCGGCTGGAACCGTTGAATAATTATATATTGATAGTGATCTGTCTGAAAGAAAGGGATTCGTGTCACCTAAGCAAACCTGAAGAACACGTGTCCAAAAACCAATTCCTCTTCACTACGACCTTTAATGAAATGAACAAAATTATTGAGTTAGTCATCGTAGATTCAAACACTTCTTCCAATACTAATAAAGAAGAGTGAGCAGAAGTCACAAATGATTTTTGAGAAGACTTACAGTATCCACGATGGTGGGATTTAGTTCGTGACATCGGTCTCATTGCCTCGGAGATGTTCATCCTCAGTTTGATGAAGGCGAGATGTTTATATTCTGAATATTGTCTGTTGGATTTCAGACGAAGACAAAGTGATTCTGAGATGACTTTGAACCATGTTACTCGTTTTTTTTGGAAATGCAAATAAAATCAAAAACAAAATCGTGAGATTCAAAAACGACAACCACTATTACAACTTTTATCTACACAACAAAACATTCAACACAAAATTCAAATATTCAGCAATCAAATGATTCAGAAAAAATGTAGCAACGATTTGAGCTGTAATCATGTTGATGTTAAGCTCATAGAAACTTTTTCATCATGAAACTCTCAGAGTTAAACTCTCTGATGCACGGTATCTGATGGTGCGAGGACCTTTAGAGCGGGATCCTCTTTGCTACGGTTTTGGTCCTCGACTTTCCTTTCAACAGAAAGGTTCATGATTTCAGTGATGAAACTGAATCGTATAGCTCAAGTTTTTTTTTTAATTCCAAAAAAATGGTGAGGATTCCCGCAATAATACTATTTTCAGACAAGGTGTGGAGCAAACCATCGAGCTGTAATCATGTTGATATATAGCTCAGAGAATAAATTGTCATCATGGCACCCTCAGAGTGAGAGTTTTCAGGGACTTAAACAGAAGAAACCTGAGTGAATCATGTTTAGAGTCTCACCTTAAAAGTGGGATCCTCATCGATGGGATTGTGGTACTCGACACTCTTGTGTGCCTTCTAGTCAATCAGTCAGATCATGTCAGGGATCCTAGTTTCAACTCTGAAAGAGCAACAGTGGAAGGAGTGATTTCCAATTACCATCACCGACAGAAAGCGTGACATTTGTTTCATCCTAGAAACCAGTTTATTTGTCGGCGATGCTATCTTAGAATTCATACGTCTGATTTCTTCCTATGAAGTTTCTATTTCTATCCACTACAAATCTGAAAAGAATAAAATATTTACTTGCACTCTATCAAGTCGCGCGGTTGAGAATTCACTTTTGGTTATACAAAAATTGTAAAATTTGATATTTTCCTTCGTTTGAACTGTTATATACTGGTTTGTAACACCCTTTTGGTCACAAACTTTGAACATAATAATCTGTTCTTTCACGAAAACCTTTTTTAGGAAAATGTGGTTGCTTTATCCTCAATCAGATTGTTTTTCAGATTTATTTTTGATTGCATATATCTCACTTTATTTCCACCTCAATTTAACAGTTCACCATCCACCGCAACAACAACATAGACATCACAAACTTCCTCTTCATAACCAAGAATCGATGGTTTATTTCTTTTCACCAGATTGTTGATTCCTCTCAATATGCTTAGCCTCTCTCTCATTTATAACATGTATGTACGTATTTATAGAACGAGTTTTAAATACGGTGCTTACCTTTCAAGGTACTTTTGGCATTCACTAAGCACTTACTACTGAGTGTCATATTTAGGTTAAGAAAATTTCTCTCACTCTTCTCTCATCACTCACAATTTCATCAAATCATGAATGAAAATGTTTCTCTCTGGTCCTAACTACAGTCAAATAGGACTCATCAGTTTGCTGTTTACTCCCTAAAACTATTATCGCTTAACTGGATGTAGGACGTTTGTAAGAATTTTTATTTTCATTTTTGGTAACTGAAACCGATAAGTAAGTAGGTGATTGAAACCCTCTTCTGAGATATGATTGAGTAGTTACTTACGAATAACATCCGTGTTATGTTCAAATTAATAATATCTTCCGTTGGTGGATAAAAGGAAGGCCCAATTCTCTCAGAACATGATTAAAAGAAAACATTTAAAGACGCTCAATCTTGAAAATATGCCAAAACTATACGCCATTATCATGTGCAACATCCCGCGTGTTCCTCAAAGGAAACTCTTAGGGGTGGCGCTGGACGGGGTTGTCGAAGGTTTGCAATAACCATAGAGAATGAATTTCGGAATCTCCAAATTTATCATGGAAACTATTTAAACAAAACGATTTTCCTCATTTTCGTAAATTTTTACTTCAGTATAAGTATTTCGTCATGGTATATAGAGGTCAGGGTTTCACCACCAAGGATTCATGACCCGTAAATTTTCTTTTCTGGAATGAACATCTCGTATTTGGTACTCAGGGGTTGGTAAAATGAGTGTCGTTCCTTCACCCTATCGATTTTAGACTTGAAAAGTCTCTTTCTGCTGTGGTGGTGCTGTGGGAAAGGCGTGTCGAACAATGGAGTAAGAAAATAATTTTTCTTTGGGTGTGAATTGGGGGTGTTTTGAGTATTTGAGTAGTGGAAAAGTTTCGTTAAGTGAAGTGAAACATAAGTAAGACACTCGAGTGAGATTTCCACCAGTTTTGAGAGAAACAGACCACAGCACGGAGACAAGGAACATCTTGAGGGACTTGTCTTGAGGAAGAGCAATGGCGTTCCATATGGTGTACATGTAGGTAAGTAAAAAAGACTTTGTTAAAGGGTTATGATTTCAGATTTGAATATACGACTTCATTATTCTTGTTTTGAAAAAAAATTTTTCTTGAAATCTGAAATACGAAGATACACGGGATGAGGTCTTACGTGGTGTAGGGAAAAATAGTATTTTGATATTTTATATGCTAATGAATCAAATTTGAGGAGAAATCGAGTATTGACGTCACAGTATTGGGTTAAATATGAAACATGGAAGGTATTTCGAGGTATAAGGTGTCCAAAGCTTTGGCTAGGTGTTGGCTTAGGCGTTGGCTGACCCTCTGCAGAGAACAAAGAAAAGTTGAGTGCGCAAGTTCAGTGAAGTTTCCAGAGAGAAGTTTCTAGAAATTAATTTTCCTTTCAAATAATGAAGAACTTTTTTTTTGCTGTAACTCTTGGATATCGCTGACCCAGTACTCTACTCTACCGGTCATACAGCGATTTTTCCTTCGGATTAGAAACCAGGATGAAACAGGAATTTTTTCTGATTAATGTCTCTCTTGTTGGTTGTTCTAGAGTGTGAGAGTTGAAGTTATGAAGAACTCTAGTGAGGAAGACGATGAAGATGGACTCCAATCATTCAGTTTCAACACCTTTCCATCAACCATTCGTCCACAGCCTTCACTCCAGTCGACACGGGGAATTCGTTCCTGAGAAATCAGAAATCGAACACAAACCAAGAATACATTCAAAAGGATCAACACCATCCAACACCAACACCATCAATTCAAATCAGAATGTTTCATCGTCTCTAGAGTTGATAGTTAATACTGTACATCATAATTACCATCCACATCGATGCTGTGTTCCCTTTAGTAGAAGTAGTGCTGGAGAGTTGCTTCCTCTTTTTCTCATTGATTAGAAATCAGGTCTGAACTTCAGAAGAATCACCCAGACAACAACAATAGACATGACTTTATTTAAAACCAGACAACCACAACGAATCATCCCCCAACAGGAAACAGATTTCAAGGTAGCCCACAAATCAAATTTCGATTTTCTTCATTTCACTTCATTCTCACCAACAGTTTCGATGGTTTCTAGAGAAATCGTAGTGGTGACGAATGCAGATGAATGTGAATGAATGAATGAATGAATAAGTGAGTGAGTGAGTTTAAAGTGAGTGTACGTGGTCGACGACTAGGTCGAAGGTAGTTAGAAGAAGGTAAGTGTTAGGTTTAATTAGGCTAAGAACAAAGTTTTCATTTCGGATTACTTTGAGTTACGCGTTTTTGAGATCAGACAAGAAGAGCGACTCAGCTGTATATTTAGTTCGGCTCTCCTCGTCATGAAAAGGCGGGGAAGCAGATAGGTTTAGGAGGTGTGATTGGATAGGATAGTTAGCGACATATAGGCGTAGGAATATAGGATAACTTTTATTTGGAGTTTCTTTGAGTTTGCCATTCTAAGGATGGAACGTGTCTAGAGTCGTTTATAGACCAGCGTCATCCGATAAGCCAGGTAGAACTGCCATTTACTAGAATAGAACGGGGTGTTTCGTAATTCATGAAACGATCCTGTAGGTTAGGCTCTGCTAGATTATGTTACGAAAAATTAGATGTAAGGTTTATGATTTGGAGTTATCTTTGGTTATCCATTCGAAAGCAAAAATCATTAATACCAACTAACTTAGAATAGGACAACGTTGAGTGATTGTGAGTTTGAGGTAATTCTTCTTAGGATAAGATACACTACGTGAATGAGATATATATTTATATTATATTAGGATAAGATGAAATGTTCATTTCGGATTATTTTAAGTTTTGCGTTATGGATCGGGGTACAACAACTACTATGATTAGTGACATGTATATAGTTATTGTAATATCTAAGACATAGGAAAGTTAAGTGAACGAATCAACGAATGAATGAGACTAGACTAAAACTAGAAACCATCGAAGGCAAACTCTCCGGCTACCCTAGTAGTATGTCCCCTATTAAACATTTAATATGATGTGAGAGTGTTTGTCAGTTGTATTAGTACTTCCTTATAAATAGAGAAAAGAGAAGAGAAAAAGAGACAGGAAAAGCGGTGATGACTTTGGTGTCGGTGTTCGGTCACCGTCACTGTTAAAATTCGGTGAGACGAAATAGATTGAAATCACTCTAATCTAAGCATGGTTATCGGGGTCCAATAGAATAACCAATGTAAACGTAGTTTTAAGGTACTTAGTGATAAGGTACTTTAGGTATAAGGCGAATTATTAGTTATAACTTGTTGTTAATGTTGGATTGTTATCGATTGTTGACGATTGTTGGAGATTTATTTTTTCACTTTATAACACTCATAAAACTCTTATGGGTGTTATATCCCCGACCCTCATCCCCCAAAAACAACCAAAAACAAAAACCAAAAATCGTTAATTTTCGTCTTTTTGTTTTCTACTGCATTGTTTCCGTTTCGTTTTGTCTGTTCCTCCACCATCCGACCATCTCCTCTCGCCTCACGCCTTATTCGATTTCACGTTTTGTCTCCATCGTATCACCCGTCGAATGCAGCTCCAAACCCGGTGTTCTCCTTCTTTTACTTCTCGTCGTCTTCAAGTTTCCGTCAAGACATTGAACGTGACGGTATCGTCTGATATCCTTGCGCTTCTTTCGGATTATTGGCTTTCTGGACATCGTCCTTGTGCCCAACTACTCCTGAGACTGATACAACACACCCAGATACACATTCTGAGCCCTTTACGTGGATCGAGGACTTTTTCCTCAATTAGTAGCCCGACTACTTATTCAGACTACGTGGCCATGTGAACGGGAATCCACCATTCTTCGTGGAGGACCATCACCTCTGAGTCCTCTATGAAAACACGAGACAACACCATATCCGACGAAGGAAATACGATGATTACCTTCGTCACAGATTCCATATTTCACATTGCCTTCCTTCTACCACTACCTACACTCCTCCCATCACATCCTCTCATCCTTCCATTCTATTCTCTCCTCCGCTTCCTCTCTTCTTCCATTTTCCTCCTCACTTCTCCTCTTCCATTCTTCATCGAGAGTTTTAAAATATACAACCAAATCAACAATGACAAATACAACGACAACGACGACGACGACAATGATAACTTCAACGAGACCAGAGTTTCACACTTCGTCCTCATCCCACTGTCCATACTCCTCTCAAGTGTGCACATACTGACCTACACAAGTCGAGGGAGGTAGTGCGTGAGATGGTCAGGATGTGACGAAGTGTGAAGTTTCATGTCGTGTGTGATGGTTCTCACCGCTTCACCGCCTTGTTCTCACTCTCTATTTTCGAGGTGTATGTCATTGGTTGAAAATGGTCATCACAATTTGTAGTTTCTCATTACGTATATTGTATACTGTATAACTGAAGTATAGGCTAAGTCTCAGGTAGTTTTAAGTTTCTGGGGGACTGAAGAGTGGTTATTATGATGGAGAACATCAGACTTGGGAGTGTCGACGGACCTCCGCCACCATCTGCTCCAGGCGTGTGCACGATGCGGACGAGTGTTGTGATGACACGTGTCTCGGTGTTGGTAACATCACTCTGCTCAGGTGTGTAGAGTACTCTCACTCTTGTCTGTCGTCCGATACAACGGCTGGCGATCTTCGGATGAAGTAGACGAGATCTCATCAGTGAAGAATACTAAGAACGTCAGAGCAGTGAGACATCCCGATCCCGTACATTTCCTCCGTTACGTGATCCTCTTTTCATCTCCTGTTCATATTTCCTTTGCTCGTCAAATCACAGAAGTTATTCCTCTTCGTTCATGCGTCGCTCCTGAATACTACTACTACTGCCTTTCGGACACCCATACACACAATAGTCCATCAGTATTATTCTTTTTGAGTCATCATTCTCTATCATTCCTGAACCCGCTCAAAGTCGTGACGAGACTCGGAACTACTGGTGTGAAGACGGGGTAGATGGAAACCACAGCAGCCAGAACAGAACCAGGTATTCGAACGAGTGCCAACTACTGAAGATGCAGAGAACTCGAAGGTACCCGAACAACTGGTTGAGTCGTAGTTGAGTGCACTCGTTGACATTGTCGAAGACAGAGAAAGAGTGTCGTCTTATCTCGAGATGGTGAGAGACACTGAGTGAGAATGATTCTCGAGTGAACTGTGAAATGTAGACACACACAGACACAAGACAACAGACGAGAGACAACATCGAAGTAGGGTAGCTTGCCTTCGCTGAGATACGTGTCATCGTCCGACCGGAACCGACAGCTATTTACCACCATCGACTACATCCGTGAGAGTGTTGCGACCCATCGAGGACTGGGTAGACAATAATCAGTCAAGAAGACCGTCGCGTGAGCTTCGTCGTATTCACAACCAGACATCGATGGACTTTAGTGAATAAGGTACATTGAGTAGGAAATGTAACAGTTATTCTGGAGGTTATGTTGTAACATGTTAGTATAAGATGGAGGAGTGTTTTAGGTATGAATGTTTGTTTGTGTATTCACAATTTATATACAAAGAAGTCACTTGTCGTCGTCGTCGTCGTTGTACCTGTTGTTTGTTGTTGTTCCGTTATTTGAAAATTTGAGTGGAATGAAATCCACCATTTTCGTCGGTTGTAGCGTCGTTGATTCGGTTCGTCTTCGGTCTCATACTATTATCACAATGTCTACCGGAAAAATTACTGGATCCACATAAATCGGCTCAGAATGGGTATATGCGTCTGTTCGATCAGTCTCGGTAGTAGTTGGACTGAGGACGAAGTCGAGAGAATCAAAAATCGGGAAGAGGTCCAAGGAGGAGGTGTTATCGGAACGTGAAATGTTCTTGGACGAACACTGAGCATGAGAAAGCGAAAGGAGAGGACACTGATGCGGGGTGAATTGGACGGTTGATGAGGTAGAGAACAGTACGTGAGGTCGAAATGAGTCTGATGTGAGTAGTGATAGGATAAAGTAGTATAAGACGATGTGTAGTGTAATAATGCATACTACAAAATAAAAAGACGAAAATTAATAATTCTGTCCAAGTTATTTCACCCACCATCCACAGGATTTTCGTAAACTTTTGAGTTGACATAGTAAGAATTTGAAGTGATCAGGAAGTTCGCTGGAGTTAGAGTCACACACGAGACATGAGCACACAATCAATATAGTTCATAAGAAGTTAGTCAGTCTAGTATGAAAAGGTAGTAGACATTGAGTGAAGGCTGACTCCACTATTATGGAATAAAATACATGATATACAGTAAGAAAAAGCAATGAAAAGGTGTTAGAGAAAAAACACAAACTACGATTGGAGTTTATTGAGCTTATGTTTTCGTATTTATGCTCCTGATGTCCCGGGGCCCGGAGTTTCTTACAGCTTGGATCTCCAACGTTTACACTACACAATTTTGGGAGAAAAGGTAAGTCTGAGAAAACCGTACAATCGAGAACAAACACTTGTGTGAGAGAAACATACAACGGTGAAAAACCGTAAAGAGTACTGTGATGAACTGAAGTGAGCATCCGCTTCGCGGTTGCAGGGGACAAAAACTTAAAATATTTCTAACAAAAGGAATACCAGCAACAACTTTAGACTATTTGGCAATTACAGTGCCAAACCCTACTCACATGATCACTTGTATGTATAGGGTTCTCATTAACCTACCTTCGGTTTCGTGATAAATTGATATTCATCGACACTCAAAAAGACCACCAGTGACTTAGATCAACATTTGAACACATAATTTTAAAGACAAAGGAGGAAGAGAAGGAAAGAAGTGTAGGAATATATCCCGGTGGTTACAGAACGATTCTTCTATTTAAAATACTAAACAAAGAACTCGTCCACTTTCATTTGCCTATTTTACTATATGTTTCACTTGTAAGATATATATTGTACTGTTGACTCGACTATTGAGAGAAGATACACCTTCATTTCTACATCTAATGGTCTTCTCAACAATGGCCTAACAACAATATCTGCAACAGGGGAAGTTACCTGCCTGTGTTGTTGTTCATGATGATATGTCTTGAAGTAAAAATAAAAAAACATGAGAGAGTGATTATATCACTTTAGACACCTTCAAAAATACACAAACACACTTAAAGATTTTTATTATGCCATCGATAATCAATATCGTTAAGGAAATGAAGAATGGGTAGTGCAGCCGATTACATCAAAAACCTATGGAAAACATCCAAAATCAAATAATGAAACTAATGAGTCCTAGAAGTAAAATTAAAAACTCAGCCTTCCAGGAGAAAGATATGAACACTTGAATATCCTACCTTTACTACAACTGTACCAATATAAAACAGTAATAAATAAACCGATAACAAACACAATTACCACTACACTTACCACGAATCACAAATGTACACACCAAAAACACATATAAATACGTAGTACCACCTACACACCACAAATTAATACACCTAACAGGGGAAATGAAGGAGTTATAATATTTAAAATTGTTAAAAATCAAATCAAATTTGAATTATTACAAAGGGCAGTTGAGGCTTTAGCCTATTTGTTACTTAGACAAAATTATTTGTAAATTGATTGTCAAATTTATGTTTCTATACCGCTGGAGAAAGCGGAAAGAAAAAAAGCCTTTACAACAAATATTTATTGAAATATTATAATATTCGATATTTTTCAGTAGGTAGGTATTCATGTGTTCTTTTCTTTCCTCTACAGGGTTTACTCCTTAGACACTCGTCTTCCAGTTTATAATTAATAATAATAATAAAAATATAATTGTATATTGAACAATTTTTCGCCGTTTGGCTTACATAAAATTACAAACTTCTATTTGAGTTTTTCAAATCGATAGAATTTATAATTATTGCACAAATAAATATAATAACATAAACAGAATTGAAGATTACTCCTCCCAAAATCTTCACTGAGAAGCATAAATTTAAAGAACTATGAGGAAATCCTGACGGAAAATATTTTTACCTGTACTCTACCTGAGAGTGAAGAAAAACGTTCCAGTACACTCTCATAAACCTAAAGTAAACCCTAACTACCATAAAACCTGAACTATTTTCCATGAAGCTAGTTCTGGATTTGAATGTTCATATGTTTCTTGACCTAAACAGAAACCGAAAGTATTTACTTCCTTTCATTCTCCGGTATTCGGTTTCCTAAAACTTTTTTCTACAATTTTTCATAGTCTTCCCCTGATGGTCAATCGAGTGAGACTGATTATTGGGCACCACAATTTGATTGAGTGAATGTCCTTCTTCACCTAAAAAGAAAACATTTTGTGTCGTGATAACTTAATTTGTTCATTTCCCAATAATAGTGATAACGCTTCTTTCACATATAAGAATAGCAAAAGTAAAGAGCAAACAACATTTTGCTTGTGTTTATCTCTGTTGTATGTCGGTTCTCTAGAAAATATCGTCGTCGCCGTCGAAAAGGTTCCTTCGTTTTCTGTAGTTATCGGCAAGTGTCTGAGTGTGGCAGTATTTAAATCCAGAGACACGCGATTATCACCACCACTATGATCACATCACCACCTGTTTTGTATTAAAATGGGGAAGAGGACACTCACATGCACACGAAAGCTACTTCGTTAAACAATTAACCAATCCTGTTGGGCTTTCCCACCTAAATTAGTCGTCACGCTTCCTTTAACACTTCCTACATTACTTCATTAATTGAACCCTAATCCACCCACAAATCTATTGACGAGATCTATTCTTCTGGAAACTAGGTCTGCTTTAGAAAATAGATCTAGATTTTGTGTCTTGTGTGTAGATCTGGTGGTATCAGAAAAAGAAAGTGTAGGAAATGATTCATAGTCAGTAAAATCCATCATCCATGAACGGATGGTCCTCTCTCTTCAGAGGTTTACAGTGCTAAGACTACCATTTTCAAACACTTCTTTCTCCAAATGTCAACCTGAAAAGTTTGGTGATGTAGACTGTTAAAAGTGAAAAACAATTTTACAACCTCAGCCAAATAGACACGTTAATCTATTTTTGGGATGTGTGGTAGGACAAACAGTTTATGATATACCATTGATCCTCGACCTTTTCTGGTTTGTGGTCGTATTCTTATCAGCAGAAAACCTTTTTCACCTTATTCGCACTCACCTTTCTAAACATGAAATATGCTCTGAGGTCTTAGAACTCATCTAAAATTCGCACCTAACCTTATGATCATGAATTGTTGGTTTTTAAATTTTTTCACGAAACGAATATTCTCCTTCTGTCTCCAGTCCCCATGACACTGTTTTCATCACCAAGCATCGTCTCATTCACTGTCATACCGAAATCAAGAAAATTTCTTTGTTTATGGCTCACAATTGGAACCAACTCAAATTGGATAACTGAAACGAAAGAGTGAAATTGGTTGTTTACACTATATCGAAAGAGGCTTTCGTGTAAATACTTACGAAGACGCCCGTTTAATATACAAAGTACGGAAGAAAGAAACATCATCTGGTGATTGTCGGAGACCAGAGGCCTCGATTCACTCAGAAAAATGATTAAATACGAAAATCATGAACGATGACTGTTGCAAAAATGCCGAATCGTACGCCATTATCATGTGAAACATCCCGCGTCTTCCTCAAAGGAAACTCTTAGGGGTGGCGCTGGACTTGTAAGGGGGTTGTCGAAGGTTCGCAATTCCATAGAGTACTTGACTTTCAAAGTTGTCTTTCTGCTGTTGTCTTGCTGTGGAAAGACATGCCATACATATTGTAGAAAATTCTTTTCTGTTTGTGTGGATTGGAAGTTTTTAGGTTTTTTCTTGGATGAAATGTTTCGTTAAGTGTTAAGAAATGGAATTGAAGTACTCGAGAGGTTTCCGTCAGTTTCGAATGGAGGTGCCCTATGAAAGAAGCCGGCATCAGGACATGACTTGAGAACGAACAGTGGCGTCCTATGGCTTCTACGTGAGCGTAAGTATAAAAGACTTTGTTACCGAGTATTGGTTTCTAATACTTGCATATATAGCGATATATGAAACTAATAGCTCAAATTAAATTCTACGAAGTATTAGTACGTTGAGAATTTTTGTGAAAAGTTTGTGAAGAAAAGCTGGTACGAACTGAATTTGAGAAGGTGAGTGATCGGATTTTATTTTTCGTTTTGATAATCTTAAAGAATAGTGGTGTTTGAATTGACAATTTTGCTGTAAATTCTGTATTTGGCGACACTAATTGAGTTTAGACTCTTCTTTTATTAGTCAACGTTTTGGAACTTGAGATTCATTTTCTACCATCGTTTTAGAAACTCTATGAGAAAGAAGAAACATCAATTTTTTCTCCGAGTTCTCGAAGAAAACGGTTACGAACCTGAATGTGGGAAGGTGAGTGAACCGTATTTATTTCAATTTTGAAAATCCTAAAAAAATAAAATTAAATTTTCAACTTCACGATTGTTTACGGTTTAGAGACTTGAATTCGTTCAAATCTACTAAGAATGCAGTGAACTACAATGAGATGAAGTTCAAATCGATATTTAATTATGTTCACAGGTGTCTCGACAGGTCCGGTATCATCAGACGAAGAAACTACTTTGGGGAGAAAGAAGAAGACGTCACTTCCTATTTTAGACTTATTTTAGAGCTTCATTTGAAACTCACTTTGAGAATAACATGATGAAACATTTTCCATGACCACAACATCAACATGATCACAGTTCGACATTTTATTCTTTTCCACTTTTCTCGATAGAAATGGAAACTTCAACGGAAAAAATCACCCATACTGTATGAATTCTAAGGGAGAATTGTCTAGAAATAAGACGGTTTCGAAATTTCATTCTTCCCGTCGGTGATGGTAATTGGAAGCCACCCCTTCACCAGGAGTGTCCAGTACCACAATCCCATCGATGAGGATCCCACTTTAAGGTGAGACTCTAAACATGATTCACCTGTTTTTCTGTTTAAGTCCCTGAAAACTCTCACTCTGAGGGTGCCATGATGACAATTTATTCTCTGACATATATCAACATGATTACAGCTCATTGATGGTTTCTACACCTTGTCTGAAACTAGTATTATTGCGGGAATCCTCACCATTTTTGGAAATTAAAATCACTGGAGCTACACGATTCAGTTTCATCACTGAAACCGTGAACCTTTCTGTTGAAAGGAAAGTCGAGGACCAAACCGTAGCAAAGTGGATCCTGCCCTAAAGGTTCTCGCACCATCAGATACCGTGCATCAGAGTTTAACTCTGACAGTTTCATGATGAAAAAGTTTCTATGAGCTAACATCAACATGATTACAGCTCAAATCGTTGCTACATTTTTCTGAATCATTTGATTGCTGAATATTTGAATTTTGTGTTGAATGTTTGTTGTGTAGATAAAGTTGTAATAGTGGTTGTCGTTTGGTTTCGAATCTGACGATTTTGTTTTGATTTTTGCATTTCCAAAAACGAGTCACAAGGTTCAAAGTCATCTCAGAATCACTCTGCTTTCGTCTGAAATCCAACAGACAATATTCAGAATATAAACATCTCACCT
>JADMLL010000005.1:12700660-12741941 GCA_016920875.1 Columbicola columbae
ATGAAATTATGTCAAAGATACAGACTTCGCTGTTTTCTTTAACAGTTTCATTTTTCATATAGTATGAATAGTATGAATTTGATTTCGTGTTGGTTTCACAAAACTAATTTGGCGGAGGCCATCCATTCCATGTCACATATATAAAGAAGAAGAAGATTTCTCCAGAAATGCCTATCTTTCATCATTTTGGCCATATTTGGGGTAAAGATGTCACCGCCGAACATGAGCAATAGTTTTCCCTGTCCGGCCAACGCCCAAACCCGGATATTATGGGATATTTTGGGTCTTCTCGGAAATGCTGTCAAAGGTTCCGAATTCAAGTTACGAGGCTCAATTTTCGAGGGACCTGTCCATCACTATCACCTCAAGAAGTTCCAGGAAACATGAAATCAGAAGTCAGTTGAACTTGTGAACTCTACACAGACTCCTCGTTTATGTAATATATGCTTTTCAGGATTTGATTCTTAAAGAGTTATACTTATTCCTGAGGTGTCAGTGATCGAGAAGCAAGAAATACGAAAATAGTGATTTTATTCGTGATTAAAACTTAAAACTTCTCTGTTGACCCCTTCCGGAGGAAGTTACTTGAGATTTAAGTCGACAATTTCAGCAGTTAAAAAAATTTTTTTTCCCCGAAAATACATCAAACGAACTTCTCTTATCTTTCTCTATCGAAGTTCTACTTTGAGACGAAATGCTGCTTTTCCCTTCGGTGAATTCAAGCCGCGAGAGTGCCCTTTACTTTACTAGTGGCCTGCTGTCGTGATATAAAACCCACGTAAACCCCTCAACACTATTTCATCTCACTTTCGCTGACTTGAAAAAACATTTTCATCGATAAACTAAATCAAACAAAGCCCATAGCGTAACAAAAGAAATTGGTACTTACAGCCGTCAGCCGAAACTCTGCAGAATTTGAGATGCAGTGGTGAAAAATCGATGAGGCAGAAGGAGGATTTCCGTTTTCCCAACCTTAGAGTACCAAATCTATGACGTCATACGGGAAAGAAAATTCATGAAACTTGAACCCGTGATTTTAAACATCCGCTTTCGTCCAAAAGAAAACAATTCAAATTAGATGTTAATTGAGGGAAAAACTTTTTTAAAATGATTCTCAGAGATTTTGAAAGATAGCGGGAGCCGAAGATTTGATGACGTAGTAGTGACGTACTTCCCTATGATTGTGATTTCCGCTTGGCACGTGTATCAACCCTTAAACGACATCCCTCTATGGTCATATTTCCAAAAAAATGGCAATCATAATGGCGGATAGTGTTCGCAAAAGTTGGCGTCCAAAACAAATTTTTACTTGACTGTGGTGTTGGGAAAAAAACGGCAGAGCTCTACGTCATTCATGGGTGAGTTTGAAAGATGAATTTTCCGAAATTTCATAAAAACTAAATTCATGTAAATTTTAAACCTCACTGAGGTCGTCTTGATTTTGTTTATGTTTAGATTCGTTCGTTTGTCAAAGAGAAACCATTACATTCTGATTTTGGTAAATTGATGAGAAACGTTCGAGATTTTCTGTGATGGAAAACCAAAGTGATTCGTCCATGAAAAGAAACAAGACTGGAAGAAGATGAAGAAGAAAAAGGTTTGAGACGAGTCAACGACAATGCCTGAAACAGGGAAACAAAAACTGAAATTAAATATCTGACGTCCTTGGATAGCAACCAAAGTAAATATCTTCAAATATCATGGCTGCAGTTTCCAAATTTTATTTCATCCCAGATGCACCCAATGAAATAAAGAGTGGGGAAGTAAGCATGATGTTCAGAAATCAATTTTTAAAATAAATTTAAGAAAGTTCATATATAGGTTCTATAGAATACAATAATGAAAAATTTCAGAATCTCGAAATGGATCGACGTCTTCCCACAATACCAGACGATTGTGTTAGGTTAAAGTGAAGAGAAGTCTGTCGTGTTGTAGCCACGACTCACCATTTTGAGAGGTATGAGAATCACTCGCCGTCGAAAATACGAAGGAGCAGAAAGTATTACGATAAAGATCATCATAGTTGATTAATCCACCAAGTTTCCCTAGGATTGGTTCAAAAAATAATAATAAAAATAAACAAATCTTCGTACTAACTGACTGATTATTGACTGATTTCCTTCAATGTTCCAAGCAAACTGAGTTCAGATACAAAACTTTGGATTCCATCCCCAGTAAAAACGACTACCTCAGTCAGGACTGACTAAAGTTGGATACAAGAGATTTTAAATAAACAAATAATTTTAGACACAAACTTTTTGATAAAGTGAAAGCGACAAGAAAATTTTCGATTCAAGTCATCGGACATGTCCCAACCTGATCCTTTTCTGGTGTCTCCTGAATACTTCTCTTTTGAGGAGGCTTTATGCCATGACGCAGCCTCCAGACATGAAAGTTTCGTCGTGTGAACGGTATCCCCGACAATTTCTTGCGGATTCGTTTCCAACGCGAATTTAAGCCGAAACAAAGAACATCCATAAAATTTCTGAAAGATATTTGAGTAAACTGTGAGAGTGATTTTTGTGACTTCCTTCCTGGGAACACCTCTTGCACAATTTTACGTTATGCATATCCTCAATTCAAAGTTTCTATACTACTTGTTTGTATTTCTTAATATACTAATTAATATGAACACTTAATCTTTAGATAAAACCTGATACAGTAACCCTAAACAATCATTTAAATAATTTTATATGTGAATATTCAAAAACAATACAGAAACGAACGGGTCAAAAATGGATTTGGGTGAAACGACTACAAATAGAAATAAATAACAAGAATACAGGAAGAACACTAAGAAGAGGAAGAAGATGAGCGGCTTTTCATAAATTTATATTTAATAAAATTTTTATTATAATATTAAGTTAAACGTATATATATTTGGTTAGATAAAATTGAACAGACACATTACAACGTCTAGTTAACACATCCAGGAAGAAGATTGGTACAGACTAAATTTAGTAGTTTTTTATACTAATTAATTTAAACTCGTAGTAAAAAATTTCAAAATTTTTCCAACACTCGAAATAACTGAAAATCATTCGGGGAGTATTCGGGATGTATATACGGGATGCGGGCTCCCGTTGCTCCCAATTGAGTTCATTAATTTTTTGCAGCGTTGTTCGAGTCCCATGTGGTCTAGCATTATCTTGGTGGAACAATACTTTCTTCATATTCACTACTTTCCAAGGTGATTGGAATAATTCTAACCACGAAAGACTGTCCTATGAGATGAATGCATCTTCTCTGTGATCTGATCCGCTGTTAAATTTGTTTCTGGCTCGGCTCGAAGAGTTTTAAGAACGTCGTTATCAGGACGTCCATTTATTCCAAGCTTTTTCCAAGTCTGTATTTTTCAAACCATTTCTGTCAGTCTTTACACTAGTAGTATGTGCTCCATGCACACTTTTTATTGCTACGCATCTGATAGTTTCGCCACTCGTAAAGAAAAAAATATGACACACATGTGACATTTTAAGTGTTATCGATATTCATTTTTATCGGTACTCATATGAGTCCCAATTTTGTGAAATTTGATGGGAAACTGACGAATACATCAGTCAAGCGATGACAACTTTCGAGGGGTTCAGAATTTGGTAGAGTCATTGCCAATGCTACTACTCGACTGATCCGATATTAAGCTTTCTCCTCACTTAAATTTTTCCTGAACAAAGGATAACTTTTATAAGTACTTGTTAAAGCAATTCAAATCCACTTTCATTTTATTCCTGGCTGCATTCAACCAGGTTCATTTCAGATCCAGCTAAAACTGTGACACAAAGTTTCATTTAAACTTTTATACCAATTGAGTAGAGAGCGATGAGGAAAGTGTAAAATATTTTAGGCTTTCCAAGTTCAAGCAAGTGTAAAATTCATTCTACCACTTCTTCCCTCTTCTCCAAACAGAACTCTGGTTTGGAGCCGTAATAACAAGAAGTAGCGAGTGAGGGTATTCGATTCCTCACAAATATTATAAGACCTGAAAAAATTATAAAATGAAAAAGTCATTTTTGTATATAAATCAAATTCAGGGTATTTATAATAAGTACTCGAGAACCGATTTCTCCCCCTGGAAGTTTCCACTGACAATACGCGTATTATCAGTGGAAACTTCCTACATCCTTTCTCCTTTGTTTTCCTCTTCCCTTCTATACCTGTCCCATCTCCACTCAACCTTCCTCGTCCGTTGACCCCATCCCTTTCCTACCTACTTCCAAGTAGTCGTTTCCTCTCTCTTCTTCTCTTTTCAGTTCAGTGTTCGCCCTGACGATGTCCACAGCTGTCGAAGTGGACGAAACGTTGGCTTTGTGTTCAAATATGACGCGGTGTAAAAACCAGTGTTTAACGTGTTTAGTTTCAATTTGTCTTGTTAATTTAACAATTAAGAAAGATTTGTAGCTGGAAACAGGTAAAATCCCTGTGAGTAAATTCAACGAATCTACTCATGGGTTTCTAGCATAGCCCTCTCTCCCTCAAACACTACCTAAATCAGTCGTCACGCTTCCTTTAACTCTTCGTCCATGGGTTCACAGTTTCAATTATGATGAATGGAGATGTTTTCCTTTTGATCCCCACAACAGTCAAAGTCTTCCATCGTCTTGTCTCTTCTCTAAAACAATTTCATATCTAGGTAGAATACACCAGATAGAATTCATTACGATTTTCCATTTCTATCCTACAAATAAAAATAGTTTTGATGTCTAAAAGGAATCAGTGAAATTGAAACTTTATCGAAAGATATCTTCGAGTAGTTACTTACGAAAACGAGGCACTGAATGTTCAAAGTGGAAAGAAGTAAACATTTTCACTCCTGAAATCCTCTCATTATGGCTCACGATTCCACTAATCCACGACTGGTCATGTTTGCCTTTTTGATCCCAACTACAGTCAAATTAGTCCATGACCTAATGTCCCATAGGTTTTGTTCTTAAGTCTTCTGTTGTATAAAACAATTGTTTTCCAAATGGGGTACATCGGAATCCAAAAATATGTCAAATTTCGTGTCTGAAAATTGGATTTGGAGACTGAAACGAAGAAGTAAAATTGATTATAGAAAATTTATCCAAAGATATCTTCCACTTGTTACTTACGAAAAACGCCCGTACCATGTTCAAGGTACAGAACATTTACATACCTTTTGATCATGGCTGAAAAAAGGTGCTGGTTCAGTCAGAAAATCGTTAAAATAACGTTTATGAACGATGAGTCTTGAAAATACGGCAAATCGTACGCCATTATCATGTACAGCTTCCCGCGTGATCCTCAAAGGAAACTCTTAGGGGTGGCGCTGGACGGGGTTGTCGAAGGTTTGCAATAACCATAGAGAATGAATTTCTTGGTTCCCTCCCAAATTCTTTAATAAACTTATTTAAAACAATTTTCCTCATTTTCTTAAATTTTTACTTCAGTTTAAGTATTTCGTCATGGTATATAGAGGTCAGTGTTTCACCAGCAAGGATTCATGACCCGTAAATTTTCTTTTCTGGAATGAACATCTCGTATTTGGTACTCAGGGGTTGGTAAAATGAGTTCCTTCAAGCCTATCGATTTTAGACTTGAAAAGTTCTCTTTCTGCTGTGGTGGTGCTGTGGGAAAGGCGTGTCGAACAATGGAGTAAGAAAATAATTTTTCTTTGGGTGTGAATTGAGGGTGTTTCGAGTATTTGAGTAGTGGAAAAGTTTCGTTAAGTGAAGTGAAACATAAGTAAGATACTGAAGCCAGATTTCCACCAGTCTTGAGAGAAACAGACCACAGCACGGAGACAAGGGAACATCTTGAGGGACTTGTCTTGAGGAAGAGCAATGGCGTTCCATATGGTGTACATGTAGGTAAGTAAAAAAGACTTTGTTAAAGGTTATGGTTTCAGATTTCGGTCGTCGATGACAATACGACCTCATTTTTCTCGTTTTCCAAAAGGAAAAACAAATTTTTCTCTTGAAAGGTGAAATAGGAAGATACACAGGATGAGGTCTTATGTGGTATAGGGAAAAATAGTATTTTGATTATCTTATATGCTAATGAATCAAATTTGAGGAGAAATCGAGTATTGACGTCTCAGTATTTGATTAAATATGAAGGTTGAACGGTATTTTGAGGTTAAGGTATCCAAAAAGCTTTTGCTAGGCGTTGGCTGAGAATAAGGAGAAGTGGAGTGCTCACGTTCAGTGAAGTTTCCAGGAGAAGTTTCTGGAAATTAATATTCCTTTCCTTTTGGAAAAGTCAAATGTTTAAAATTAATCCAGTTTTTCTCTCGTTTTGAGATTTCAAAAATGCTTTAAAAAGACATTTTGACGATTTATCTGATTCAAATATAATTTTTCGGGTGATGAAGATGACCATTTGTTCACATTTATTAATATAATAATCATATGTGTACATTATTCATGAATAATATTTATACTTACCAGTTGTAAAGCTCTACTCTACCAATCATAAATTGGTGTATTCTTCTAAATAGAAACTAAATTGAACAACGAATTATTCTAATGAATGTCTCTCTTGTTTGTGGTTCTAGTGTGTGAGAGTACAAGTGAGGAGAACTCCAGTGAGGAAGACGATGAGGGTGAAAGGGAACCACTACAGCTTCAGCTATCATGACCTGACCACCATATCACGTCAACCATCTCATCAAACCATCGAAGCGTTGAGGAAAACTCTCCGGCCACCCTAGTAGTGTGTCACCTCTTAAACCTTTAATGCGATGTGAGAGTGTTTGTCAGTTGTATTTATAGTTCATCAATCCTGAGTGTGTGGTTTTGTTGTATGTGACTTTGAGTGTTCCTAGATTTCCTCGCATCCTATTTCCTGTCTCGTACATGTAGATGAAGTCAAATATTCATTCTTCTATATGGTCACTTCAAGAACAGGTAGACACATGAGAGATCGCCTTAGAAGTACATGTCAGGTGATGGAGTTCCATCTGGACGATTTCGAAGTGACTGCCTGGTTTTGAGGTGATTGTCATCAAGTGTAAATGAGAACGAAGGAAAATAGAGAGAAAAAGAGACAAGAAAAGCGGTGATGACTTTGGTGTCGGTGTTCGGTCACCGTCACTGGTGTAACTATTCGGTGAGACGAAATAGATTGAAATCACTCATAATCTAAGCATGCTTATCATGGTTATCGGGGTCCAATAGAATAACCAATGTAACGTAGTTGTAAGGTACTTAGTGATAAGACATTTAGGTATAAGGCGAATTGTTATTAGTTATAACTTGTTGTTAATGTTGGATTGTTACTCGATTGTTGACGATTGTTGGAGATTTATTTTTTCACTTTATAACACTCATAAAACTCTTATGGGTGTTATATCCCCGACCCTCATCCCCCCAAAAAACAACCAAAACCAAAAACCAAAAATCGTTAATTTTCGTCTTTTTGTTTTCTACTGTGCATTGTTTCCGTTTCGTTTCGTCTGTTCTTCCACCATCCGATCTCCTCTCGCCTCACGCCTTATTCGATTTCACGTTTTGTCTCCATCGTATCACCCGTCGAATGCAGTCCGCAAACCCGGTGTTCTCTCTCTTTTTACTTCTCTCGTCCTTCAAGTTTTCCGTCAAGACATTGAACGTGACGGTATCGTCTGATATCCTTGCGCTTCTTTCGGATTATTGGCTTTCTGGACATCGTCCTTGTGCCCAACTACTCCTGAGACTGATACAACACACCCAGATACACATTCTGAGCCCTTTTACGTGGATCGAGGACTTTTCCTCTATTAGTAGCCCGACTACTATATTCAGACTACGTGACCATGTGAACGGAACCACCATCTTCTCGTGGAGGACCATCACCTCTGAGTCCTCTATAGAACACGCGAGTCAGAATACACCATATCCGACGAAGGAAATGGTCGATGTGATATCCTTCGTGTCACCGAGATTCCATATTCCACCTTGCCTCCCTTCTACCACCATCACTCCTCCATCACATCCTTCTCATCCTGCTAATCTATTCCTCTCTCCTTCCGCCTCTCTTCGTCCATCTTTCCTCCTCACTTTCCTCTTCCGATTCTTATCGAGTTTCAAAATATACAACCAAATCAACAACAACAAGCAACGACAACGACGACGACGACGACAATGATAACTTCAACGAGTGACCAGAGTTTCACACTTTCGTCCTCATCCCACTCGTCCATACCTCCTCAAAGGTGCACACACTGACCTACACGAGTCGAGGGAGGTAGTGATGAGATGGTCAGGATGTGGACGAAGTGTGAAGCTCTATGTGTAATGTGTGTGTGATGGTTTCGTCTCAGTCTCACCGCTTTCTTGTTCTCGCTCTCTATTTTCTCGAGGTGTATGTCAGTTGGTTGAAAATGGTCATCACAATCATTACGTTTATTGTATACTGTATAACTGAAGTATAGGCTAAGTCTCAGGTAGTTTTAAGTTTCTGGGGGACTGAAGAGTGGTTATTATGTCTGTGAACATCGTGCCATGGAAGTGTCGACGGATCTCCGCCACCATCTGGTCCAGCCGATGCGGACGAATGTTTCGGATGACACGTGTCTCGGTGTTGGTAAGAGAACATCACTCTGCTCAAGAGTGTACGAGTACTCTCACTCTTTTCTGTGGTCCGATACAACGGCTGGCGATCTTCGCATACTAAGAACATCAGAGCAGTGACATGTCGAGACCTCGTTTATTTCCTCCTCTACGTGTACCTCTTTTCTTCTCCTGTTCATATTTCCTTTGCTCGACGAAAATCACTGAAGTTATTCCTCCTCGTTCACGCCGCTCCTGAATACAACTTCTACTGCCTTTCGGACACCCATACACACAATAGTTCATCAGTATTATCCTTTGACCTATCATCCTCTTCATCATTCCTCGGAACCCGCTCAAGTCTCCAGTGACGAGATTCGGAACTACTGGTGTGAAGACGGGGTAGATGGAAACCACAGCAACCAGAACAGAATCCAGGTATTCGAACGAGTGCCAACTACTGAAGACGCAGAGAACTCGAGGATACCCGAACAACTGGTTGAGTCGTAGTTGAGTGCACTCGTTGACATTGTCGAAGACAGAGAAAGAGTGTCGTCTTCTCTCGAGATGGTGACAGACACTGAGTGAGAATGATTCTCGAGTGAACTGTGAAATGTAGACACACACAGACGGATACACACGCAAGGCAGACGAAAGGGAACATCGAAGCAGGGTAGCTTGCCTTCACTGAGATACGTGTCATCGTCCGACCGGAACGGACATTCATTCACCACCATCGACTCTATCCGTGAGAGTGTTGCGACCCATCGAGGACTGGGTAGCCAACAATCAGTCAAGAAGACCGTCGCGTGAGCTTCGTCGTATTCACAACCAGACATCGATGGACTTTAGAGAATAAGATAGACATTGAATAGGAAATGTAACAGTTATTCTGAGGATGTGTTGTGATTGTAACATAAGTTAGGATAAGATGGAGGAGTGTTTGTAGGTATGAATGTGTTTTTGTGTATTCACAATTTATATACAAAGAAGTCACTCTTTGTCGTCGTCGTCGTCGTTGTTGTTGTTGTTGTTCTGGCTTTAGTTATTTGAAAATTTGAGTGGAATGAAATCCACCATTTCCCTCGTCGGTAGTAGCGTACGTTGATTCGGTTTGTCTTCTTTCGGTCTCATACTATCTATCACAATGTCTACCGAAAAATTACTGGATCCACATAAATCGGCTCAGAATGGGTATATGCGTCTGTTCGATCAGTCTCGGTAGTAGTTGGACTGAGGACGAAGTCGAGAGAATCAAAAATCGGGAAGAGGTCCAAGGAGGAGGTGTTATCGGAACGTGAAATGTTCTTGGACGAACACTGAGCATGAGAAAGCGAAAGTGAGAGGACACTGACTTTGGCGGGGTGAATTGGACGGTTGATGAGGTAGAGAAGAGTACGTGAGGTCGAAATGAGTCTGATGTGAGTAGTGATAGGATAAAGTAGTATAAGACGATGTGTAGTGTAATAATGCATACTACAAAATAAAAAGACGAAAATTAATAATTCTGTCTAAGTTATTTCACCCACCATCCAAAGGATTTTCATGAACTTTTGAGTTGACATAGTAAGAATTTAGAGCCATGTGGAAAGGTGACCAAATCTTAAAATATTTCTAACAAAAGGAATACCAGCAACAATTTTAGACTATTTGGCAATTAAAATGCCAAACCTCATTGAACCTCACATGATTACACTTACAGGATGTATAGTGGTTCTCACTTAACCTGCCTTCGATTTCGACATGATAAATTGATATTCATCGACACCCAAAAAGACCACCAGTGACCGGAGATCAACATTTGAACACATAATTTTAAAGGCAAAGGAGTGGAAGAGAAGGAGAGAAGTGTAGGAATATATCCCGTTACAGAAAGACTCATTATACAAAAATACTAAACAAAGAACTCGTCCACTTTCATTTGCCTATTTTACTGTATGTTTCACTTACAAGATAAATATTGTACTGTTGACTCGACTATTGAGAGTAGATACACCTTCATTTCTACTTCTAATGGTCTTGTCAACAGTGGGTTAACAACAATATCTGTAACAGAGAACTTATCTACTTTTGTTGATGATGAATATGATATGTCTTGAAGAAGAAATCAAAGACAAGTGAAGGTGGTTCATGTTTCGAGGGTCGGTTTTATGGTCAGCTTGTTCGATTTATGTTTCTAACAGGACCAAACTGGACAAAAGACCAGGTAAAGTAGAAGGAAGCAGAAGAGTTTATTTTCATTTGTATCTCATCGTTACAGGTTGAGGATTGACTTAAATTCAATTAGCTTATTTCAGATCAGGTGAAGAGAAGTTTCACCATACCACAATGATAGTTGATGAGAGTGGTTTTACCAGCACTTTTCAAAAAATCATTTGTATTTCACAAATTATTTGAGAATTGAGGCAAGTTGAGGCCTGTTTGTTACTTAGAGTGCGAGGAGTAGTGTAGTGGTGTTAAGGTTCCTGACTGGTACGCAAATGGTTGTGGGTTCAATCCTTCGCATGTTATTCAAACCACAATCAAAAATTGTTACAGATAAAATTATCTGTGAATTTATTTTAGAATATATGTACGTATCTTAGGAAGAAAATGAAAAAGAAATCTTTACAACACAAATTATTTATTGAAATATTACAATATTCAATATTTTTCAGTAGGACCGATTTCAAGTGTTCTTTGCTTCCCCCTACGGGGTTTCCTCTTTAGATACTCGTCTTCCAGTTTATCATGATTGATAATAATAATTAAAATATAAGAAAATTTACTATAAAACTAAAAACGTTAAACACGTTGGGTTTTCACACCGCGTCATATTTGAACACAAAGCCAACGTTTCGTCCACTTCGACAGCTGTGGACATCGTAGGGCGAACACTGAACTGAAAAGAAGAGAGAGGAAACGACTACTTGGAAGTAGGTAGGAAAGGGATGAGGTCAATGGACGAGGAAGGTTGACTGGAGATGGGACAGGTATAGAAGGGAAGAGGAAAACAAAGGAGAAAGGGTTTTGGAAGTTTCCACTGATAATACGGGTATTGTGTTCTAATATGACGCCGTGTAAAAACCCAGTGTTTAACGTTTTTAGTTTCAAGTTCGACTGCCACGGAAACTTAAGTTCTAAAATTTACTATATATTGAACAATTTCTTCGCCTTTCCGCTTATCAAAAAAATTACAGAGTTAATTATTAATGATTGTTGATGATGGTCGTAGACCAGAGGCCTCTATCAGCTCGGAAAATGGTAAAATGATGAAATTCATGAACGATGACTCTCACAAATACTCTGAATAGTACGCCATTATCATGTGCAACTTCCCGCGCCTTTGTCAAAGGAAAAACTTAGGAGTGGCGCTGGACGAATGACTTGTAAGGGAGTTGTCGAAGTTTTGCAATATCCATAGAGTACTTCGCCTTCACAATTGTCTTTCTGCTGTGGCCTTGCTGTGGAAAAGTCACGCCAAACATGTTATAGGAAAATTTTTTTCTGTTTGTGTGGATTGTTTGAAGTTTTTGGGGTTTTTCATGGATGAAATGTTTCGTTAAGTGTTAAGAAATGGGAATGGAGTGCTCGAGTGAGGTTTCCATCAGTTTAGAGAGGAAGGTGCCCAGGAAAATAAGACGACGTTGGGACATGACTTGACAAAGAACAATGGCGCCCCATCGCTTCTTCGTGGGCGTGAGTACAGAAGACTTTGTTAACGAGTATTGGTTTCTAGTACTTGCGTAAATGACCGTTAATATATTATAATATACTAAAATTTTGGCGACCACTTGATGTTCATAAATACGAGTATAGTTCACGCATTATTTTCATCATCAAATATTACACACAAATTTGATTTATGAGTATAATTGCCCTTTTATGAGTTGTATAAGGCTGCAACTATCCAAGTTCTGCGATAAATTCGACATTTGTAAAAATTTGGTGACTCTAGGCAATCTTCTGGGGACCCCTGGGGGGGGGGTAGCGACCCCTAATTTGCACACCTCTGAGCTAAAGATAATTTTCTCTCTTTGAATAAACGACAACAAATATCAAACACTCAAATTTTTACTTCCTATCCATAAATCGTATCTAAACCTCGTTCAACCAAGAAGTTGGAAAGACTGTTGGGGTGACACAGGATGACGCAGGAATAATTTCCATCGGATTCGCCGCACATTTAATATTATCACATTTTTTATTTATCATATTTAATTAATTTATTTTACATAAAATACCTATACTAAAACGAATTTCTACTTTATTCCTCCATCGCATTCAGGATGTCCAAGAGTTCTGAGTCAAAAATCTTTTCTCCGCGGTCTTCCATCCCTATCCCGACCTCCGACGAACCAACCTCGAGAGAGGTGGATGGTTGTGTAATGGCTTCTTCCCTTCGAGGAACCACGAGAGTTCCCACTGGCTCCCTTTCTGGAAAGAAGTACATTTCCTTCGAACGTTCAACCAAGGTGACCACTTTTTCGTTAGGAAGAAGTGGAGGGGAAACGAAGACGTACATGAATGGGTGAGGCACGTACGGAGGATATGATTTTAGAAGGTTCTTGATGACTCGTTGAAGGCCTCCCGCTTAAGAATGACATCGTTTTCTTCCAAATATTTCCTTCCTTTTTGTACAGGTATTGTTGGCACTTGGGTATAGGTCCTGTCCAATCCGGGGGGAAATTGTATATAGTCCGATCTGGGTATGACTTTATTGGGTGGTACTATGGAGGATATTTTTCGGAGTTCGTCAATGAGGATGAGGAGGTACTCATCTGGTTGTGAAGTCCCTGGATGGACATCGTCCTCGTAGTCATCTGACGTGTGAAATATTAGAGGGGGAATCGTTTCGAGCATTATCAACTACCTCGAAGGCTGATGAGGAGTCGCAGTGCAATTTCGTCGTCTTGGCTTTCGAATTGAATTAACCTTCCCATGTTCAGGTTCGCAACTGTTTTTCTTCACGAACCCGGAAGAAAATTAATCTCAGAGGAGTCAATTGAGGCAGGTGATAGATTTTCCGATTGAGTCTCTAGTCCAAAGAACGTTGACTAATGAAAGAAGAGCCTCAACTCAATTCGTGTCGCCAAAAACAACAATGTAAACTAAAATTCCCAATGTAGTCAAATTTTGTAGAATTGAATTTCAGTTATTAGTTTCATGTACATCGGTCATATATGCAAGTGCTAAAAACCAATACTCGGTAACAAAGTCTTTTATACTTACGCCCCCGTTGATGCTATGAGGCGTTTTTTTCCTTTCTCAAGTCATCTCCCGACGTCATCTTGTTTTCCTGCGGCACCTTCAAAAACCTCCAGTCCACACAAACAGAAAAGATTTTTCTACAACATGTTTGGCTTGTCTTTCCAAAAGCAAGCCTACAGCAGAAAGACCACATTGAAGGCGAAGTACTCTATGGTTGTTGCAAAACTTTGACAACCCTCTTACAAGTCATCCGTCCAAAAACGTCACCCCAAGTGTTTCCTTTGAACAATACGCGGGAAGTTGCAAATGGAAATGGCGTACTATTCAGAGTACATGCAAAAGTCATCGTTTATAAATTTTGTTATTCCACCATTTTCTCAGCCAATACTGGCCTCTGGTCTCCGACCATCATGAGAACATGCTTCCTTCTTCCGAGTATGAATATAAAACGGACGTCTTCGTAAGTAGTTACACGAAAATCTCTTTTGATATAGTATCAACAACCATTTTCACTCTTTCAGTTATACAAAATAAGTTGGAATAATGACGGATAATATGAGCCATAAACAAAGCAGTTTTGTTGATTTCAGTATGATATTAAAAGAGGCGATGAATTGTTGTGGAAACGGTGACGTGGAGACTGGGGAAGAGAGAGAATATTGGTTTCGTGAAGAACTTTTAAAACCAACAATTAATGATCATGAGGTTGGGTGCGAATTTTCGATGAGTCAAGAACCTCATAGCGTATTTCATGTTCTCAAAGGTGAGTGTGGATGAGCTGAGAAAGGTTTTCTCCTGATAAGAATACGACCACAAAACAGAAAATGACGAGGAATCAATGGTATATCATAAACTGTTTGTCCTATTACACATCACAAAATTACGGTAACCTGACTATTTGGCTGAAGATGTGAAATTGTTTTTCACTTTTAAAAGTCTGTATCATCAGACTTTTTAGGATGAGGTTTGGAAAACCAAGTGACAAAAAATATTGTAGGATTGTGAACCATAACTAAAGAAATTTTCATGATTTCAGTTTGATATTGAATGATACTATATTCAGAATATAAACATCTCACCTTCATCAAACTGAGGATGAACATCTCCGAGCGAATGAAACGAAGTCAAACATCACGAACTAATCCCACCATCGTGGACACTGTAAGTCTTCCCAAAATTCAGTTGTGAATCACAGTTACGACCACCCAACTAAATTATGTTCCCGGTGAGTTTCTAACTGTGATAAATTTTGATGAATTCTGCTCTAGTTTGAATTTCTCTGGAAGTCAGATCACATTCGAAAAGGTGAAATGAGGGTGAAATGTTTTTGTTTCAGTATTTCGATTCTAAGTGAAAGTGCCTGAAGCCAAGACGACAGAATTGCACTGCGACTCCGCATCAGCCTTCGAAGTCGTAGATAATGCTCGTAACGATTCACCTCTGATATTTCACACGTCAGATGACGACGAGGACGATGTCCATCCAGGGACTTCACAACCAGATGAGTACCTCCTCATCCTCATTGACGAACTCCGAAAAATATCCTCCATAGTACCACCCAATAAAGTCATGCCCAGATCGGACTATATACCATTTCCTCCGGATTGGACAGGACCTATACCGAAGTGCCAACAATACCTGTACAAAAAGGAAGGAAATATTTGGAAGAAAACGATGTCATTCTTAAGCGGGAGGCCTTCAACGAGTCATCAAGAACCTTCTGAATCATATCCTCCTTATGTGCCTAATCCATTCATGTACGTCTTCGTTTCCCCTCCACTTCTTCCTAATGAAAAAGTGGTCACCTTGGTTGAACGTTCGAGCGAAATGTACTTCTTTCCGGAAAGGGAGCCAGTGGGAACTCTCATGGTTCCTCGAAGGGAAGAAGCCATTACACAACCATCCACCTCTCACGAGGTTGGTTCGTCGGAGGTCGGGATCGCGATGGAAGACCGCGGAGAAAAGATTTTTCACACAGAACTCTTGGACATCCTGAATGCGATGGAGGAATAAAGTAGAAATTCGTTTTAGTATAGGTATTTTATGTAAAATAAATTAATTAAATATGATAAATAAAAAATGTGATAATATTAAATGTGCGGCGAATCCGATGGAAATTATTCTCGTATCATCCTGTTTCATTCTAACTGTCCCTCTAACTTTTTCAGTTACAGTATAGAAAAATAAAATAGTACATAATTGAATTATCAAAAAGCACGAAAGAAACAAAATGAAATTTTGAATGTTGACGACATAATAAACTGAACAAAATGCTTAACGTTCAAAAATTTTAGTCCTGTGGTAATGGACAAAGTTTTCTGATAGTACTTGTCGTGTTTTGATGTTGCCGTTTTGACTTTATACAGTTGAATTTTTTCATTTGCTTCTGGATGTAGTTTAATAATGCGACCTAGATCCCATTGCAATGGTGAAGACTAAATCTCCTTCCTTGGACTGACCTGATCTTCTGAACAACGAGGTTTTCTCCTAAAACAAGTGACACATTTTACTGCAAATACTCATTTGACTCTAGCGATTCCTCCATTTATTCAAAACCATGGTCTGAGTAGATACGAAAGTGTTTGCGCTCCAAGATGAATGTGTTTATGATGCTCGTGTTTGATCAGCAATAACGTAACCCTGTGTGAACTCGGTAATATGATTTGATGTTTTTCATCAAAGCTTGCCCTCATTAATCCGCTTCCGTCTATCATTGGACTCAATCGCAAAGGTTTACTGGATTTTGATAAATTCCTTCCTTCCTTTAAAACCTTAATTTCTTAATCGTAGACCTTATGCTGTACCTTTCTTAAAATGACTCTTAATGATTCTTCTAGTTCTCCTAACTAAAGTGGACCCAGACGTTTCTGACTTACCAACAACGCATATAATATATTAATATTTGATAGACATATGTACAATGTACGGTGCTAACTAGCTAATAAAAGACTGTTCCAGAACAGAAGATGTCTCGAATCTAATACAGTGGCACTTTGAGATACGAATTTTTGAGATAGGACGATGATCACAGACCGAATTAAATTCGTATCTCAAGGTACCACCGCAGTATTATTATAACGCTGGTATCTGGCAAGAATTCAGCGAAACCCTCACCTACATCAGCACTCAAGTATATTGTATATCTGAAAATTTGGTTGTCGCTTGAAACTTCCTCTTCGGATACTAATTGACTTTTCAAAGCAGAGTGGTCTAACTAGTGGTTTTGGTTTAGAAGTAGTTTTCATCTTCGATAGGAGTTTAAACTCAATAATTTTCCACATATTTTCTGTCTTACCAGAGTACACAAGACGACAACTAAACTTTGACTGGGATAATTGTAATTCAAAGGAAAAATAGGAAAACTACTAATAGGAATCCTCCTTCCCTAAATTTTTTTTCCCCTCCAGCTCCTACCCAGTAAGTAACGATATTTTACTAATTCAGCTTGGTGATGTACAGAACTACACAATAGACAAAAAAGCAAATTTTAGACAAATTTATTTAATTAATGAAATGCGAAAAAAATTATAAAATGCTAATGCCATGTAGAGTGCAAGAGTACAAAATCAAAACCAATCGAGTAATAAGAAATGGACTTCGCGACTCACGAACAGCGTTGACGTCTTTGGGCACTAAAAAAGTAACTGAATTGTAAAACCGTAGTTGATTTGAGGTAAAAATTTAAACAGTTACGAAAAGTACTTATACTAACCAAACATCCTTTGGAGGAATTACGAATAAAATGGCGGAGAGTAAAAATTCCGCGGAGTATAATAAATCCCTCGCAAAGGACGGTGAATTCAAGACATTCTTTGGGGTGTGCCTGGGAAAATACTATTTCAGGAAAGCAGAAGAAACGTGAAGGATAAATTCCGCGACAGTGCAGAAAAATTTGCGGAAGTGTCACAGATGTCAAAACTCAATTCAACCGGTTGACTTTTCTTGCAGATTGCAGGTTTTAACTTGCAAAAATTCAACCGGTGAAGGAGGAGAGGAAGAAGAAATGGTGGGAAACGAAATAGAAGAAAAGGATGGCAGGAAGGCGCCAAGGGATGCAGGGTTTCTACTGATCAATATTGTCAGTAATTATTACAATAGAGAAATAGAGGCCTATTTATTACTTTAATAAATTATTTGTAAATTAATTATCAAATATATGCTCCTATCACACTAAAGAAAGCGGGAAGGAAAAATAAAAATTGTACAATAAAATTATTTATTAAAGTATTATAATATTCGATAATTTTTGGTAGGAGAGTTTTGAGAGTTCGTTTCTTTCCACTACAGGTTTACTCTTACTCGTTTTTCACTTTGTAATTAATAATTATATAAATATAAGATATAGCACATATATTCAATAATTTTTCGCCGTTTGGCTTACAAAAAATATTACAAAGTTTATTAATTACAAAACATTACCTTTGAACAAGACCATCGCTTCTCCTCCCAGAATCTCACTTCATTACACCTTCTCTGAGCTTGTCCTTTGATATTTACTTTCTTTTTCAGTTTTTCAAATCGACAGAATTAATAATTAATTCACAACTAAATAAACTAAACAGAAATGATAGATTACTCCTGATTCTAAGATTTCTCCTCCAAAACCATAACTAAGAAGCATTAATTTAAAGAAGCCATGAGGAAGTCCTGACGGAAAATAGTTGTACCTGGACACTACCTGACAGTGAAGAAAAACGTTCCAGTACACTCTCATAAACCTAAAGCAAACCTAACCACCATAAAACCTGAACTACTTTTCATGAAGCTAGTTTTGGACTTGAATGTTCATTGCTTCTTGAACTAAACAGAAACCTAAAGTATTTTCTTCCACAATTCGGGTTCCTAAAACCTTTTTCTATGATTTTTCGTACATCACCTGGATATTGCGTTTAATTGAGTGAGACTGATTATCGGGCACCACAATTTGATTGAGTGAATGTCTTTCTTCACCTAAAAGAAAACGTAACATCTTTTGTACATGTTCCAATAATAGTGATAACCCTTCTTTCACATATAAAAATCCCAAAAGCAAAGAGCAAATAACATTTTGTTTATGTTTATTTCTGTTGCGTGTCAGTTCCTTCGTTTTCTGTAGTTAGTAGACAAGTGTCTGAGTGTTGCGGTATTTAAATCCTGAGACACGCGATTATCACCACCACTATGATCACGTCACCACCTGTTTTGTATTAAAATGGGGAAGAGGACACTCACATAAACACGAAAGCTACTTCGTTAAACAATTAACCAATCCTGTTGGGCTTTCCCACCTAAATTAGTCGTCATGGTTCCTTTAACACTTCCTATAATTACTTGGTTAATTGAATATGTACCCACAAATCTCTTGACGAGAACTATTCTTCTCGAAACTAGACCTGTTTTCGAAAATAGATCTAGATTTTGTGTCTTGTGTGTAGATCTATTGTATGTATCCGAAAAAGAAAGTGTAGGAAATGATTCATAGTTAGTAAAATCCACCATTCATGATGGCTCTCTCTTCAAAGGTTTAAATTGCTAAAAGTACCATTTTCAAAAACATCAACTCTAAAACACTTCCTTCTCTAAATGTCAACCTGAAAAGTTTGGTGATGTAGACTGTTAAAAGTGAAAAACAATTTTACAACCTCAGCCAAATAGACACGTTAACCTAATTTTTGATGTGTGATAGGACAAACAATTTATGATATACCATTGATCCTCGACCTTTTCTGGTTTGTGGCTGTATTCTTATCAGCAGAAAACCTTTTTCACCTTATTCACACTCACCTTTCTAAACATGAAACATGGTATGAGGTCATAGAACTCATCTAAAATTCGCACCAAACCTTAAGATCATGAATTGTTGGTTTTTAAATTTTTTCACGAAACGTATATTCTCCTTCTGTCCCCAGTCCCCATGACACTGTTTTCATCACCAAGCATCGTCTCATTCACTGTCATACCGAAATCAAGAAAATTTCTTTGTTTATGGCTCACAATTGGAAACATTATTTCAACTCAAATTGGATAACTGAAACGAAAGAGTGAAATTGGTTGTTTATACTATATCGAAAGAGATTTTCGTGCAAATACTTACGAAGACGCCCGTTTAATGTTCAAATCACGGAAGAAAGAAACATCTTCTGGTGATTGTCGGAGACCAGAGGCCTCAATTCATTTAGAAAATGATTAAATAACAAAATTCATGAACGATGACTTACAAATACTCTTAGTCGTACGCCATTATCATGTGAAACATCCCGCGTCTTCCTCAAAGGAAACTCTTAGGGGTGGCACTGGACGAACGACTTGTAAGGGGGTTGTCGAAGGTTCGCAATTCCATAGAGTATTTCACCTTCAAAGTTGTCTTTCTGCTGTTGTCTTGCTGTGGAAAAGACATGCCATACATATTGTAGAAAAATTCTTTTCTGTTTGTGTCGATTGGAAGGTTTTAGGTTTTTTCTTGGATGAAATATTTCGTTAAGTGTTATGAAATGGAATTGAAGTACTCGAGTAAGGTTTCCGTCAGTTTCGAATGGAGGTGCCCTAGGAAAAGAAGCCGGCATCAGGACATGACTTGAGAACGAACAGTGGCGTCCTATGGCGTCTACGTGAGCGTAAGTATAAAAGACTTTGTTAACGAGTATTGGTTTCTAGTACTTGCGTATATGACCTATAATATGAAACTAGTAACTGAAATTCATTTCTACGAAGTATGAGTACGTTGAGAATTTTGCTGTAAATTGCTGTATTTGGCGACACTAATTGATTTTAGACTCTTCTTTTATCAGTCAACGTTTTTGGAACTTGAAATTCATTTTCTACTATCGTTTTAGAAACTCCTATGAGAAAGAAGAAACATTAATTTTCTCCCGAGTTCTTGAAGAAAAACGGTTACGAACCTGAATGTGGAAAGGTGAGTGAACCGTATTTATCTCTATTTTGAAAATGTTAAAAATAAAATTAAATTTTCAACTTCACGATTGCTTACGGTTTAGAGACTTGAATTCGTTCAACGTTTCTAAGAATGCAGTGAACTACAATCAGATGAAGTTCAAATCGATATTTAATTATGTTCACAGGTGTCTCGACAGGTCCGGTATCATCAGCCGAAGAAACTACTTTTTGGAGGAGAAAGAAGAAGACGTCACTTCCATGGTTAGACTTATTTTTAGAGCTTCATTTGAAACTCACTTTGAGAGTAAAGAGATGAAACACTTTCTATGACCACAACATCAACATGATCACAGTTCGACATTTTATTCTTTTCCACTTTTATCGATAGAAATGGAAACTTCAACGGAAAAAATCACCCATACAGTACGAATTGTAAGATAGCACTGTTTAGAAATAAAATGGTTTCGAAATTTCATTCTTCCCGTCGCAACGATCGGGGGTGGTAACGTCATTAATGGTGATGAGTGGATGCCACCCGTTCACCAAGAGTACCACAATCCCGTCGATGAGGCTTATTCGAAACTCACTTTGAGAGTAACAAGATGAAACACTTTCGATGACCACAACATCAACATGATTGTAGCTCAACATTTTATTTTTTTACACTTTTCTCGATAGGAATCACCACATTTGAATTCTAAGATAGCACTCTCTACAAATAAATTGGTTCCTGAAATAAAACGAAAGTCGCTCTTCCCGTCGGTGAGGGCAATTGGAAGTCACTCATTCAGAACTGCAAGTAGGAAGTAAGGCATACAAGAGTGTCGAGTACCACAATCCCATCGATGAGGATCCCACTTTTAAGGTGAGACTCTAAACATGATTCACTCAGGTTTCTTCTGTTTAAGTCTCTGAAAACTCTCACTCTGAGGGTGCCATGATGACAATTTATTCTCTGAGCTATATATCAACATGATTACAGCTCGATGGTTTGCTCCACACCTTGTCTGAAACTAGTATTATTGCGGGAATCCTCACCATTTTTTTGGATTCAGTTTCATCACTGAAATCATGAACCTTTCTGTTGAAAGGAAAGTCGAGGACCAAAACCGTAGCAAAGAGGATCCCGCTCTAAAGGTCCTCGCACCATCAGATACCGTGCATCAGAGAGTTTAACTCTGAGAGTTTCATGATGAAAAGTTTCTATGAGCTTAACATCAACATGATTACAGCTCAAATCGTTGCTACATTTTTTCTGAATCATTTGATTGCTGAATATTTGAATTTTGTGTTGAATGTTTTGTTGTGTAGATAAAAGTTGTAATAGTGGTTGTCGTTTGGTTTCGAACTCACGATTTTGTTTTTGATTTTTACATTTCCAAAACAACGAGTCACATGGTTCAAAGTCATCTCAGGATCACTTTGTCTTCGTCTGAAATCCAACCGACAATATTCAGAATATAAACATCTCGCCTTCATCAAACTGAGGATGAACATCTCGAGCCAATGAAACCGAAGTCAAACATCACGAATTTAATGTCACCATCGTGGACACTGTAAGTCTTCTCGAAATTCAGTTGTGAATCACAATTACGACCAACCAACTAAAATATTTTTCATTTTCCTCGTTTTCCTCCAAGCGTCATAAACGACATTCTTACTAACCTATAAATCCAATCAACTGATCGGTCGTCGATACTACAACTTTTCATCGAAACGAACCTCATCCACTTCCTACATCCTTCAAATCGCTCGACGATCGAGTGTAAAATATGAAAACTCAAAAAATGAAACTGGTGAGGTCGTGGTTGAACTTTTCGTTTGGAATTCAAAATTTTTCCTCCTTTTTCTTCCGTTCATAGAGTCATCGAACGATACTTTCAGACGTCGTTGGGAAAAATTCTAGGAGGCACTGACGATTTTCCTTCCTGGAGATCTTTTCGGTGAAAATCCTTTCTCACTCGCTTCCATTTTAAAGTTTTCTCGTTTTCCATATTCTGTTGTTCTTTTTTATCTATTGAAATATAGACTTTGTGTTAGTGTGGTACTGTGTGTATCGCCCTATCTCTTTGAACTCAAAATAAAGTAAGTACAATTCTGGAAAATTCATTTTTCATTGGAAAAAGGTCAATCATTTTCATAGTTGTTCGTTGTGAAAGCACTGCTGAATGTTTAAAATTCTGTAGTGGGGAAAATGATATGGTGATTTCAAAGGCGTGGGATCACTTTGAAGGAACTTTGAAATTATAATATCTTTAAGGGTATACTTTTCCACCAGAAGTTCGGTATATAGTTATAGGGACGTAGAGCTTTGCCCAGGGTTTTCCATAAATGCTAGATAGGTCATTGACATGGGCGTTGGTTCGGGTGCAGCTTTTGCAAAAAACAAAGGAAAAATCATTGCGCAAGATCGCTGATGCATTCTGCACCTAAGCGACCAGAAATTAACTTGCCTGGGTGTGTGAAAGACAAGACAAACTTCGCGAAAATCTTTTGTTTCTGATTTGAAGAGAAAGTAATCTGAGTGAAAGGAAAGTCTCTTTTGTTAAATATCAAAGTCGTTTGAGGCTTATTCACCTTCCATATTGTATTTCCCGAGTGAGATACTGTACGTGAAATAGACATCGGTAAGTCTCTCCAGAATAAGTTATATGAAACCATATTGCCAAAATCAGATTCATAGTCCTGGCTTATACAAAAGTAATTTCATGTTAACACTTTGGATAGGAAATAGGTTTAGGCTTAACAGACTTCTGATTTCACGTTGCTCGACCACTTGACCGTACTTTACTTCATGAAGCGCTCAAAATTGATGTCTTTTGTAGAGTTTAATTCTAACTGTGGTAAATTATGATGATTTCTGTTCCTGTATGGTTTGGTTTATCTAGCAGACAGATCACATTCGGAAAAGGTGAAATGAGAGTGAAATGTTTTTGTTTCAGTATTTCGATTCCAAGTGAAGATGCCTAAAGCCAAGACGAAGAAATTGCACTGCGACTCCTCATCAGCCTTCGAGGTAGTTGATAATGCTCGAAACGACTCACCTCTAATATTTCACACTCCAGATGACGACGACGACGACGATGTCCATCCAGGGACGGCGCAACCGGATCGATACCTCCTCATCCTCATTGAGGAACTCCGCAAAATATCCTCCATAGTACCACCGAATAAAGTCATGCCCAGGTCGGACTACATACCTTTTCCTCCGGATTGGACAGGGCCTATACCGAAGTGCCAACAACACCTGTACAAAAAGGAAGGGAACATTTGGAAAAGAACTATGTCTTTCTTAAGCGGGAGGCCCTCAACCAGTCATCAAGAACCTTCCGCATCATATCCTCCGTACGTGCCTAACCCATTTATGTATGTCTTCGTTCCCCCTCCACCTCCTCCTAACGAAGACGTAGTCGCTCCGGTTGAACGATCGAGTGAAATGTATTTCTTTCCGGAAAGGGAGCCCGTGGGAACTCTAGTGGTTCCTCGAAGGGAAGAAGCAATGGGTCAGGGTTCGTCGGAGGCCGGGGTTCCAATGGAAGACAGTGGAGAAGACATTTTTGACTCAGAACTTTTGAACATCCTGAACTCAATGGAGGAATAAACTCATCTTTCAGTTACAGTGCAACCTTTAACTCAACTATACTTTACCAAAGAGAAAAGGCATCGAAATAATAGAGTTGTGGACGATATTATTTTGTTGAGAAATTCAAGTTATGCAGTATCTGATAGACATTGTTGTTATGAATATTATAGATAGAATATAATAAATAGAAATGTGTATCTGTTTTGTTGGAAATATAGAAATTTATAATACTTGTATATTTATTGTTTTTCCTTAAATATACTCCCTCACATCAGGGTTACTGGTGTGAGGAATAAAATAAAAAACTCCTGCTGTAATGACTGTTCTCTACAGGATCCTCCTTCTCACACCAATTTAATTTGTGTTCTTCTCGTATTACTTGACACTAACCGGATTCTACTAGGTTCTCTTTAGCCTTATGATTCAGTCGAATATACACTGTTATGGATAATTCATCGGGGGACAGGGAGGTAGGTCTACTGAGTCGAAGGCCGGGATCCCGATGGAAGACAATGGAGAAGACATATTTGTTTCAGAACTCTTGGATACTTGGTTGTAGTTGACATATTTTTAGTAAAATAAGCTATGGGCTATGTCAAAAATATCTCAAATTTTTCTGTTTAAAAAATTTAAGCTTTAGAAAAATGTTTTTCATGGTCGTAGTATTTTTGATTCGATTGTCATTTGCTTGTTTTTTCTTGTTATTGGTTTTGTGTCGTCTTGTAATGGGCTGTTGCATCGAATTCAGGTTTATACAAAGTTGCAAATTAAAAGAGATTTCGTTTGTTGAACTCATTGGGAAAGGTTTTAGCTTTCTAAAATGCACGAATAGTTTTATTTTTGATTTTCAATTAAATCATATTAAACGTTTGGTCCTTCGAGCCTGAATCAGCTTTATTGGTCTCTGAATCATAACAGCACATTTGGACAAAAAATGTGAACAGTTTGGACAAAGGTACGTTGATAGCGTTGCAATATTTGTATTCATTCTTCATTTGGTTTCTCAAAGTTCATTCTTTTTTAGTAGTCAGATTCATTTCTTTTAATTTCAAAATTTTCTATCTGAAATCATGCCTGAACTATCAGACCTACGAGTAAAACGCGGGCAACAAAAAATGGCGCTAACTAGAGTTAAAAATTCGTCGAGTCTTTGGATTTAGACAATTTCACTCAAAAACATTTTTTGAAATTAAAGCAAGATTGGAAAAGTTGCATAAAATTAGCGAAAAATTTGAAGAAACACAAAATGATATAGATATTCTGTTAGACGGACAGGACTAGGATGACGATTAGGCTACAGGGCCGAATTTGAGGACAACTTTTACATGAAATTGGAAGTCTCCTGCAAAATTTTTCGGACTCTAGTTCAAAATCATCAAATGAAGAAAATATTGCAATGAATAGGACACACATCGACAAGAAAAGAGTTAAATTACCGACTATAGAACTTCTCACCTTTGATGCCCATTACAAAAATGGATTACATACAGAGATTTATTCAAGTCTTTGAATCATGAACTAATTCATTTAAGCGGTACAGAAAATTTTCATTATTTGAAGGCTAGTCTGAAGGATGAAGCACTTTCTTTGGTCGACTCAACACCGATATTGGAAGAGAATTATGAAGTAGCATTAACAGCACCTTAACAGACAGATATGACAATAAAAAATTATTAATACAGTGGTACCTTGAGATACGAATGTCCTAACATACGAATTTTTTGAGATACGACATGAAATATTCTAAAATTTACACCTCGACATACGACGACAAATTTGAGATACGAATTTGGGATGTGCGATAATTGCATAGGTGATCCCTATATGGCAAAACGTTCGCTCAGCTTTCCTTTGAGATACCATTTTTTGACATACGACGATGATCCCAGGACGAATTAAATTCGTATCACAAGGTACCACTGTACATCATCACTTAAAATTAATGTCTGATACACCAGTTATCTGTAAGGAGTCACTGAAGAAGTTGAGAAAATTGGCAGATGATATACAGAAAAATGTTAGTATTTTAATCAATTTGGGGATTAATACCTCTTCATGAGGTTCTTGGCTGTTGTATTTGATTTCAACAAAGTTGGACAGTCTGACAAGACTGGAGTGGGAAGATTATCTTTCGGATAAGGCATTTCCATCATTGAATGACTTCTAGGCATTCATAAATCAAAGATGTCAATTTTTAGAAAAATTAAAATTTGATCCACCAAGCACTGAATTATCACTAAAACAAATTTTAAGCCCGCAAATTCAAATATCAAACAATCATAAGTGAAGACTTCTATCTGCACAGATTTCGAAGTTTGTCCTCATTGTTAGATGGGTCACCCATTGTTCAGTTGCACTAAATTTTTGGAAATGCCAATAAAGACCAGATACCAAGTAATCAAACAGCTCGAAGTGTGTCTTAATTGTCTGAAACCAAATCACATATCTAAGGTTTGTGTAGCAGGAGCTTGCAAAAAATGTGGAGGGAAGCACAACACTCTTACATTTCGAGAATGAAAAGGGCACAGAAAACACAGAAGGTCAAGTTAAGGAAATACCCGTTACAACAGCTTCGTTCATTAGCAATAGAGAGGAAACTTAACGACAGGAAAAAATAAACAAAAACATCTCGCACGAGTATTGCTTGATTGTGGCTCTCAAAGCAACTTCGTAACCAGAGAACTATTTCAAAAATTAGGTTTCACGCCCAGAAAAACAAATCAAAACATCGGCCAACAGGACTGCAATTTATCTGAAATGGTGGATATAGAAATTCAATCGGTTTACATAACTTTACTTTTCGCTCAAGTTTTCTGATCATTGACAACATTGTTAACAGATTACCACAATCAAATATAAACTAGTGATGCAACAGAAATGTTATAGTAGAACCAGAAACGGGAACAGATGTCAAAAGTAAATTTTAGTAGAAACGGAAACGGATGCAGTGTAAATAATATGAAAAATTTACAGATATAATTCTTTATTAAGTATCAAATACACCAAATCTAGATTAGAGATAGATACTGTATGTTAGAAATCTACTACAGAAAACATGATTGCAACTTTGCAACTGAACATTTTATTAATATTCAAAATTAAGGAGTGGTGAGTTATATTTTATGAAAAGTAATTTGGACGCTTTTGCACCTAACAATCTGTTCCTCGTATAAAAGACCAGCTCCGCTGAATAATCACTCACTGGCGACGCTGTTGGGGTACCGACAAATATTGGCGCACTAATGGCAAAGGATTACGGTATTTGTGTGAATTTAATTTCCACCACACAAGAGGATCTTCATTTAAAGCTTCTCTTTTCTGTACTCCTGAAAATGTGACTGTATCTCCAAAAGAAGATTGTCACTTTTGTTAGTTGTAGTCGAGATTTCTTGGTCTTCGTTCGTAGTTAACATGGATTCTAATATTTGAAATGGTGACTTCATCATTGATGATGATGTCGGCTGGACTTCATCCTCAATTTGAGTTCGGCACCTTTTGGGTAGTACACAAGATAAACTATCAGAGTTAGTTGACTCTCTAGATTGTCTGTTTATGCTGATGGTCATATTTAATATTTTAGCCTCAACCTGCTTCGTCGTAAACTTTCGATTGCATCTCCGTTATAATAGTGGCGGAAACAGAAACAGAGATCCGTTGCATCACTAAAATAAACGTATCGTCATTGCAGATTCCAGAAGACATAATATTAGCAGATCCAAATTGACATACTTTTAGGAGCTGCAGAATTTTGGAGTTTATTATGCGTAGGTCAAATGAAATTAAATCGTAAACAGCCAGTAATGCAAAAACTAACTGGATTGCATCATTTCCGGTTGCATGAATTCTCAGCGAACAAGAAAACAATGAAACAACACAAAATGTAGCCTGCTCGAGCAAGTTTCGTAGAAACCCTGTGCATCCTGTGGCGACGTACGAGCGGCAAGTCAGTGGAGGCAATAGGCGGGTTTCTGCGAATCATGCTATTTTTGGATAAGTTTTTTGTTGGTTTCTGTTGAGTTCTCAGGAACTCAGTCTTGAGACATCCTCGGTCCGAGAAAGACGGTTGGTAGTCTGCTCCGGTTCAAGATTGGAGTTATTGGTCAGGAATGCTCTGTGCGGTTTAGAGCATTTTGTTGAGTCAAAAATATTGTATTAAGCGCATGTAAGAAAATATGACAGTTTTAACAATTATTCGGTTCTTCTTAGTCATTCCGTCATCCTAACGTCATCTTTAAAGGTTGTAACACAGCCTTTTGCCTCTGGAGGAGCAATTAGAAAGGAGAAAACAATTACACGAAGGAATAGCGGACATTTTGAAGTAGGATTATGCAGTTCATTTAGAGGATTCATTTGATCAAGCGTTTAAACGATTCCTACAGTTGGAGAAAAGGTCAAACAAATCAGAGAGCTTGAAAAGACAATATCATGAATTCATGAAAGAATATGAAAGGTTAGGGCACATGTCCATGGTTGAAGATGATGTCAACTCTGAAACTAAACTCACTTATCATTGATCACATCATGGTATAGAGACTAGTATAACTACAAAATTACGAATGGTATTCGATGGATCTGCCAAAACTGATTCAGGTCTACCGTTAAATGACGTTCTAATGAGTGGTCAGGTGCTCCAAAATGATCTTTTTTCGATATTGTTGAGATTCAGAAAACATACAGAGATCTACACAGTGAATAATTTGCCGAAGTGACATTAACAAACCAGTAAATAAGTACCGACTCAACACTGTAAGGTATGGTACTACTTCCGGATCATTTTTAGCCATTCGTTGTTTATTTGAAGTTGCAAATAGAGTTGAAAGGCAATATCCTGATATTTCCAAAATCATAAGACGGGGTTTTACGTAGATGACATATTAACCTGGGCTGAAACTACTGAGGAAGTGCTCTTCTCATCACTAAATTGCAAGAATTCCAATTTCCACTGAGGAAATGGAATTCAAATCATCCTGCGGTACTCAAAACCATGTTAGAACAATCAAACAACGAATTAAAACATGTCGCAATCCAAGATTCGATAACTACAACATTAAGATTATATTGGGATGCAAAGGAGACTACCTACAATATTCAGTATTCAACAAGCCCAACAGCATTTCCACGAAACGATCAATTTTGGCTTCGGTAGCAAGTATTTTTGACCATTCGCGGTTGCATAGACTGGTGACGATACTTTTCAAAAGCTCTGGCGCACTCAAGTTGGCTGGGATGAGTAACTTCCGCAAAAGATTTTTACAAAATGGAGTACTTATCAGTCAAATTGGAAACATATTATCTCTGTACCAAGATAAATTATATGTTCCGGAGCAACTGCATTACAAATTGCATATGGAGCTTGCATATACTTGAAAACTTACCAGAAAAGAGAGAACGATTTATACTTAGTGAGAACAGGAGGTCGCTTACAAAATTCACAACTAAGCTTTGATGAAAAACATTAAATCATATTGTAAAGTTCACACAGGGTTATGAAATTGCTGATCAAACACGAGCATCATACACACATTCATCTTGGAGACAGGATGACGCAGGAATAATTTCCATCGGATTCGCCGCACATTTAATATTATCACATTTTTTATTTATCATATTTAATTAATTTATTTTACATAAAATAACTATACTAAAACGAATTTCTACTTTATTCCTCCATCGCATTCAGGATGTCCAAGAGTTCTGTGTGAAAAATCTTTTCTCCGCGGTCTTCCATCGCGATCCCGACCTCCGACGAACCAACCTCGTGAGAGGTGGATGGTTGTGTAATGGCTTCTTCCCTTCGAGGAACCATGAGAGTTCCCACTGGCTCCCTTTCCGGAAAGAAGTACATTTCGCTCGAACGTTCAACCAAGGTGACCACTTTTTCATTAGGAGGAAGTGGAGGGGAAACGAAGACGTACATGAATGGATTAGGCACATAAGGAGGATATGATTCAGAAGGTTCTTGATGACTCGTTGAAGGCCTCCCGCTTAAGAATGACATCGTTTTCTTCCAAATATTTCCTTCCTTTTTGTACAGGTATTGTTGGCACTTGGTATAGGTCCTGTCCAATCCGGAGGAAATGGTATATAGTCCGATCTGGGCATGACTTTATTGGGTGGTACTATGGAGGATATTTTTCGGAGTTCGTCAATGAGGATGAGGAGGTACTCATCTGGTTGTGAAGTCCCTGGATGGACATCGTCCTCGTCGTCATCTGACGTGTGAAATATCAGAGGTGAATCGTTACGAGCATTATCTACGACTTCGAAGGCTGATGCGGAGTCGCAATTCTGTCGTCTTGGCTTCAGGCACTTTCACTTAGAATCGAAATACTGAAACAAAAACATTTCACCCTCATTTCACCTTTTCGAATGTGATCTGACTTCCAGAGAAATTCAAACTAGAGCAGAATTCATCAAAATTTATCACAGTTAGAAACTCACCGGGAACATAATTTAGTTGGGTGGTCGTAACTGTGATTCACAACTGAATTTTGGGAAGACTTACAGTGTCCACGATGGTGGGATTAGTTCGTGATGTTTGACTTCGTTTCATTCGCTCGGAGATGTTCATCCTCAGTTTGATGAAGGTGAGATGTTTATATTCTGAATATAGTATCATTCAATATCAAACTGAAATCATGAAAATTTCTTTAGTTATGGTTCACAATCCTACAATATTTTTTTGTCACTTGGTTTTCCAAACCTCATCCTAAAAAGTCTGATGATACAGACTTTTAAAAGTGAAAAACAATTTCACATCTTCAGCCAAATAGTCAGGTTACCCTAATTTTGTGATGTGTAATAGGACAAACAGTTTATGATATACCATTGATCCCTCGTCATTTTCTGTTTTGTGGTCGTATTCTTATCAGGAGAAAACCTTTCTCAGCTCATCCACACTCACCTTTCTGAACATGAAATACGCTATGAGGTTCTTGACTCATCGAAAATTCGCACCCAACCTCATGATCATTAATTGTTGGTTTTAAAAGTTCTTCACGAAACCAACATTCTCTCTCTTTCCCCAGTCTCCACGTCACCGTTTCCACAACAATTCATCGCCTCTTTTAATATCATACTGAAATCAACAAAACTGCTTTGTTTATGGCTCATATTTCAATCATTATTCCAACTTATTTTGTATAACTGAAAGAGTGAAATTGGTTGTTGATACTATATCGAAAGAGATTTTCGTGTAACTACTTACGAAGACGTCCGTTTTATATTCATACTCGGAAGAAGGAAGCATGTTCTCATGATGGTCGGAGACCAGAGGCCAGTATTGGCTGAGAAAATGGTGGAATAACAAAATTTATAAACGATGACTTTTGCATGTACTCTGAATAGTACGCCATTTCCATTTGCAACTTCCCGCGTATTGTTCAAAGGAAACACTTAGGGGTGACGTTTTTGGACGGATGACTTGTAAGAGGGTTGTCAAAGTTTTGCAACAACCATAGAGTACTTCGCCTTCAATGTGGTCTTTCTGCTGTAGGCTTGCTTTTGGAAAGACAAGCCAAACATGTTGTAGAAAAATCTTTTCTGTTTGTGTGGACTGGAGGTTTTTGAAGGTGCCGCAGGAAAACAAGATGACGTCGGGAGATGACTTGAGAAAGGAAAAAAACGCCTCATAGCATCAACGTGGGCGTAAGTATAAAAGACTTTGTTACCGAGTATTGGTTTTTAGCACTTGCATATATGACCGATGTACATGAAACTAATAACTGAAATTCAATTCTACAAAATTTGACTACATTGGGAATTTTAGTTTACATTGTTGTTTTTGGCGACACGAATTGAGTTGAGGCTCTTCTTTCATTAGTCAACGTTCTTTGGACTAGAGACTCAATCCGAAAATCTATCACCTGCCTCAATTGACTCCTCTGAGATTAATTTTCTTCCGGGTTCGTGAGGAAAAACAGTTGCGAACCTGAACATGAGAAGGTTAATTCAATTCGAAAGCCAAGACGACGAAATTGCACTGCGACTCCTCATCAGCCTTCGAGGTAGTTGATAATGCTCGAAACGATTCCCCTCTAATATTTCACACGTCAGATGACTACGAGGACGATGTCCATCCAAGGACTTCACAACCAGATGAGTACCTCCTCATCCTCATTGAGGAACTCCGAAAAATATCCTCCATAGTACCACCCAATAAAGTCATACCCAGATCGGACTATATACAATTTCCCCCGGATTGGACAGGACCTATACCCAAGTGCCAACAATACCTGTACAAAAAGGAAGGAAATATTTGGAAGAAAACGATGTCATTCTTAAGCGGGAGGCCTTCAACGAGTCATCAAGAACCTTCTAAAATCATATCCTCCGTACGTGCCTCACCCATTCATGTACGTCTTCGTTTCCCCTCCACTTCTTCCTAACGAAAAAGTGGTCACCTTGGTTGAACGTTCGAAGGAAATGTACTTCTTTCCGAAAGGGAGCCAGTGGGAACTCTCGTGGTTCCTCGAGGGGAAGAAGCCATTACACAACCATCCACCTCTCTCGAGGTTGGTTCGTCGGAGGTCGGGATAGGGATGGAAGACCGCGGAGAAAAGATTTTTGACTCAGAACTCTTGGACATCCTGAATGCGATGGAGGAATAAAGTAGAAATTCGTTTTAGTATAGGTATTTTATGTAAAATAAATTAATTAAATATGATAAATAAAAAATGTGATAATATTAAATGTGCGGCGAATTAGATGGAAATTATTCCTGCGTCATCCTGTGTCACCCCAACAGTCTTTCCAACTTCTTGGTTGAACGAGGTTTAGATACGATTTATGGATAGGAAGTAAAAATTTGAGTGTTTGATATTTGTTGTCGTTTATTCAAAGAGAAAATTATCTTTAGCTCAGAGGTGTGCAAATTAGGGGTCGCTACCCCCACAGGGGTCCCCAGAAGATTGCCTAGAGTCACCAAATTTTTACAAATGTCGAATTTATCGCAGAACTTGGATGACATAATTGGAAAGTTGCAGCCTTATACAACTCATAAAAGGGCAATTATACTCATAAATCAAATTTGTGTGTAATATTTGATGATGAAAATAATGCGTGAACTATACTCGTATTTATGAACATCAAGTGGTCGCCAAAATTTTAGTATATTATAATATATTAACGGTCATTTACGCAAGTACTAGAAACCAATACTCGTTAACAAAGTCTTCTGTACTCACGCCCACGAAGAAGCGATGGGGCGCCATTGTTCTTTGTCAAGTCATGTCCCAACGTCGTCTTATTTTCCTGGGCACCTTCCTCTCTAAACTGATGGAAACCTCACTCGAGCACTCCATTCCCATTTCTTAACACTTAACGAAACATTTCATCCATGAAAAACCCAAAACTTCAAACAATCCACACAAACAGAAAAAAATTTTCCTATAACATGTTTGGCGTGACTTTTCCACAGCAAGGCCACAGCAGAAAGACAATTGTGAAGGCGAAGTACTCTATGGATATTGCAAAACTTCGACAACTCCCTTACAAGTCATTCGTCCAGCGCCACTCCTAAGTTTTTCCTTTGACAAAGGCGCGGGAAGTTGCACATGATAATGGCGTACTATTCAGAGTATTTGTGAGAGTCATCGTTCATGAATTTCATCATTTTACCATTTTCCGAGCTGATAGAGGCCTCTGGTCTACGACCATCATCAACAATCATTAATAATTAACTCTGTAATTTTTTTGATAAGCGGAAAGGCGAAGAAATTGTTCAATATATAGTAAATTTTAGAACTTAAGTTTCCGTGGCAGTCGAACTTGAAACTAAAAACGTTAAACACTGGGTTTTTACACGGCGTCATATTAGAACACAATAACCGTATTATCAGTGGAAACTTCCAAAACCCTTTCTCCTTTGTTTTCCTCTTCCCTTCTATACCTGTCCCATCTCCAGTCAACCTTCCTCGTCCGTTGACCTCATCCCTTTCCTACCTACTTCCAAGTAGTCGTTTCCTCTCTCTTCTTCTCTTTTCAGTTCAGTGTTCGCCCTGACGATGTCCACAGGTGTCGAAGTGGACGAAACGTTGGCTTTGTGTTCAAATATGACGCGGTGTGAAAACCCAACGTGTTTAACGTTTTTAGTTTTATAGTAAATTTTCTTATATTTTAATTATTATTATCAATCATGATAAACTGGAAGACGAGTATCTAAAGAGAAACCCGTAGGGGGAAGCAAAGAACACTTGAAATCGGTCCTACTGAAAAATATTGAATATTATAATATTTAAATAAATAATTTGTGTTGTAAAGATTTCTTTTTCATTTTCTTCCCGCTATTTCCAGCGGTATACGTACATATATTCTAAAATAAATTCACAGATAATTTTATCTAAGTAACAATTTTTGATTGTGGTTTGAGCCGGTTTTTCTCTCTTTTCTGGGTATAACAGGGTGCGAGGGGAGGATTCGAACCCACAACCATTTGCGTACCAGTCAGGAACCTTAACACCACTACACTACTCCTCGCACTCTAAGTAACAAACAGGCCTCAACTTGCCTCAATTCTCAAATAATTTGTGAAATACAAATGATTTTTTGAAAAGTGCTGGTAAAACCACTCTCATCAGCACTATCATTGTGGTATGGTGAAACATCTCTTCACCTGATCTGAAATAAGCTAATTGAATTTAAGTCAATCCTCAACCTGTAACGATGAGATACAAATGAAAATAAACTCTTCTGCTTCCTTCTACTTTACCTGGTCTTTTGTCCAGTTTGTCCTGTTAGAAACATAAATCGAACAAGCTGACCATAAAACCGACCCTCGAAACATGAACCACCTTCACTTGTCTTTGATTTCTTCTTCAAGACATATCATATTCATCATCAACAAAATTAGGTAAGTTCCCCTGTTAAAGATATTGTTATTAACCCACTGTTGACAAGACCATTAGAAGTAGAAATGAAGGTGTATCTTCTCTCAATAGTCGAGTCAACAGTACAATATTTATCTTGTAAGTGAAACATACAGTAAAATAGGCAAATGAAAGTGGACGAGTTCTTTGTTTAGTATTTTTAAATAGAAGAATCGTTCTGTAATCACCGGGATATATTCCTACACTCCTCTCCTTCCCTTCCCATCCTTTGTCTTTAAAATTATGTGTTCAAATGTTGATCTCCGGTCACTGGTGGTCTTTTTGGGTGTCGATGAATATCAATTTATCATGCCGAAGTCGAAGGCAGGTTAAGTGAGAACCACTATACATACTGTAAGTGTAATCATGTGAGGTTCAATGAGGTTTGGCATTTTAATTGCCAAATAGTCTAAAATTGTTGCTGGTATTCCTTTTGTTAGAAATATTTTAAGATTTGGTCACCTTTCCAGATGGCTCTAAATTCTTAGTATGTCAACTCAAAAGTTCATGAAAATCCTGTGGATGGTGGGTGAAATAACTTAGACAGAATTATTAATTTTCGTCTTTTTATTTTGTAGTATGCATTATTACACTACACATCGTCTTATACTACTTTATCCTATCACTACTCACATCAGACTCATTTCGACCTCACGTACTCTTCTCTACCTCATCAACCGTCCAATTCACCCCGCAAAAGTCAGTGTCCTCTCACTTTCGCTTTCTCATGCTCAGTGTTCGTCCAAGAACATTTCACGTTCCGATAACACCTCCTCCTTGGACCTCTTCCCGATTTTTGATTCTCTCGACTTCGTCCTCAGTCCAACTACTACCGAGACTGATCGAACAGACGCATATACCCATTCTGAGCCGATTTATGTGGATCCAGTAATTTTTCCGGTAGACATTGTGATAGATAGTATGAGACCGAAAGAAGACAAACCGAATCAACGTACGCTACTACCGACGAGGGAAATGGTGGATTTCATTCCACTCAAATTTTCAAATAACTAAAGCCAACAACAAACAACAACAACGACGACGACGACGACGACGACAAAGAGTGACTTCTTTGTATATAAATTATTTATACATGAACACATTCATACCTACAAACACTCCTCCATCTTATCCTAACTTATGTTACAATCACAACACATCCTCAGAATAACTGTTACATTTTCTATTCAATGTCTATCTTAATCTCTAAAGTCCATCGATGTCTGGTTGTGAATACGACGAAGCTCACGCGACGGTCTTCTTGACTGATTGTTGGCTACCCAGTCCTCGATGGGTCGCAACACTCTCACGGATATAGTCGATGGTGGTGAATGAGTGTCCGTTCCGGTCGGACGATGACACGTATCTCAGCGAAGGCAAGCTACCCTGCTTCGATGTTCTCTTTCGTCTGTTGCCTTGTGTATCCGTCTGTGTGTGTCTACATTTCACAGTTCACTCGAGAATTAGTCTCACTCAGTGTCTCTCACCATCTCGAGATAAGACGACACTCTTTCTCTGTCTTCGACAATGTCAACGAGTGCACTCAACTACGACTCAACCAGTTGTTCGGGTATCTTCGAGTTCTCTGCGTCTTCAGTAGTTGGCACTCGTTCGAATACCTGGATTCTGTTCTGGTTGCTGTGGTTTCCATCTACCCCGTCTTCACACCAGTAGTTCCGAATCTCGTCACTGGAGACTTGAGCGGGTTCCGAGGAATGATGAAGAGGATGATAGGTCAAAGGATAATACTGATGAACTATTGTGTGTATGGGTGTCCGAAAGGCAGTAGAAGTTGTATTCAGGAGCGGCGTGAACGAGGAGGAATAACTTCAGTGATTTTCGTCGAGCAAAGGAAATATGAACAGGAGAAGAAAAGAGGTACACGTAGCGGAGGAAATAAACGAGGTCTCGACATGTCACTGCTCTGATGTTCTTAGTATGCGAAGATCGCCAGCCGTTGTATCGGACTACAGAAAAGAGTGAGAGTACTCGTACACTTGAGCAGAGTGATGTTCTCTTACCAACACCGAGACACGTGTCATCCGAAACATTCGTCCGCATCGGCTGGACCAGATGGTGGCGGAGATCCGTCGACACTTCCATGGCACGATGTTCACAGACATAAAACCACTCTTCAGTCCCCCAGAAACTTAAAACTACCTGAGACTTAGCCTATACTTCAGTTATACAGTATACAATATACGTAATGAGAAACTACACATTGTGATGACCATTTTCAACCAACTGACATACACCTCGAGAAAATAGAGAGTGAGAACAAGAAAGCGGTGAGACTGAGACGAAACCATCACACACACACATTACACACAGAGCTTCACACTTCGTCCACATCCTGACCATCTCATCACTACCTCCCTCGACTCGTGTAGGTCAGTGTGTGCACCTTTGAGGAGGTATGGACGAGTGGGATGAGGACGAAAGTGTGAAACTCTGGTCACTCGTTGAAGTTATCATTGTCGTCGTCGTCGTCGTGTCGTTGTCGTTGTTGTTGTTGATTTGGTTGTATATTTTGAAACTCTCGATAAGAATCGGAAGAGGAAAGTGAGGAGGAAAGGTGGAGGAAGAGAGGAGGCGGAAGGAGAGGAATAGAATAGCAGGATGAGAAGGATGTGATGGGAGGAGTGTAGGTGATGGTGGTAGAAGGGAGGCAAGGTGGAATATGGAATTTCGATGACACGAAGGATATCACATCGACCATTTCCTTCGTCGGATATGGTGTGTTCTATAGAGGACTCAGAGGTGATGGTCCTCCACGAGAAGATGGTGGTTCCCGTTCACATGGGCTCGTAGTCTGAATATAGTAGTCGGGCTACTAATCGAGGAAAAGTCCTCGATCCACGTAAAAGGGCTCAGAATGTGTATCTGGGTGTGTTGTATCAGTCTCAGGAGTAGTTGGGCACAAGGACGATGTCCAGAAAGCCAATAATCCGAAAGAAGCGCAAGGATATCAGACGATACCGTCACGTTCAATGTCTTGACGGAAAACTTGAAGGACGAGAGAAGTAAAAAGAAGCGAGAACACCGGGTTTGCGGACTGCATTCGACGGGTGATACGATGGAGACAAAACGTGAAATCGAATAAGGCGTGAGGCGAGAGGAGATGGATGGTGGAGGAACAGACGAAACGAAACGGAAACAATGCACAGTAGAAAACAAAAGACGAAAATTAACGATTTTTGGTTTTTGTTTTTGTTGTTTTTGGGGGATGAGGGTCGGGGATATAACACCCATAAGAGTTTTATGAGTGTTATAAAGTGAAAAAATAAATCTCCAACAATCGTCAACAATCGAGTAACAATCCAACATTAACAACAAGTTATAACTAATAACAATTCGCCTTATACCTAAATGTCTTATCACTAAGTACCTTACAACTACGTTACATTGGTTATTCTATTGGACCCCGATAACCATGCTTAGATTAAGAGTGATTTCAATCTATTTCGTCTCACCGAATATTTTACAGCAGTGACGGTGACCGAACACCGACACCAAAGTCATCACCGCTTTTCCTGTCTCTTTCTCTCTCTATTTTCCTTTCTACTCATTTACACTTGATGACAATCACCTCAAAACCAGGCAGTCACTTCGAAATCGTCCAGATGGAACTCCATCACCTGACATGTACTTCTAAGGCGATCTCTCATGTGTCTACCTGTTCTTGAAGTGACCATATAGAAGAATGAATATTTGACTTCATCTACATGTACGAGACAGGAAATAGGATGCGAGGAAATCTAGGAACACTCAAAGTCACATACAACAACCACACACTCAGGATTGATGAACTATAAATACAACTGACAAACACTCTCACATCGCATTAAAGGTTTAAGAGGTGACACACTACTAGGAATGGCCGGAGAGTTTTCCTCAACGCTTCGATGGTTTGATGAGATAGTTGACGTGATATGGTGGTCAGGTCATGATAGCTGAAGCTGTAGTGGTTCCCTTTCACCCTCATCGTCTTCCTCACTGGAGTTCTCCTCACTTGTACTCTCACACACTAGAACCACAAACAAGAGAGACATTCATTAGAATAATTCGTTGTTCAATTTAATTTCTATTTAGAAGAATACACCAATTTATGATTGGTAGAGTAGAGCTTTACAACTGGTAAGTATAAATATTATTTATGAATAATGTACACATGATTATTATATTAATAAATGTGAACAAATGGTCATCTTCATCACCCGAAAAATATTATTTGAATCAGATAAATCGTCAAAATGTCTCTTTAAAAACATTTTTGAAATCTCAAAACAAGAGAAAAACTGGATTAATTTTAAACATTTGACTTTTCCAAAAGGAAAGGAATATTAATTTCCAGAAACTTCTCCTGGAAACTTCACTGAACGTGAGCACTCCACTTCTCCTTATTCTCAGCCAACGCCTAGCAAAAGCTTTTTGGATACCTTATACCTCAAAATACCGTTCAACCTTCATTTTTTAATCCAATACTGAGACGTCAATACTCGATTTCTCCTCAAATTTGATTCATTAGCATATAAAATATCAAAATACTATTTTTCCTATACCACATAAGACCTCATCCCGTGTATCTTCCTATTTCACCTTTCAAGAGAAAAATTTGTTTTTCCTTTTGGAAAACGAGAATAACGAAGTCGTACTGTCATCGACGACCGAAATCTGAAACCATAACCCTTTAACAAAGTCTTTTTTACTTACCTACATGTACACCATATGGAACGCCATTGCTCTTCCTCAAGACAAGTCCCTCAAGATGTTCCCTTGTCTCCGTGCTGTGGTCTGTTTCTCTCAAAACTGGTGGAAATCTCACTCCAGTATCTTACTTATGTTTCACTTCACTTAACGAAACTTTTCCACTACTCAAATACTCAAAACACCCCCAATTCACACCCAAAGAAAAATTATTTTCTTACTCCATTGTTCGACACGCCTTTCCCACAGCACCACCACAGCAGAAAGAGAACTTTTCAAGTCTAAAATCGATAGGCTTGAAGGAAGGACACTCATTTTACCAACCCCTGAGTACCAAATACGAGATGTTCATTCCAGAAAAGAAAATTTAGGGTCATGAATCCTTGCTGGTGAAACACTGACCTCTGTATACCATGACGAAACAGTTAAACCGAAGTAAAAATTTAAGAAAATGAGGAAAATTGTTTTAAATAAGTTTATTAAAGAATTTGGGAGGGAACCAAGAAATTCATTCTCTATGGTTATTGCAAACCTTCGACAACCCCGTCCAGCGCTACCCCTAAGAGTTTCCTTTGAGGAACACGCGGGAAGCTGTACATGGTAATGGCGTACGATTTGTCATATTTTCAAGACTCATCGTTCATAAACGTTATTTTTAACGATTTTCTGACTGAACCAGCACCTTTTTTCAGCCATGATCAAAAGGTATGTAAATGTTCTGTACCTTGAACATGGTACGGGCGTTTTTCGTAAGTAACAAGTGGAAGATATCTTTGGATACATTTTCTATAATCAATTTTACTTCTTCGTTTCAGTCTCCAAATCCAATTTTCAGACACGAAATTTGACATATTTTTGGATTCCGATGTACCCCATTTGGAAAACAATTGTTTCATACAACAGAAGACTTAAGAACAAAACCTATGGGACATTAGGTCATGGACTAATTTGACTGTAGTTGGGATCAAAAAGGCAAACATGACCAGTCGTGGATTAGTGGAATCGTGAGCCATAATGAGAGGAATTTCAGGAGTGAAAATGTTTACTTCTTTCCCACTTTGAACATTCAGTGCCTCGTTTTTCGTAAGTAACTACTCGAAGATATCTTTCGATAAAGTTTCAATTTCACTGATTCCTTTTAGACATCAAAACTATTTTTATTTGTAGGATAGAAATGGAAAATCGTAATGAATTCTATCTGGTGTATTCTACCTAGATATGAAATTGTTTTAGAGAAGAGACCAGATGATGGAAGACTTTGACTGTTGTTGTGATCAAAAGGAAAAACATCTCCATTCATCATGATTGAAATTGTGAACCCATGGACGAAGAGTTAAAGGAAGCGTGACGACTGATTTAGGTAGTGTTTGAGGCTATGCAGAGACCCATGAGTAGATTCGTTGAATTTACTCACAGGATTTACCTGTTTCCAGCTACAAATCTTTCTTAATTGTTAAATTAACAAGACAAATTGAAACTAAACACGTTAAACACTGGGTTCTTACACCGCGTCATATTTGAACACAAAGCCAACGTTTCGTCCACTTCGAGCTGTGGACATCGTCAGGCGTCAC
>JADMLL010000005.1:12742041-12851209 GCA_016920875.1 Columbicola columbae
CCATAAAACCGACCCTCGAAACATGAACCACCTTCACTTGTCTTTGATTTCTTCTTCAAGACATATCATCATCAACAAAAGTAGATAAGTTCTCCTGTTACAGATATTGTTGTTAACCCACTGTTGACAAGACCATTAGAAGTAGAAATGAAGGTGTATCTTCTCTCAATAGTCGAGTACACTGTACAATACTTATCTTGTGAGTGAAACATACAGTAAAATAGGCAAATGAAAGTGGACGAGTTCTTTGTTTAGTATTTTTGTAGAAGAGTCTTTCTGTAACCACCGGGATATATTCCTACACTTCTCTCCTTCTCTTCCACTCTTTGCCTTTAAAATTATGTGTTCAAATGTTGATCTCCGGTCACTGGTGGTCTTTTTGGGTGTCGATGAATATCAATTTATCATGTGAAATCGAAGGCAGGTTAAGTGAAAACGTAAGTTCATAGAAATCCAATCGTAGTTTGTGTTTTTCAACATGTCAGGTTTTTCACTGTAGTGTTTGGCATTTAGGTCAGCCAAATGTCTAAAATTTTGCTAGACATTAACTTCTTATGAACTATATTGATTGTGATGCTGGTCTCACCTCTTCCAGCAACTTCCTGATCACTCATATTCTTACTATGTCAACTCAAAAGTTCATGAAAATCCTGTGGATGGTGGAAATAACTTAGACAGAATTATTAATTTTCGTCTTTTTTTTGTAGTATGCATTATTACACTACACATCGTCTTATACTACTTTATCCTATCACTACTCACATCAGACTCATTTCGACCTCACGTACTCTTCTCTACCTCATCAACCGTCCAATTCACCCCGCAAAAGTCAGTGTCCTCTCACTTTCGCTTTCTCATGCTCAGTGTTCGTCCAAGAACATTTCACGTTCCGATAACATCCTCCTCCTTCTCTTCCCGATTTTTGATTCTCTCGACTTCGTCCTCAGTCCAACTACTACCGAGACTGATCGAACAGACGCATATACCCATTCTGAGCCGATTTATGTGGATCCAGTAATTTTCGGGTAGACATTGTAGATAGATGAGACCGAAAGAAGACAACTCGAATCAACGTACGCTACTACCGACGAGGAAATGGTGGATTTCATTCCCTCAAATTTTCAAATAACTAAAGCCAGAACAAACAACAACAACGACGACGACGACAAAGAGTGACTTCTTTGTATATAAATTGTGAATACACAAAAACACATTCATACCTACAAACACTCCTCCATCTTATCCTAACTTATGTTACAATCACAACATATCCTCAGAATAACTGTTACATTTCTATTCAATGTCTATCTTATTCTCTCCCCATCGATGTCTGGTTGTGAATACGACGAAGCTCACGCGACGGTCTTCTTGACTGATTGTTGGCTACCCAGTCCTCGATGGGTGGCAACACTCTCACGGATAGAGTCGATGGTGGTGAATGAGTGTCCGTTCCGGTCGGACGATGACACGTATCTCAGCGAAGGCTAGCTACCCTGCTTCGATGTTCCTTTCGTCTGTTGCCTTGCGTGTGTATCCGTCTGTGTGTGTCTACATTTCACAGTTCACTCGATAATTATTCTCACTCAGTCTCTCACCATCTCGAGAAGACGACACTCTTTCTCTGTCTTCGACAATGTCAACGAGTGCACTCAACTACGACTCAACCAGTTGTTCGGGTATCCTCGAGTTCTCTGCGAGTAGTTGGCACTCGTTCGAATACCACCTGGATTCTGTTCTGGTGCTGTGGTTCCATCTACCCCGTCTTCACACACCAGTAGTTCCGAATCTCGTCACTGGAGACTTGAGCGGGTTCGAGGAATGATGAAGAGATGATAGGTCAAAGGATAATACTGATGAACTATTGTGTGTATGGGTGTCCGAAAGGCAGTAGAAGTTGTATTCAGGAGCGGCGTGAACGAGAGGAATAACTTCAGTGATTTCGTCGAGCAAAAAATATGAACAGGAGAAGAAAAGAGGTACACGTAGGGAGGAAATAAACGAGGTCTCGACATGTCACTGCTCTGATGTTCTTAGTATGCGAAGATCGCCAGCCGTTGCATCGGACCACAGAAAAGAGTGAGAGTACTCGTAGACACTTGAGCAGAGTGATGTTCTCTTACCAACACCGAGACACGTGTCATCCGAAACATTCGTCCGCATCGGCTGGACAGATGGTGGCGGAGATCCGTCGACACTTCCATGGCACGATGTTCACAGACATAAAACCACTCTTCAGTCCCCCAGAAACTTAAAACAACTCTGAGACTTAGCCTATACTATACTGTATGTATACAATATACGTAATGAGAAACTACAAATTGTGATGACCATTTTCAACCAACTGACATACACCTCGAGAAAATAGAGAAGAACAGAAAGCGGTGAGACTGAGACGAAACCATCACACACACACACATTACATGTAGAGCTTCACACTTCGTCCACATCTGACCATCTCATCACTACCTCCCGACTCGTGTAGGTCAGTGTGTGTACCTTTGAGGAGGTGGACGAGTGGGATGAGGACGAAAGTGTGAAACTCTGGTCACTCGTTGAAGTTATCATTGTCGTCGTCGTCGTTGTCTCGTCGTTGTTGTTGTTGTTGATTTGGTTGTATATTTTGAAACTCTCGATAAGAATCGGAAGAGATGAGGAGGAAAGGAGGAGAAGAAGAGGAGGAAGGATGAAGAGAAGAGAATAGATTAGGAGGATGAGAAGGATTTGATAGGAGTAGTGTAGGTGATGGTGGTGGAAGGGAGGCAATGGAATATGGAATCTCTCGAAGGTGACACGAAATCACGTCCTTGGTGTATTCTGACTCGCGTGTTCTATAGAGGACTCAGAGGTGATGGTCCTCCACGAGAAGATGGTGGTTCCCGTTCACATGGGCTCGTAGTCTGAAATAGTAGTCGGGCTACTAATCGAGGAAAGTCCTCGATCCACGTAAAAGGGCTCAGAATGTGTATCTGGGTGTGTTGTATCAGTCTCAGGAGTAGTTGGGCACAAGGACGATGTCCAGAAAGCCAATAATCCGAAAGAAGCGCAAGGATATCAGACGATACCGTCACGTTCAATGTCTTGCGGAAAACTTGAAGGACGAGAGAAGTAAGGAAAGAACATCAGGTTTGCGGACTGCATTCGAGGGGTGATACGATGGAGACAAACGTGAAATCGAATTAAGGCGTGAGGCGAGAGAGATGGGATGGTGGAAGAACAGACGAAACGAAACGGAAACAATGCACAGTAGAAAACAAAAGACGAAAATTAACGATTTTTGGTTTTTGTTTTTGGTTTTGTTTGTTTTGAGGGGGATGAGGATATAACACCCATAAGAGTTTTATGAGTGTTATAAAGTGAAAAATAAATCTCAATCGTCAACAATCGAGTAACAATCCAACATTAACAAGTTATAACTAATAACAATTCACCTTATACCTAAATATTACCTTAAAACTATGTTACATTGGTTATTCTATTGGACCCCGATAACCATGATACCATGCTTAGATTAAGAGTGATTTCAATCTATTTCGTCTCACCGAATATTTTTAAGTGACGGTGACCGAACACCGACACCAAAGTCATCTTTTCCTGTCTCTTTCTCTCTATTTTCTCTACTCATTTATTTTGATGACAATCACCTCAAAACCAGGCAGTCACTTCGAAATCGTCCAGATGGAACTCCATCACCTGACATGTACTTCTAAGGCGATCTCTCATGTGTCCACCTGTTCTTGAAGTGACCATATAGAAGAATGAATATTTGACTTCATCTACATGTACGAGACCGGAAATAGGATGCGAAATCTAGGAACACTCAAAGTCACATACAACAACCACACACTCAGGATTGATGAACTATAAATACAACTGACAAACACTCTCACATCGCATTAAAGGTTTAAGAGGTGACACACTACTAGGATGGCCGGAGAGTTTTCCTCAACGCTTCGATGGTTTGATGAGATGGTTGACGTGATATGGTGGTAAGGTCATGATAGCTGAAACTGTAGTGGTTCCTTTCACCCTCATCGTCTTCCTTACTGGAGTTCTCCTCACTTGTACTCACACACTAGAACCACAAACAAGAGAGACATTCATTAGAATAATTCGTTGTTCAATTTAGTTTCTATTTAGAAGAATACACCAATTTATGATTGGTAGAGTAGAGCTTTACAACTGGTAAGTATAAATATTATTTATGAATAATGTACACATGATTATTATATTAATAAATGTGAACAAATGGTCATCTTCATCACCCGAAAATATTAATTGAATCAGATAAATCGTCAAAATGTCTCCTTTATTTGAAATCTCAAAACAAGAGAAAACTGGATTAATTTTAAACATTTGACTTTTCCAAAAGGAAGGAATATTAATTTCAGAAACTTCTGGAAACTTCACTGAACGTGAGCACTCCACTTCTCCTTATTCTCAGCCAACGCCTAGCAAAAGCTTTTGGATACCAAACCTCAAAATACCGTTCAACCTTCATTTTTTAATCCAATACTGAGACGTCAATACTCGATTTCTCCTCAAATTTGATTCATTAGCATATAAAATACTCAAAATACTATTTTTCCCTATACCACATAAGACCTCATCCCGTGTATCTTCCTATTTCACCTTTCAAGAAAAATTGTTTTTCCTTTTGGAAAACGAGAAAAATGAGGTCGTATTGTCATCGACGACCGAAATCTGAAACCATAACCTTTAACAAAGTCTTTTTTACTTACCTACATGTACACCATATGGAACGCCATTGCTCTTCCTCAAGACAAGTCCCTCAAGATGTTCCCTTGTCTCCGTGCTGTGGTCTGTTTCTCAAAACTGGTGGAAATCTCTTGAGTATCTTACTTATGTTTCCACTTCACTTAACGAAACTTTTCCACTACTCAAATACTCAAAACATCCTCAATTCACACCCAAAGAAAATTATTTTCTTACTCCATTGTTCGACACGCCTTTCCCAGCTCCACCACAGCAGAAAGAGAACTTTTCAAGTCTAAAATCGATAGGCTTGAAGGAACGACACTCATTTTACCAACCCCTGAGTACCAAATACAGATGTTCATTCCAGAAAAGAAAATTTACGGGTCATGAATCCGCTGAAAACACTGACCTCTGTATACCATGACGAAACAGTTAAACCGAAGTAAAAATTTAAGAAAATGAGGAAAATTGTTTTAAATAAGTTTATTAAAGAATTTGGGAGGGAACCAAGAAATTCATTCTCTATGGTTACTGCAAACCTTCGACAACCCCGTCCAGCGCTACCCCTAAGAGTTTCCTTTGAGGATCACGCGGGAAGCTGTACATGATAATGGCGTACGATTTGTCATATTTTCAAGACTCATCGTTCATAAACGTTATTTTTAACGATTTTCTGACTGAACCAGCACCTTTTTTCAGCCATGATCAAAAGGTATGTAAATGTTCTGTACCTTGAACATGGTACGGCGTTTTTCGTAAGTAACAAGTGGAAGATATCTTTGGATAAATTTTCTATAATCAATTTTACTTCTTCGTTTCAGTCTCCAAATCCAATTTTCAGACACGAAATTTGACATATTTTGGATTCCGATGTACCCCATTTGGAAATTGTTTTTAGACAACAGAAGACTTAAGAACAAAACCTATGGGACATTAGGTCATGGACTAATTTGACTGTAGTTGGGATCAAAGGCAAACATCCAGTCGATAGATTAGTGGAATCGTGAGCCATAATGAGAGAATTTCAGGAGTGAAAATGTTTACTTCTTTCCCACTTTGAACATTCGTGCCTCGTTTTTCGTAAGTAACTACTCGAAGATATCTTTCGATAAAGTTTCAATTTCACTGATTCCTTTTAGACGTCAAAACTATTTTATTTGTAGGATATAAATGGAAAATCGTAATGAATTCAATTGTATTCTACCTAGATATGAAATTGTTTTGGAGAAGAGACAAGACAATGGAAGACTTTGACTGTTGTTGGGATCAAAAGGACGACCATCTCCATTCATCGTAATTGAAACTGTGAACCCATGGACGAAGAGTTAAAGGAAGCGTGACGACTGATTTAGGTAGTGTTTGAGGAGAGGGGCTATGAAACAGTGGGATTCGTTGAATTTACTCACCTTAGGAAGTTACCTGTTTCTTCTACAATTCTACACTGGGTTTTTACACCGCGTCATATTTGAACACAAAGCCAACGTTTCGTCCACTTCGAGAGCTGTGGACATCGTCAGGAGCGAACACTGAACTGAAAAAGAAGAAGAGAGAGGACACGACTACTTGAAAGTAGGTGAAGAAAGGGATGGGGTCAACGGACGAGGAAGGTTGAGTGGAGATGGGACAGGTATAGAAGGGAAGAGAGGAAAACAAAGGAGAAAGAGGTTTTGGAAGTTTCCGCAATACGCGTATTATCAGTGGAAACTTCCAGGGAGAAATCGGTTCTCGAGTACTTATTATAAACACCCGAATTTGAATTTAAATACAAAATGACTTTTCATTTTCTAATTCATTGTCTCAATTTTCATTTTTCTCTACTCAATTGATATAAAAAGTTTAAATGAAACTTTGTGTCACAGTTCAGATCTGAAATGAACCTGGTTGAATGCAGCCAGTTCTTAAAATGAAAGTGGGATTTGTCAAATAAACAAGCCTACTTAAATCTATTTTTAAGTTATCCTCTTGTTCAAAATTATGGAAAAAAAACTTTTAAGTGAGGGAGAAAGCTTAATATCGGATCAGTCCAAGAGTTCTTTGGTAGGATTAGTAAATGGCGTATGTAGTAGCATTGGCGGTGATTCTACAAATTCTGAACAATCGAAACTTGTCATCGCTTGACTGATAAATTAAATCAGTTTCATCAAATTTCACATATTTCGGACTCATGTCAGTACCGATAAATCGATAACATATAAATGTCATTAAGAGTCACATTCTGCTAATATGTAAAAGACTGACCAGAAATAATTTGAAAAATACAGACTAGCAAAAACCTTGGAATAAATGGACGTCTGATAAAGACAAAGTCTTCGAACCGAGTCAGAAACCAATTTAACAGCGGATCAGATCACAGAGAAGATACATCCCGAATACTCCCCGAGTGATTTTCAGTTTTTTTCGAGTGTTGGGAAATTTTTCCGAGAAAAAGAGTTTTGAGCAGGAAATACAAAATGGACTCGGAATTTTATTTTGATTCAAAACCAAAGTCTTTTCACACCGATGGTATAAAGAAGCTGCCAGGGATGTGAATTGGCGAAATCCAAAAATCGGAGAAATACATCATCGGTCAAATTGTAGAATTGTGTCTTATTTACACCATTTAAAATGTGGGCACGAAAATGCACGAACTTATACACTCACCAGATATATAAATACTCACAAAGTGAAATCCTTCAATTTATTTTGACTTCTCTTCCTTTCCAAAAATATGACATGATAACTTTGTTCTCATCAGAAGATCATCAGTCTTTCTCATCTCACCACTGACAACGAAGCAAAATACCACAGAAGTAGTTACCCGAATTATATTTACTACGTGTTTAAATTAATTAGTATAAGAAACTACTAGATTTAGTCTGTATACTGGAAACTGGATGTGGTTAACTAGACGTTGTAACACTCTCTGTTCAATTTTATCTAACCAAATATATATACGTTTAACTTAATATTATATTCAAAATTTTATTAAATATAAATTTCTTTCCTATTCCCCTCTTCTTAGTGTTCTTCCTGTATTCTTGTTATGTGCCATTTCTATTTGTTGTCCTCCACCCCATTGCAGTACTGTATCATTATTTATTATAATAAAAACTAAAATTTCGTAGGAATGTAAAATTTATAAAGCCGCTCATGTGGTTGTGGTGGCAACAATTCGTTACAGGACAGTCTCGTCACTGGGAAAATTCGTTGTGAATTCGTTTCAAACCCAAATTTAAGGCCGAAATTTCGTTTTTGACCCGTTCATTTCTATATTGTTTTTGAATATTCACATATAATATTATTAAAATAATTGTTTAGGGTTCCTGTATCAGGTTTTATCTAAACATCAAGTGGTCATATTAATTAGTATATTAAGAAATACAAACAAGTATTATACAAACTTTGAGTTGACGATATGCATAACGTAAAATGGTGCGAGAGGCGTTCCTAGGAAGGAAATCACAAAAAGCACTCTCACTGTTTACTCAAATATCTTTCAGAAATTTTATTGGTGTTAAATATAAAATAAATTAAATTCGCGTTGGCAACGAATCTGCAAGGAATTGTCGGGGATACCGTTCACGACGAAACTTTCATGTCTGCAGGCTGCGTCATGGCATAAAGCCATCTCAAAAGAGAAATATTTAGGAGGCACCAGAAAAAAATCGGGTTGGGACATGTCCGATGGCGTGAATCGAAAATTTTCTGACTGAGGTAGTCATTTTTTACTGGGGATGGAATCCAAAGTTTTGTACCTCAACTCAGTTTGTTTGGAACATTGAAGGAAATCAATCAATAATCAGTCAATCTGTAATGATTTGTTTATTTTTATTATTGTTTTTTGAACCAATCCTAGGGAAACTTGGTGGATTAATCAACTATGATGATCTTTATCATGTACTTTCTGCTCCTTCGTATTTTCGACGGCGAGTGATTCTCATACCTCTCAAAATGGTGAGTCGTGGCTACAACACGACAGACTTCTCTTCTTTAACCTAACACAATCGTCTGGTATTGTGAGAGCCGTCGATCCATTCGAAATTATTTTCATTATTGTATTCCCTAGGACCTATATATTCTTAAATTTATTTTAAAATTGATTTGTGCACATCATGCTTACTTTCCCACTCTCTATTTCATTGCATTTCATCTGGGATGAAATAAAATTTGGAAACTGCAGCCATGAAATTTGAAAGATATTTACTTTTGGTTGCTACCACCGTTATCCATGGCTTTGAGTCTCATTGGCTTGATCATATGTGTTCCTAAAGTCCTTAAAGACGTAAGATATATATATTTAAATTTTCTTTCCTTGTTTCAGGCATTGTCGTCGACTTCTCTCAAACCTTTTCTTTGTCTCTTCCAGTCTTGTTTCTTTTCATGGACGAATACTTTGGTTTTCATCACAGAAAATCTCGAACGTTTCTCATCAATTTACTATGATCAGAATTTAATGGTTTCTCTTTGACAAACGAACGAATCTTAAACAAAATCAAGACTACCTCAGTGAGGTTAAAATTTATGAATTTAGTTTTTATACGAAATTTTGAAAATTTATCTTTTTAAACTCACCATGAATGACGTAGAGCTCACCGCTTTTCCCACAACACGCGTCAATAAAAACTTTTTGGACGCCAACTTTGCGAACACTATCCGCCATTATGATTGCCATTTTTGGAAATATGACCATAGAGGATGTGGTTGATACATGGCAAATTACAATCATGGGAAGTACGTCACTACTACGTCATCAAATCTTCGGCTCCCGCTATCTTTCAAAATCTCTGAGAATCATTTTAAAAAAGTTTTTCCCTCAATTAACATCTAATTTGAATTGTTTTCTTTTGGACGAAAGACGTATGTTTAAAATCACGGGTTCAAGTTTCATGAATTTTCCTTCCGTATGACGTCATAGATTTGGTACTCTAAGGTTGGAAAACGGAAATCCTCCTTCTGCCTCATCGATTTTTCACCACTGCATCTCAAATTCTGCAGAGCTTCGGCTGACGGCTGTAAGTACCAATTTCTTTTGTTACGCTATGGGCTTTGTTTGGTTTAGTTTATCGATGAAAGTGTTTTTCAAGTCAGCGAAAATGAGAATGAAATAGTGTTGAGGGGTTTTACTGGGTTTTATATCACGACAGCCACTAGTAAAGTAAAGGGCACTCTTGCGACTTGAATTCACCGAAGGAAGCAGCATTCGTCTCAAGTAGAACTTCGATAGAGAAAGATAAGAGAAGTTCGTTTGACGTATTTTCAGGAAAAAATTTTTATTTAGCTGCTGAAATCTGAGGTAACTTCCTCCGGGAAGAGGTCAATGGAGAAGTTTTAAGTTTTAATTACAAATAAAATCACTATGTTCGTATTTCCTGCCTCTCGATCACTGACACCTCAGGAATAAGTATAACTCTTTAAGAATCAAATCCTGAAAAGCATATAACATAAGTCTGAGTAGAGTTCACAAGTTCAACTGACTTCTGATTTGTGTTCCTGGAACTTCTTGAGATGATAGTATTAATGGGTACCGAAAACTGAGTCTCATAACTTGAATTCAGGAACCAGCGACAGCGTTTCGAGAAAACCCAAAATACCCCATAATATCGATTTGGGCGTTGGCAGACAGAAAAAATTATTGTTCATGTTCGGCGGTGACACCTTTACCAAAATGTGGCCAAAATGATGAAAAGATAATTTCTGGAGAAATCTTCTTCTTCTCTATATATGTGACATGGAATGGATGGCCTCCCCAAATTAGTTTTGTGAAACCAACACGAAATCAAATTCGTATATTCATACTACATGATAATTTAATAGAAAAATGAAATGAAACTGTTAAAGAAAAAGGAAGTCTGCGCTTTGACAAGTTTCATTTTAACCATTCTTCAACAGTCAGCAGTGTTGTGAAAACTTTAATTTAGAATAAAAGTTGGTTGCGTTTTCTCCTTTGATTGTCTTAATTCTAACTTTGGTAAATTCTGACGTATTCTGGTCTGTATCAGTCAGACCTCGACGCATTAAAAGGTTGAATGAATCATCCTTTTCTTGTTTCAGTATTTTGATTCCAAGTGAAGATGGCCAAATCAGGTGAGAACGAATTTACCCACACGAAGTTCATGCAGGCCGCCATATTCAAGTGTCTCGTAGCGGAGAAACCCAAACCAGCAATGCACAATCACCGGCTTACAAGCTTAACTTTACCGAAGAATACCGTAAAATGGCTCGGGCAGACTCTGACATAGTTCCTCCTAATAGGACGATCCCAAAATCAGACTTCATACCATTTCCACCGGACTGGACAGGACCGGTACCCGCAAGTCAAAAGCATTTATACAAGAAGAAAAATATTTTTAAGAAAACGATGTCTCTCCTAAAAGGGAAGCGTTCATCAGCTCAACTCCCACAAGCCACAGCCACCTTGGTTGTTTATGTTCCTATCCGACGACCTGATCTACCGCCCGTCTCTCCGGATAGCGCGAAAGAGGAAGAAACAGTAACGTCGCAACCGCTTGAACAACCCGGTACACCCCCGACTCCGACTAGTGATACTGATTCGTCGGAGACCGAGAGCCCGGTGGAAAACGACGAAACAAATGAGCCAGAAGTGGTAGAGAGTGAAGATGAACAAGAGGAATAAACTCAAAACGATAAGAATAAATTTAAAATATATTTAAAAATATTTGTAATGTTGTCTATTGCTGGTCTGTAGACGTCTGCACATTGTCAACCATCCTTAGGATTTACCACAGCTTTTACTGATTTTAGTTAGGGTGACAAGTTTTTACTTAGTTTATTGATACATTCAAGTTATACAATCTCCCATAGATATTACTGTTCTGAATATTATGGATACAATATAATAAATAGATGTGGTTCTGGTTCGTAGGAAATTTAGAAATTTTGTCTTGGAAAGGTTTTATGAAACTGTTAGGCTCTCAAAATAGGAGACATAGGAGAGTTTCGCTCCGTTTTCGGCTATGGGCTTTGTTGAATTTCAAATTTATCCTAATCGTGGTTAGTCATTAAATTTCTGAATATGAACTAGTTATTTGACTGTTTGATATTTGTATTTATTTGTATTTTATATTCAAAGACAAAAATTATCGTTTGGCTTACCGTTAATCGTATCTTTTGTTAGTCTTTTAATTTATCTTTCACTTGTGTAATATATCGTTACTGTATGGCAGATATATTAATATTAGAGTGAAACACATACTAAAATATTATGATATATTATTTTGATAATTTTCAGTTTTATTATTTTGTATATTATTTTGTATATTTATATTATATAGATATTTTGTTATATTATATATTATTTGTATATTATACTTGTGTTACCAATTATTGTTTCAAGTCCCTATAGTCTTTGGATAAGTATAAAATATTTTTTTCTGTTTCTTGAAGTCTCTCAAATGGTTTTTATTTGCTTATAAATATACAGCTAAATTCATTTTTGTATAAATACTTGTATATTTATTGTTTTTCCTTAAATATACTCCCTCACATCAGGGTTACTGGTGTGAGGAATGATATAAAAAACTCCCGCTGCAGTGACTGTTCTCTACAGGATCCTCCTTCTCACTCCCAATTTACTTGGTAGTGGATGGAATACTTTAAAGATGATTGGAATAACGCTGGAATGACTCGATGGATTGGATTAGTTCTTCTTCTATCTTGACACTAACCGGATTCAACTAGGTCAGAAATGGCGAACCCATGGTATGCGTACCACAAGTGACACGTTTGAAAATTTTGATGGCAAACACCAAAACAAAATTATTAATTTTAATTAAGTTATGTTTAAAAATTATAAATCTACAATTAATTTATTATGTATGATATATTAAGAAGTACTGCATATTTGATATATCTGACAAATCCATTACTATTGACTTCAATTTATTGTTCCCCTGTGAGGCGTGGGCTTCACGTTGGAAAGCGTTAATCTAAACAAAATAGTTTGAAAGTATTCTGCTTCTGATTCCAATTATAATTAAAATTGTTTGGAGACGTAGAAATACTTCTGAACAAACAGAGCTGTACAATTCGGCTGGAACCGTTGAATAATTATATATTGATAGTGATCTGTCTGAAAGAAAGGGATTCGTGTCACCTAAGCAAACGTGAAGAACACGTGTCCAAAAACCAACTCCTCTTCACTACGACCTTTAATGAAATGAACAAAATTATTGAGTTAGTCATCGTAGATTCCAACACTTTTCCTTCCGATAATAATAAAGAGGAGTACAAAGTGGTCACAACTGACTTTTGGGAATACTTACAGTATCCACGATGGTGACATTTTATTCCTGATGTTTGACATCGACTCGATGACTTATTGGCTGGGAGATGTTCATCTTCACTTTGATGAAGACGAGATGTTTATATTCTGAATATTGTCTGTTAAATTCAGACAAAAGAATAGTGATCCTGATGACTTTGAACCGTGTCAGTCGTTTTTTTGGAAATGCAAATAAAAACAATACGACTTCGATCAACACAGCAAAACAATCCACAACAATATTGAAATATTAAGTAATCAAATGATTCAGAAAAAAATGTAGCAACGACTTGAGCTGTAATTGCTTTTATCTCAATTAATTTTCACTTCAACTTCACAGTTAGCTTCTCTCTCTCTTCTATAACATGTGTGTACGTATTTATAGAACGAATTTTAAATACGGTGCTTACCTTCCAAAGTACTCTTGGCATTCACTCCACTCACTGAGTGTCATATTTAGGTTAAGAAAATTTCTCTCACTATTCTCTCATCACTCACAATTTCATCAAATCATGAATGAAAATGTTTCTCTCTGGTCCTAACTACAGTCAAATGGGACTCATCAGTTTGTTGTTTACTCCCTAAAACTATTATCGCTTAACTGGATGTAGGACGTTTGTCAGAATTTTTATTCTAAAACCCATTTTGGTAACTGAAACAAATAAGTAAATAGAAGATTCAAACTTTTTTGTGAGATATGCTTGAGTAGTAACTTACGAATTACATCCGTGTTATGTTCAAATTAATAATATCTTCCGTTGGTGGATAGAAGAAAGGCCCAATTCTCTCAGAACATGATTAAAAAAAAACATTTAAAGACGCTCAATCTTGAAAATATGACAAATCGCACGCCATTATCATGTGCAACATCCCGCGTGTTCCTCAAAGGAAACTCTTAGGGGTGGCGCTGGACGGGGTTGTCGAAGGTTTGCAATAACCATAGAGAATGAATTTCGGAATCTCCAAATTTATCATGGAAACTATTTAAACAAAACGTTTTCCCTCATTTTCTTCAATTTTTAGTTCTGTTTAAATATGTGGTCATGGTATATAGAGGTCAGGGTTTCACCAGCCAAGAATTCGTGACCCCTAAATTTTATTTTCTGGAATGAACCTCTTGTATTTGGTACTCAGGGGTTGGTAAAATGAGTGTCGTTCCTTCACCCCTATCGATTTTAGACTTGAAAAGTTCTCTTTCTGCTGTGGTGGTGCTGTGGGAAAGGCGTGTCGAACAATGGAGTAAGAAAATAATTTTTCTTTGGGTGTGAATTGAGGGTGTTTTCGAGTATTTGAGTAGTGGAAAAGTTTCGTTAAGTGAAGTGAAACATAAGTAAGACACTCGAGTGAGATTTCCACCAGTTTTGAGAGAAACAGACCACAGCACGGAGACAAGGGAACATCTTGAGGACTTGTCTTGAGGAAGAGCAATGGCGTTCCATATGGTGTACATGTAGGTAAGTAAAAAAGACTTTGTTAAAGGGTTATGGTTTCAGATTTGAACATACGACTTCATTATTCTTGTTTTTGAAAAATTTTTTCTTGAAATCTGAAATAGAAAGATACACGGGATGAGGTCTTATGTGGTGTAGGGAAAAATAGTATTTTGAGTATTTTATATGCTAATGAATCAAATTTGAGGAGAAATCGAGTATTGACGTCACAGTATCGGGTTAAATATGAAATATGGACGATATTTCGAGGTATAAGGTATCCAAAGATGTGGCTAGGTGTTGGCTTGGGCGTTGGCTGATCCTCTGCAGAGAACAAAAAAAAGTTGAGTGCGCAAGTTCAGGGAAGTTTCCTGGAGAAGTTTCTAGAAATTAATTTTCCTTTCGTCGTAGTAAGCTAAATATTAAAAAATTTTTTCTTTGCTGGAACTCTTGGATATCACTGACCCAGTACTATACACGGGTCATTTTTCCTTCGGATTAGAAAGCTGGATGAAACAGGAATTTTCTCTGATTAATGTCTCTCTTGTTGGTTGTTCTAGAGTGTGAGAGTTGAAGTTATGAAGAACTCTAGTGAGAAGACGATGAAGATGGACTCCAATCATTCAGTTTCAACACCTTTCCATCAACCATTCGTCCACGAGCCACCTTCACTCCAGTCGACACGGGGAATTCGTTCCTGAGAAATCAGAAATCGAACACAAACCAAGAATACATTCAAAAGGATCAACACCATCCAACACCAACACCATCAATTCAAATCAGAATGTTTAATCGGCTCTAGAGTTCATAGTTAATACTGTACATCATAATTACCATCCACATCGATGCTGTGTTTCCCTTTAGTAGAAGTAGTGCTGGAGAGTTGCTTCCTCTCTTTTCTCATTCGTTAGAAATCAGGTCTGAACTTCAGAAGAATCACCCAGACAACAACAATAGACATGACTTTATTTAAAACCAGACAACCACAACAAATCATCCCCAAACAGGAAACAGATTTCAAGGTAGCCCACAAATCAAATTTCGATTTTCTTCATTTCACTTCATTCTCACCAACAGTTTCGATGGTTTCTAGAGAAATCGTAGTGGTGACGAATGCAGATGAATGTGAATGAATGAATGAATGAATGAAGTGAGTGAGTTTAAAGTGAGTGTACGTGGTCGACGACTAGGTCGAAGGTAGTTAGAAGAAGGTAAGTGTTAGGTTTAATTAGGCTAAGAACAAAGTTTTCATTTCGGATTACTTTGAGTTACGCGTTTTTGAGATCAGACAAGAAGAGCGACTCAGCTGTATATTTAGTTCGGCTCTCCTCGTCATGAAAAGGCGGGGAAGCAGATAGGTTTAGAGAGGTGTGATTGGATAGGATAGTTAGCGACATATAGGCGTAGGAATATAGGATAACTTTTATTTGGAGTTTCTTTGAGTTTGCCATTCTAAGGATGGAACGTGTCTAGAGTCGTTTATAGACCAGCGTCATCCGATAAGCCAGGTAGAACTGCCATTTACTAGAATAGAACGGGGTGTTTCGTAATTCATGAAACGATCCTGTAGGTTAGGCTCTGCTAGATTATGTTACGAAAAATTAGATGTAAGGTTTATGATTTGGAGTTATCTTTGGTTATCTATTCGAAAGCAAAAATCATTAATACCAACTAACTTAGAATAGGACAACGTTGAGTGATTGTGAGTTTGAGGTAATTCTTCTTAGGATAAGATACACTACGTGAATGAGATATATTTTTATATTATATTAGGATAAGATGAAATGTTCATTTCAGATTATTTTAAGTTTTGCGTTATGGATCGGGGTACAACAACTACTATGATTAGTGACATGTATATAGTTATTGTATTATCTAAGACATAGGAAAGTTAAGTGAACGAATCAACGAATGAATGAGACTAGACTAAAACTAGAAACCATCGAAACGTGAAGGCAAACTCTCCGGCGACACTAGTAGTGTGTCCCCTATTAAACATTTAATGCAATGTGAGAGTGTTTGTCAGTTGTATTAGTACTTCCTTATAAATAGAGAGAGAAAATAGAGAGAAAAAGAGACAAGAAAAGCGGTGATGACTTTGGTGTCGGTGTTCGGTCACCGTCACTGGTGTAAAATATTCGGTGAGACGAAATAGATTGAAATCACTCTTAATCTAAGCATGGTTATCGGGGTCCAATAGAATAACCAATGTAACGTAGTTTAAGGTACTTAGTGATAAGACATTTAGGTATAAGGCGAATTGTTATTAGTTATAACTTGTTGTTAATGTTGGATTGTTACTCGATTGTTGACGATTGTTGGAGATTTATTTTTTCACTTTATAACACTCATAAAACTCTTATGGGTGTTATATCCCCGACCCTCATCCCCCCAAAAAACAACCAAAAACCAAAAACCAAAAATCGTTAATTTTCGTCTTTTTGTTTTCTACTGTGCATTGTTTCCGTTTCGTTTCGTCTGTTCCTCCACCATCCCATCTCCTCTCGCCTCACGCCTTATTCGATTTCACGTTTTGTCTCCATCGTATCACCCGTCGAATGCAGTCCGCAAACCCGGTGTTCTCTCTTCTTTTTACTTCTCTCGTCCTTCAAGTTTTCCGTCAAGACATTGAACGTGACGGTATCGTCTGATATCCTTGCGCTTCTTTCGGATTATTGGCTTTCTGGACATCGTCCTTGTGCCCAACTACTCCTGAGACTGATACACCCAGATACACATTCTGAGCCCTTTTACGTGGATCGAGGACTTTTCCTCAATTAGTAGCCCGACTACTATATTCAGACTACGCGGCCATGTGAACGGAACCACCATCTTCTCGTGAGGACCATCACCTCTGAGTCCTCTATAGAACACACCATATCCGACGAAGGAAATGGTCGATGATATCCTTCGTGTCACCGAAATTCCATATTCCACCTTGCCTCCTTCTACCACCATCACCTACACTCCTCCCATCACATCCTTCTCATCCTCCTAATCCTCTCTCCTTCCGCCTCTCTTCCTCCACCTTTCCTCCTCACTTTCCCTCTTCCGATTCTTACAAGAAATCGAGAGTTTCAAAATATACAACCAAATCAACAACAAAAGCAACGACAACGACGACGACGACGACGATGATAACTACAACGAGTGACCAGAGTTTCACACTTTCGTCCTCATCCCACTCGTCCATACCTCCTCAGAGGTGCACATACTGACCTACAGAGTCGAGGAGGTAGTGATGAGATGGTCAGGATGTGGACGAAGTGTGAAGCTCTGCCTGTGTAATGTGTGTGTGTGATGGTTTCGTCTCAGTCTCACCGCTTTCTTGTTCTCGCTCTCTTTTCTCGAGGTGTATGTCAGTTGGTTGAAAATGGTCATCACAATGTACATTACGTATATTGTATACTGTATAACTGAAGTATGGTTTTAAGTTTCTGGGGAGACTGAAGAGTGGTTATTATGTCGGTGAACATCGAATGTCGGGAATGTCGATGGATCTCCTCCATCATCTGGTCCAGGGGTGTGCACGATGCGGACGAAGTTTGACACGTGTCTCGGTGTTGGTAAGAGAACATCACTCTGCTCAAGTGTCTACGAGTACTCTCACTCTTTTCTGTGGTCCGATGCAACGGCTGGCGATCTTCGGATGAAGTAGACGAGATCTCATCAGTGAAGAATACTAAGAACGTCAGAGCAGCGAGACATCCGCATCCCGTACATTTCCTCCGCTACGTGATCCTCTTTTCACCTCCTGTCCATATTTTTTTTCCTCTTCCTTTCCACCGAAGTTATTCCTCCTCGTTCATGCTGCTCTTGAATACTACTACTACTACTACTACTGCCTTTCGGACACCCACACACAATAGTCCATCAGTATTATCCTTTGAGTTATCATCCTCTTCATCATTCCTCAGAACCCGCTCAAGTCTCGAGTGACGAGATTCGGAACTACTGGTGTGAAGACGGGGTAGATGGAAATCACAGCAACCAGAACAGAATCCAGGTATTCGAACGAGTGCCAACTACTGAAGACGCAGAGAACTCGAAGGTACCCGAACAACTGGTTGAGTCGTAGTTGAGTGCACTCGTTGACATTGTCGAAGACAGAAAGAGTGTCGTCTTCTCTCGAGATGGTGAGAGACACTGAGTGAGAATAATTCTCGAGTGAACTGTGAAATGTAGACACACACAGACGGATACACACGCAAGGCAACAGACGAAAGAGAACATCGAAGCAGGGTAGCTTGCCTTCGCTGAGATACGTGTCGTCGTCCGACCGGAACGGACACTCATTCACCACCATCGACTCTATCCGTGAGAGTGTTGCGACCATCGAGACTGGGTAGCCAACAATCAGTCAAGAAGACCGTCGCGTGAGCTTCGTCGTATTCACAACCAGACATCGATGGACTTTAGTGAATAAGATAGACATTGAGTAGAAAATGTAACTGTTATTCTGAGGATGTGTTGTGATTGTAACATAAGTTAGTATAAGATGGAGGAGTGTTTGTAGGTATGAATGTGTTTATGTATTTACAATTTATATACAAAGAAGTCACTATTTGTCGTCGTCGTCGTCGTTGTTGTTGTTGTTGTTGCTTCCGTTATTTGAAAATTTGAGTGGAATGAAATCCACCATTTCCCTCGTCGGTAGTAGCGTACGTTGATTCGGTTTGTCTTCTTTCGGTCTCATACTATCTATCACAATGTCTACCGGAAAAATTACTGGATCCACATAAATCGGCTCAGAATGGGTATATGCGTCTGTTCGATCAGTCTCGGTAGTAGTTGGACTGAGGACGAAGTCGAGAGAATCAAAAATCGGGAAGAGGTCCAAGGAGGAGGTGTTATCGGAACGTGAAATGTTCTTGGACGAACACTGAGCATGAGAAAGCGAAAGTGAGAGGACACTGACTTTTGCGGGGTGAATTGGACGGTTGATGAGGTAGAGAACAGTACGTGAGGTCGAAATGAGTCTGATGTGAGTAGTGATAGGATAAAGTAGTATAAGACGATGTGTAGTGTAATAATGCATACTACAAAATAAAAAGACGAAAATTAATAATTCTGTCTAAGTTATTTCACCCACCATCCACAGGATTTTCATGAACTTTTGAGTTGACATAGTAAGAATTTGAAGCGATCGGGAAGTTCGCTGGAGTGGAGCGTGCCTCTAACATTGTGGAATGAATACATAACAAAAAAGCAAAGAAAAGGAATATCAGAGACACCTCCAGAGTATTTGAGTCTGAAGCAATCACATTGCTAAACCTCACTTTAGAAAATAAACCATAGTTTCTATTTCTAATGGTCGTCTCAAAAATGGCCTAACAAATGATGATATGTCTTGAAGAAGAAATGAAAGACGAGTGAAGGTGGTTCATGTTTCGAGGGTCGGTTTTATGGTCACATCTTTCGATTTGAAGTTTCTACCAGGACAAAGCAAGACAAACTTTCAGGTAAAGTAGAAGGAAGCGGAATAGTTTATGTTATGAAGTGAAAAGGAAATTTGACTCAATATAATTTCAACTTAATTCGTGATCCTGGCTACAAAGCTAGACTCGGAAAAGGATTTCCGTTGGCTTTTCTATCTTGCTTCTGTGACATTGTTTAGTTGCAGTCAGTTGTTTTTATGCGTTGCAAAACTCTTTCGATAACCCTTGAAAATCAAAATGTTTGTAAAGACTTTTCATCTTTCTTATTGCATTCATCGTCAAATTGAACTAGTGCAGTTTATTAGTGTAGTAATCGTTCTAATTATTGGTTCATAATAAACATAAACAGCTCAGGAGTTTGTCAGCCAAAAATTAGTTGCTATTTTTGGACTGGAACTCGTTACTTCCATTGGTTTTGAGGTCAAAATCGACCACATCAGTTACAGATTATTTTCACATAAATCTCATAGTTACAGGTGGAAGATTGACTGATATTCGATTACCTTAACTGAGCCCAGCAAATCAGAAGTTTTACCATACCACAATGGTAGTGCTGATGAGAATCATCTGTATCTCGGGTTTCCTGTTTATTTCCGTATATTCGTGAGATCCGGTGATGATTTGGCAAATTATTTCACTAATTCACCACTAATTCAAAAGACAAGAATTACAAAACGCAGGAAATCAGATTCACAACAACGCATATAATATATTAATATTTGATAGACACATGTACAATGTACAGTGGTAAGAGGGTAATAACACTCTACTCAAGTATACTGTATATCGAAAAATTTAGTGGTCGCATGAAACTTCCTCTTCGGATACCAATCGACTTTTCAAAGCATAGTGGTCTAACTAGTGGTTTTGGTTTAGAAATAGCTTTCATCTTTGATAGGAGTTTAAGTTCAATAACTTTCTGCATATTTTCTGTCTTACCAGAGTACACGAGACGACCACTAAACTTTGACTGAAATTCTCGTAATTCAAGGGAAAAATAGGAAAACTCCTACTAGGTACCTCCTCCTCTAAATTTTTTTCCCCTCCAGCTTACCCAGCAAGTAAAAATATTTTACAGACCAAAACTAGGCTTGTTGTCTCTTGCTTTTCTAAAAGTTATTCGTCATTGAAGGAAGGTGGAATGAAAGAATAATAATTTAATTATAACGAACAATCAGTATATTTGAGCGATACACACAATGAAAGTGACAAGTTCATTGTAACTAAGGCGATTTGTAACGATGATGTACATGCAGTTGCAACGGAATACTTGAACTCTACCTGACAGTGAAGAAAAACGCTCCAGTACACTCTCATAAACCTAAAGTAAACCGCCATAAAACCTGAACTATTTTCCATGAAGCTAGTTCTGGACTCGAATGTTCATATGCTTCTTGGCCTAAACAGAAACCTAAAGTATTTACTTCCCTTCATTCTACGGGTTTCGGTTTCCTAAAACCTTCCTCTCTGGTTTATCGAACAAACGTCAGTCGTTCAACTGATTATCGGGCACCACAATTTGATTGAGTGAATGTCCTTCTTCACCTAAAAGAAAAACATAACATCTTTTCTATATGTTCCAATATAGTGATAACGCTTCTTTCACATATAAAAATCCCAAAGGCAAAGAGCAAATAACATTTTGTTTATGTTTATTTCTGTACTTCTGGTATTTAAATCCTGAGACACGCGATTATCACCACCACTATGATCACGTCACCACCTGTTTGTATGAAAATGGGGAAGAGGACACTCACATAAACACGAAAGCTACTTCGTTAAACAATTAACCAATCCTGTTGGGCTTTCCCACCTATATTAGTCGTCACGCTTCCTTTAACACTTCCTACATTACTTGGTTAATTGAATCTTAATCCACCCACAAATCTATTGACAAGATCTCGAACTAGATCTGCTTTAGAAAATAGATCTAGATTTTGTGTCTATTCTATGTGTGAGAAAAATAAAACTGAAGGAAATGACTCATAGTTAGTAAAATCCACCATCCATGATGGCTCTCTTCAGAGGTTTAAATTGCTAAAAGTACCATTTTCAAAAATTTGAACTCTAACTTACTTCGATCTCCAAATTTCAACCTGAAAAGTTTGGTGATGTAGACTTTTAAAGAAAAACAAACGTTACACGTTAATTTTTGTGATGTGTGATAGGACTAACAGTTTATGATATACCATTGACCCTCGTCATTTTCTGGTTTGTGGCTGTATTCTTATCAGCAGAAAACCTTTTTCACCTTATTTGCACTCACCTTTCTAAACATGAAATACGCTATGAGGTCCTGGACTCATCTAAAATTCGCACCGAATCTCATGGCCATGGTTTTTAAATTTTTCACGAAACGAATATTCTCCTTCTGTCCCCAGTCTCCACGTCAGTGTTTTCATCACCAAGCATCGTCTCATTCACTATCATACCGAAATCAAGAAAATGTCTTTGTTTATGGCTCACAATTGGAACCAACTCAAATTGGATAACTGAAACGAAAGAGTGAAATTGGTTGTTTATACTATATCGAAAGAGATTTTCGTGTAACTACTTACGAAGACGCCCGTTTAATGTTCAAATTACGGAAGAAGGAAACATCTTCTGGTGATTGTCGGAGACCAGAGGCCTCGATTCACTCAGAAAATGATTAAATAACCAAAATCATGAACGATGACTGTTGCAAATATGCCGAATCGTACGCCATTATCATGTGAAACATCCCGCGTCTTCCTCAAAGGAAACACTTAGGGGTGGCGATGGACGAATGACTTGTAAGGGGTTGTCGAAGTTTTGCAATAACCATAGAGAATGAATTTCTGAATTTCCAAATTTTTCATGGAAACTATTTAAAGAAAACAATTTTCCTCATTTTCTTCAATTTTTAGTTCTGTTTAAATATGTGGTCATGGTCTATAGGTGAGTGTTTCACCAACAAGGATTCATGACTCGTGAATTTTCTTTTCGAAATCGACATCTCATATTTGGTACTCATAGGTTGGTAAAATGAGTTTTCTTCCTTCAAGCCTATCGATTTTAGACTTGAAAAGTCCTCTTTCTGCTGTGGTCTTGCTGTGGGGAAGACATGCCCGACATGTTGTAGAAAAAATTTTTTTGTTTGTGTGGATTGTGTGAAGTTTCTAGGTTTTTTCTTGAGTGAAATGTTTCGTTAGGAGTTACGAAATGGGAATGAAGTACTCGAGTGAGGTTTCCATCAGTTTCGAGAGGAAGGTGCCGCAGAAAACAAGACGCTGTCGGGACATGAATTGTGAAAGAACAATGGCGTCCCATGGCTTCGACGTGGGCGTAAGTAGAAAAGACTTTGTTAACGAGTATTGGTTTCTATTACTTGCGTATATGACCAATATATATAGTATACAGAGATAGATGTTCACACAAACACGAGAATAGTTCGCGAATTCATTTCATCGAGTAAAAACCATCATCCATCTGACACACTAATTTGATTTATAATTTTTGAGAAAATACTTTTTGTACAACATACATACAACCAGACACACATTTCTATTTATTTCATTTTATCTATCATATTTGGAACAATAATATCTATCCGATATCGTTTAACTTGAATTCGTCAACAAACTAAGATCATCCAAACAACTATTTCGAAGCTTGTTCGCTGTGGTAAATGATAGTTCAGTTAAAGGTTGAACTGTAACTGAAGGAAGTTCGACAGACCGTTGGGGTGAGACAGGATGACAAGGGAATAATTTCCATCATATTCGCCGCCATTTAATATTACTACTTTTCTTATTTATTATATTTAATTGAATCACTTTACAAAAAATATGACAGCTACAACCAATTATCACTTTATTCCTCCATCGCATTCAGGGTATCCAAGACTTCTGTTTCAAATACGTCGTCTCCGTTGTCTTCCATCGTGATCGCGGCTTGAGACAATCCAACCTGGTCAGACGGACGGGTTGTTCGCTTCCCACTGGTTCTCTTTCCGGAAATATGAACATCTCGTTGGAACGTTCAGGGAGCGACCAACTCTTCGTTCGAAGGAGGTGGAGGGGGAATGAATACGTACATTGGAGTATTAGGCACGTACGAAGGATATAATTGGGGAGGTTGCTGACTACTGGTTGGGGGTTTCCCGCTTAAGAAAGACGTGATTTTCTTGAAAAGATTTTCTTCTTTTTTGTATAAATGTTGTTGAAACTTGGTTACCGGTCCTGTCCAATCCGGTGGAAACGAATTTAGTCGGATCTTGGCATATCGTATTGTAGTTCACAGCATTCTTAGAAAGTTTGAACGAATTCAAGTCTCTAAATCGTAGGCAATAGTACAGTTGAAAATTGGTGGTGGAATTCAAACCACCACTATTCTTTAAGATTATCAAAACGAAAATAAAATCCGATCACTCACTTTCCCACATCCAGGTTCGTAACAGCTTTTCTTCACAAACTTTTCACAAAATTCTCAACGTACTCATACTTCGTAATTGAATTGAATTTCAGTTATTAGTTTCATGTATATCGGTCATATACGCAAGTACTAGAAATCACTACTCGGTAACAAAGTCTTTTATACTTACGCTCACGTAGAAGCCATAGGACGCCATGGTTCGTTCTCAAGTCATGTCCTGATGTCGTCTTGTTTTCCTGCGGCACTTTCAAGAACCTCCAGTCCACACAAACACAAAAGATTTTTTTCTGTGACATGTTTGCCATGTCTTTTGTACAGCAAGCCCACAGCAGAAAGAGGACTTTAAAGGCGAAGTACTCTATGGTTGTTGTAAAACCTTGACAACCCCCTTACATGTCATTCGTCCAACAACGTCACCCCTAAGTGTTTCCTTTGAGGAAGACGCGAGAAGTCGCACACCAAAATGGCGTACTATTCAGAGTATTTGTGAGAGTCATCGTTCATGAATTTCGTCATTCAACCAATTTCTGTGCGAATCGAGGCCTCTGGTCTACGACCATCATTAGAACAAGCCTCCTTCTTCCGTAGTTTGATTATAAAACGGGCGTCTTCGTAAGTATTTCCACGAAAATCTCTTTCGATATAGTATCAACAACCAATCTTTCACTCTTTCGTTTCAGTTATACAAAATAAGATGGAATATTGACTGATATTGTGAGCCGTAAACAAAGCAATTTTCTTGATTTCAGTATGATATTGAAGGATACTATATTCAGAACATAAACATCTCGCCTTCATCAATCTGAGGAAGAACATCTCCGAGCCAATGAAACGGAAGTCAAACATCATGAATTTAATGTCACCATCGTGGACACTGTAAGTCTTCTCAAATTCAGTTGTGAATCACAATTACGACCAACCAACTAAAATATTTTTCATTATTTTCACAGGATTGGACAGGACCAGTACTCAAGTGTCAACAGCACTTGTACAAGAAGGAAGAAAATATTTTCAAGAAAACCATGTCTTTCTTCAGCGGAAAACTCTCAATCAGTCGCCAGGAACCTTCCCAATTATATCATTCGTACGTGCCTAATCCTCCAGTGTACGTCTTCGTTCCTCCTCCACCTCCTTCGAACGAAGAGTAGGTCACTTCCATTGAAAGTTCCAACGAAATGTACATCTTTCCGGAAAGAGAACCAGCGGGAACTGTCGTGGTTCCTCGAGACGAACAACCCATACTGCAGCCATCAACGTCTTACGAGGTTGGGTCGTCTCAGGCCGCGATACCGCTGGAAGACGACGATGACCACATATATGATTCAGAACTCGAACACATCCTGAATCCCATCGAGGAATATAGTAATAATTCGTTGTAGTTGACATGTTTTTTGTGAAATGAATCAATTAAATATAATAAATAAAAAAAGTAATAATATTAAATAGCGTCGAATGAGATAGAAATTATTCCCTATGTCATCCTGTCTCACTGTAACTGTCAGGCTAACATCACTCAGTTACAGTACTACCTAGCGAAGTTTCAGTACGCCAAAGGGAACAAGCTTCGAAATATTAGTTGTTTGGAAGATCTGAGTTTTTGACGAATTTATGTTAAACGATATCCGATAGATATTATCGTCCAAAATTTTTAGGTAGAATATAATAAATAGAAATGTGTGTGGGGTCGTAGGAAATTCGTGAATTTGGTCTTGGAAAGGTTTTATGAAAATGTTAGGTTCTCAAAATAGGAGACATAAGAGAGTTTCGCTCCGTTTTCGGGTATGGGCTGTGTCGAATTTCAAATGTTTCCTAATTCGTACTTAGAGGTCCCATGTGAGATTTCCTCAACTGATGAACGGGTTTCCGGGTACGTCTGCCATTCTAGATCCTTTGACAAGGAGGTCAAAATCTATACTCTTATGCATATGTGATCTTCGCGAAATTTACTATTTACCTCCAAGCACTCACAAAAACTGTTACCAGGTTCTGTTGATGTCTCCAACTTCACTTCACACTTCCACTTGTTTTAGTCTCTCTCTCATGAATAAGACTTTCTCAAAATGAAAGAACATCTTTGTGGTCAGTGTTGAGGCTCTTACTTGATATGTTCTTAGAGAATTATGTTTCGAAATGAGAGGGTATGTAAATTGATCCTTAGCATGACATTGGTTTCACTCATTAAGAAATGTTACTCGCCTGCTACTCACTTTAAGAACTTTAAATTATTATAATAAAATTTACAAATATAATCCAAAGTAAAGAGAAAAAATGTTTGTCATCAATTCGAGGTAATAATAATAAAAAATAATCAGAAGACTGTAACTGAGATTTGAGTTTTGTTTTGTTGTATGAGTCACTGGTGGAAGACACTGCTTCTATTTTTCTAATCCCGACGGAAACTTTCTAACTGTCGGTAAATGAAACAAATCGACGACAAAAGAATAAGACGACGAATTTTTCTTATAAAATATATTTTTCGTTGTAGAATTTTTCAATGCAACTTTCAACCATGGAATCTTCCAAGAGACTTTCTTTCTTCATTTAATAAAATGCGACTTTTACAATTCGGGATTCCCAAACCACGGGAAACAAACAAAATGCGCAAATTTTTCGTGTAAACGACAGCACCGAATGCCGCTCGCGTCTCTTTAGACAGTCTCTTATACATGAAAATTGTTCCTCCTGACAACTGGGACAATAGTTGTTTCAGGTCGTCACCTTCATACGTAGTCATCATCATCAACCAAAACTGTTTTTTCATTATTTAATAGAACATTGGCTTGTGTGGATCTTTGGAAAATATTGTCGACGCCGTCGGAAGGGCTCACTCCTTTTCTATTGTTATTGACAAGTGTGTGAGTGTCGCGGTACTTTTATCATGAGACACGCGATTATCACTACCACTATGATCACGTCACCACCTGTTTTGTATGAAAATGGGAAAGAGGACACTCACATAAACACTGAATAGTCTTGAGCTTTTAGACTTTTGAAATGAACCAAATACAATTACGAACTTGATATTTAAAAGTTTTTTGGTATTTTTCACAAGCCACGTAGTTGATATTTTCGAACGGTCACTTCAAACACTGCAAGACACGACACGCACACAAACGAATCGAATTCACAGCGAAGAAAAGCCGATAAAGAAAACGCCAAACGTTTTGATAAGCCAGCGTTCGAGCTGTTGTCATCATCAGTGGTGGTCAACTTTTATATATCAAGTTCACAATGAACGGTCACGACAGTCCTAATAACATTATCAAATACAACTACCCTAGTTAGAGTTAAATTTATTTAGAAAACTAGTTTCGAATCGGACGGAGGGTTCCTGAATTCCTTTTCTTCGGTGGTGAGGATGACCCAGTTATCAATGGACTTCTTTCCAAATCCTCACATTTCTCCATCTCCTCTTTTCTTTCAACCAAACCACACTCACTCATTTTCTAAATTTCCAACACCCTCTTTCCATCAATCTAAGGTCGTGTGGAAGGAATTCATGAAATGAATTTGGTTTATTACACAAAAACTAAGTTTTATTGAGAAAACAAAAATACAAAATGAACAAAGCAACCTCTTACAATCGAAGAACACCTTAGACTGCTCACTATCCGCAGATGTCTTAGCCTTGAGTCACTTCAAGGCAGCGGATACAATATACTCCTTACATCCACCTCTCTTACAAGAGAGATTTTTGTGGATGTAGGAATTCCAAAGGAAAAAACTCGACAGTGACAGCGAACATCATCGTATCACAATTATCACGGGTGCCATGGTTAAAATCAACAACGAAACATGAAATATATCGTAAAATAACAAAAGGAGAGAAACAAATAACAAAACCAAGCTTGTTCTACTCAGAGAAAACACAAATGTTGACTTAGTGTTTAACATCATTCGTGACACACACTGCTTTTCACGTGAAACCTCTCGGAATCACCATTTCATAGTCTCATCTCAACTTTTCTTCTAGAAACACTGTATGTCTCGGGCTTTGCATGTTTTACTTTTTCTTACTGAATTTATTTTAATTATGTATGTGGCAGTCACTTATGTGCCAAGAATCGAACAATGGCTTCTCCACGAGTGTTCCTTAGGATCACCTGGATTATCGCTCATTGTCATGCATACATTCCCGTAGTCATTTGCAGTAACACCCGATACGACGAGACAGAAACAACAGTGGTGTCAAACTGACATATCGAATGCTCTCAATCGAATAAAAGAATAAATCCAAATTACCAAATTGAAACAATTACAACCTTAAAAATTATAAACTAAATCTAAATACATATAACATAGGTACAAAGAGGAAAATTAGAATGAACATATGAAAACACAGTAAAACAACCATAAACATGAATAAAACCATAATTTCAAAAACACAGATTCTTCACAAAACATGAGCCCACGACACTTTGTAAAATTAACCAAAAACACTTTTGAAATTGAAACTATTAATACAGAAGAAAATGAAAAATGGAAACAAAAGTCCAGTGCTTGATTTCGTGAAAACGCCAACTCGCCGACTCAAGAAGTACTTAACGTGGATATTAGTAACTGACTCGGGCAGCATACACACTCCAATTCCATTCCAAAATCTGGAGAAGATGGTCCTTTGTAGATTTACACTGGTCGCCTCCTACGATGTTCGCCGAACACCTCAGACTACTTGCCATCCGCAGATGTCTTGGCCTTGAATGGTGTCAAGGCAGCGGATTGAATGTGTTCCTTACAAACCGACGAAAAACTTTTTTATTTTTCATTCATTTACTGTACGTATATTTATAAATTAATCTTACTTCTCTCTACTTACTAGATGAGGTTGTACAAAGCCAAAACTCCGCTCCACTCGATTCTACTCCACCAAGCATACAGGGATTGACTCTTCTAGGTAGAAACTAAAGTGACATACGAATTTCTCTAATTGACGTGTCTCTTGTTCGTCGTTGTAGTGTGTGAGAGTAGGTGTTAAGGAGAATTCTGATGAGAAAGACAGTAAAGCTGCAGTCGAGTTATGACAGCTTAAACACTGACCACACGTTCCCATCAACCATCCATGATTCACCTTTCATAGTCGTTCCTCAGATTCGGTTTGAATTGGAGAGTCAATATAGCGATGTCCTCTTGCAAAACAATGTGAGGTGGCTAAGTATAATTAAAACTTACGTAAAAGATTTCTTTTCTTTTTATTGTTAAGTCGTGTGACCCACTTGCAATGGTCACAATAGACATTTGGCCCAGAAAGCAAAAATTGAGTACTGAGGTATTATATTATTTCATCAACCCCTAGATGCTCTGAAAGTGTCATCTTAAGTTTCAGTCTCTTGACACAGACCAGATGAGACCGGTTGAGAGAGTGTCCGGTTAGAAGTCGGATGTCGCGATGAGTGAGTGTCAGTTTACGGTAGTCGTACAGTCGAGAGTGTTACACGGCATAGTAGAGTAAGACGACGAATAGTGTATCAATGTCGGCTGTGAAAAAATGACATGGAAATTAAATGCTACAGTATGATGTTCAAGTTATTTCGAATACTTAATTGTTAAAAAACTAACTACTTTTGTAGTGATGTATTGGCAGAGATATCTAGACATAGAGTATCCGCTATGATTTGAGTAAATCAGGTGAATTGATGGTAACAAAAACCTGCAGGTTCCTTCGGGTTATTTAGAGGTTTTGCGATATGAACCCACGAGTGTCTACCGGTCAGCGGTTTAAGACATTCACATTCATCTAAAGTAAAAGTCATAGATGAGTGCACGAGTGAACGAATGATTAAAATGGAGCTAGAGTCCACCGAAACAATGACGTAGGATTGTGCCCGACATACGATGTTACGACGATGCCCGAAAATCTAATAGTGGGTGTCCGGTTGAAAGTCGGATGTCGCGTTGAGTGAGTGTCAGTTTACGGTAGTCGTACAGTCGAGAGTGTTACACGGCATAGTAGAGTAAGACGACGAATAGTGTATCAATGTCGGCTGTGAAAAAATGACATGGAAATTAAATGCTACAGTGTGTTGTTGAAGTTATTTTGGCCACCGCCCACAACGTCACCATTAGTGTCACACTCGGACGGTATGAATTCCCACCGATTTGGACCAACGTTCGCTCTAGAATTTCACGCGAGTCACGAGCTCGCGCTCAACGTCGTCTGCGAGAAGTCAGTCAGTAGAGTATGCGAGGGTAGTCGAAAATGAGATGAGAACGACGTCATTGGAAACACGACAACGTTTCCTTGTGCAGTTTTCAAAGTTGTTCACGCGTACGGTACTTCCGATGATCCTTACTGCACCTTTATTCGGTCGTAATAATGACGGTCTCACTCATAATAAAAGTATCGCACTCTACCGTTGGGATTTACATACCGTCCGTTTGTGCAAACACTTTGTTGATGGCTTAGACACAACCGCCACCGCCGCCAGACAATAACGACGTAAACGCCAATAACAGTAGGTTTGCGGACTACATTCGACAGCTGATGCAATAACTGGAATTCGGCGTGTTTCTTGTCAGTAATTTGTTAAGTATTCAGTAGTGGAGGTTGTGGTGTGAATGCAGTATCGTTCGTAGTGGATTTTCTCCACGTAAGTCAAGAGAAGGTATTCGTGAAACATTTCCACACAAGATCGATGGGGAGGTTGGCTTTCATTTGGTTCCTAATCATTTCGAACCGTTCTTAAGGGAAAAATTGTATGAATCCATTCGAGTTGGAAATCATGTCTGAGCTCTTCATGTTGAGAATAACGTGCGACATAGCTCACATACAGATTACACATATTTTGTGATTGATTTCGAGGATGAATTCCGTAGCACCTGTGAAAATGACGCGAACGATGTTACACTTGGAGTGAAGATCAGAGGTGTGGTTGGGTGGTGGTCAGTGGTGAATATCGGGGAAATCCATTTAAATCCAAACCTCTTCTTTGGCGTCAGGTAGCTGGCCGAGCAAGAGTTTCCGAGCTGTAGAGAGTTTCGTATAAACGGAATACGAAACGTATGGAAAAAGATGGTAGAATGGATGGATGGATGGATTTTCGAGTGTAATGAAGAAAGTCAGAAGAGAGTCAGAGAGCCGGATTCTTATCCGATATGAGGATGTCGGTTGAAAGTCGATTATAATAATCTTTGGTTTGCCTCCAATTTTCCTTCGACTTTATTTCTATGGAATCATAGAGAAAGATACATCAAATGAAATAACTCGTCCAACAGTGAAAACGTAGGGGAGATACAGGAGGCATCAGAGACTCTGCAAGGAGATCCGCATTTTCTCCCAGGGACTTGCTTTGTTCGCGTCAGTGAATTCTTCTCTGAAAATATATCCTTAGATTTCAGTGGTTTATTGTTGTCATCTGGTTTCAATTTGTTGTGTATTTGATTATAGGAAGTGTAGTGATAGTGTGGTATTGTTTGTAGAGTATTTCGTCGAGAGATCGCAAGGTAAGAGAGGTTTAATGATTTCGCCCTAAAATCGATAGGAACTCTGTCCTTCATACATTTGGAGATTTTCGTGAATTCAGTCGAATCGTACGAACTAACAGATATATAAACTTATTTACAACGATTTTCGAGACTACATGATTGTTAAATATGTTTTCAGATATTCTGATAGAAGTAGAGGTAGAAGTAGAGGAACCCAGAGCGAGCCATGAGATCAAAAAAGAAGAAAAAAAAGAAAATCGAAACACCAAGTCCAGTTCCAACTCCTAATTCAAATTGATTAAGGGTCGATGATTTACCTTCCTCCGAAACCACAGGTAAGCACAATGCGAAGAGTGAAATACAATCCAGAGATAGAAACGACAGGATTCAAACCCGTGACGATCTCGACTATATATTTACCATACTATTGATTATTTAGGTAACAAAGGAGTTCACGTCAGAGGAGGACAGAACGAATGAAACGGATATAAACATCAAACTACTCGACCCAATCCAAGACAATATAAGAAACGAAACAAGTCCTCACTAGAAACACCATCAGCACACCAGGAAAAGAAACAGAATCAGAAACAGAAACGTCCTCCAAACTCAACATGTTCGTCTATGAAAACCCACATCTCTAAGACATCGTCTTCCACAAAGGGATTCGACATCAGGTGAATCAACGGAGACCATCAGAAGAGCTGTAGCTGTCCATCGTCCCGAATGACTGGAGTCAACTTCATCTACCCGACGGTTCATCATGTAAAGTCACGTTCTGTTTAGCTCACCAAGGAAGAAAATTCTCAAATAGACTTTAGTATTAGTTATTAGTATGTAAGTTTAAAGATAGAAAATGTAACAGTAGATGTAAGGTAAACCGCCGCCAATAACGACATAAACGCAGAACACACCAACTTTAAAAGTACCGTCCGAGTAACACCCAACTCGGTCACTTGGTATCAACACAAAAAAAGGTTTGGTTCCCAGTGCGGACTGGCGTGGGTATTTCAAAGCTCCAACTCTTTCGGGTCATTCGTCCCATCCGTCTCGTGTGTTTCCTCTCCGGATTCTGGAAAACCCCCTCTTACCACCACCACCCCCCTCCCACTCCGTCCTCTTAGTTCTCCTTCCAAACTACACATCTAAATAAACTGAACATGTTGGGTTTATTAAGAGATCGATTCCTCCAGAACACCTCATCGGAGGACAGATCGCCTAGCCTGGGACTTGCTGATACATTTCGACGCCACCTTATCAAGTCTGTTAAGTACTCGAACATCTCGAAAGTGAGAAACTCTCACTTGTCTTTGAACTCCTTTCGCGAGTATTATCACCATCGAGACCGAAGGGGTAATCCCTCCACATCGAACTCGTGATTTCCATCAGCATGATTTATGTCTGTGTCAGGCATTTGTCAGGTGCTGAGAGTGAAAATCAATTTTTTTTAATTTTCATTTCGTTACAAATCAGAAATGACCTCGGGAAAAATCCACCTCCTCATACATGACAGTGCGCGTGATGTTTGTTTGCTGAATTGTATTTTTAGCCTTACTCTCTCTCTCTTTCTCTTGTCGTTGTAGTGCATGACACTACTGATTCGGAAAAACTGAAGTAAATTCAACGAACACGACATAGTCAAAGTACGCCTCACGATACCCACCACTCGTTCAAATCAATCAGCCAGCATCCAGCTTCAGAGCCCCCGCTTTATTCCTGACAATTCAAACATGGGTTTTGGAGCTATACTAGAAACCATTCTCCCTCCCATTCTCACTTACAAAACCATTCCATAGCCCACTAGATTCTCTCCAAAGTGTCATCTGCAGCTTCATTCTCTGCGAATAACTTTTTCCTTATTTGGCGCAAGGTGATCTAAGTAATCGTTCAATCGATTCGAATAACTATGGGTGCTTCAAGCCCACGTGGTCGGTCTCTGTCTATTTCGATGGATTTTCGAAAGAGGACAGTCAACATGAATGTCGAGGAATACCGAGATGAGTACAAGGAATCAGTCAACATATCGGACGAGTCGGAAACTGTAAGGTCGGTCATCGGTTTATCTGGGTTGAGAATTCGAATTTCGCGTTCGCTTTTCTACAAGTCAAGACTCAAATTCAGCCAAACTGACCATGATTATACTTCCCTCGTCATGACGTGATAAGGAGGTATATACGAATCGGAAACCAGGTATGCTGAGTTGGCGATATTTGGTGTAGGAAAATAGGTCGCAGTTTAGGTGGATAACTTTGATTTGGCGCCACCTCGAGTTTATTCTCATAAGAGTCGAACAGATTAGAGTTATTGTTGGTGCAACGGCCTCATCAGATGCGCCGTACGATTTTCTGATTAGAAGACATGGGTTCAGTTAGTTCATTGAATCACTCTGATCTTTGGTTCTCCTGAAAATTTGAACCAAAACTTTCCCTCATTCATTGTGTCAAGGTTCTCTCAGGTGCGCTACATGGGCTTACAATCCTGACTTACAATCTTTTAATAATAATTACAAGCACACATATTCCCTTCCCAGTTATCTAAAAATACGTTATATGATTCAGTCGTGTATACCAGTCGTGCTCTTCTTCAATCAACGCTGTACCAAATTCACGGGGTCGTACCAAACATACTGACCAATCGGGACACAAGAAACACTCTCCGACGGTAGCGAATCATTCACTCATTCCCACAATAAAATTTTTCGCAGAAAACTTGGTTTGGATGATAATGTATAGAGGGAGCGTTTGGGCCAGGACGGTACAGGTCATGTCAGCCAAAGTTCAGTGTCAAGTTTTGGCCTAGTTTGGCTACGTTATCCTTTCCGAGAGGATCTTTCAGGCGAATGTGACAAGACTGGTAGACGTGTGTGTGATCGAATCACGAGGTGTAAGTGTAAGTGTGTGGGTGTGTTCCTCGGGAAGTGGAGGGGGTTTAAGGAGTGAATGATTGATCGACATCATTCCCGATATAAATGATGATAATGATTTTTGGTTTGAGTGTTATGGAATACCTGTGGTGTATTGGCAGAGATATCTAGACATAGAGTATCCGCTATGATTTGAGTAAATCAGGTGAATTGTTGGTAGGAAAAACCTGCAGGTTCCTTCGGGTTATTTAGAGGTTTTGGGATATGAACCCACGAGTGTCTACCGGTCAGCGGTTTAAGACATTCACATTCACCTAAAGTAAAAGTCAAAGATGAGTGCACGAGTGAATGAATGATTAAAATGGAGCTAGAGTCCACCGAACGAATGGTCTAATAGTGGGTGTCCGGTTGGGAGTCGGATGTCGCGATGAGTGAGTGTTAGTTTCTGGTAGTCCTATGGTAGTTGATGGCCTTCCCACATCCCTCCAATATCCCAACTCCTCCACGCCGAATTCCAGTTATTGCATCAGCTGTCGAATGTAGTCCGCAAACCTACTGTTATTGGCGTTTACGTCGTTATTGTCTGGCGGCGGTGGCGGTTGTGTCTAAGCCATCAACAAAGTGTTTGCACAAACGGACGGTATGTAAATCCCAACGGTAGAGTGCGATACTTTTATTATGAGTGAGACCGTCATTATTACGACCGAATAAAGGTGCAGTAAGGATCATCGGAAGTACCGTACGCGTGAACAACTTTGAAAACTGCACAAGGAAACGTTGTCGTGTTTCCAATGACGTCGTTCTCATCTCATTTTCGACTACCCTCGCATACTCTACTGACTGACTTCTCGCAGACGACGTTGAGCGCGAGCTCGTGACTCGCGTGAAATTCTAGAGCGAACGATGGTCCAAATCGGTGGGAATTCATACCGTCCGAGTGTGACACTAATGGTGACGTTGTGGGCGGTGGCCAAAATAACTTCAACAACACACTGTAGCATTTAATTTCCATGTCATTTTTTCACAGCCGACATTGATACACTATTCGTCGTCTTACTCTACTATGCCGTGTAACACTCTCGACTGTACGACTACCGTAAACTGACACTCACTCAACGCGACATCCGACTTTCAACCGGACACCCACTATTAGATTTTCGGGCATCGTCGTAACATCGTATGTCGGGCACAATCCTACGTCATTGTTTCGGTGGACTCTAGTTCCATTTTAATCATTCGTTCACTCGTGCACTCATCTATGACTTTTACTTTAGATGAATGTGAATGTCTTAAACCGCTGACCGGTAGACACTCGTGGGTTCATATCCCAAAACCTCTAAATAACCCGAAGGAACCTGCAGGTTTTTGTTACCAACAATTCACCTGATTTACTCAAATCATAGCGGATACTCTATGTCTAGATATCTCTGCCAATACACCACAGGTATTCCATAACACTCAAACCAAAAATCATTATCATCATTTATATCGGGAATGATGTCGATCAATCATTCACTCCTTAACCCCCTCCACTTCCCGAGGAACACACCCACACACTTACACTTACACCTCGTCATTCGATCACACACACGTCTACCAGTCTTGTTGAAAGATCCTCTCGAAAGATCCTCTCGGAAAGGACAACGTAGCCAAACTAGGCCAAAACTTGACACTGAACTTTGGCTGACATGACCTGTACCGTCCTGGCCCAAACGCTCCCTCTATACATTATCATCCAAACCAAGTTTTCTGCGAAAAATTTTATTGTGGAATGAGTGAATGATTCGCTACCGTCGGAGAGTGTTTCTTGTGTCCCGATTGGTCAGTATGTTTGGTACGACCCCGTGAATTTGGTACAGCGTTGATTGAAGAAGAGCACGACTGGTATACACGACTGAATCATATAACGTATTTTTAGATAACTGCGAATATGTGGGAATATGTGTGCTTGTAATTATTATTCAAAGATTGTAAGTCAGGATTGTAAGCCCATGTAGCGCACCTGAGAGAACCTTGGCACAATGAATGAGGGAAAATTTTGGTTCAAATTTTCAGGAGAACCAAAGATCAGAGTGATTCAATGAACTAACTGAACCCATGTCTTCTAATCGGAAAATCGTACGGCGCATCTGATGAGGCTGTTGCACCAACAATAACTCTTATGAGGTGGCGCCAAATCAAAGTTATCCACCTAAGCTGCGACCTATTTTCCTACACCAAATATCGCCAACTCAGCATACCTGGTTTCCGATTCGTATATACCTCCTTATCACGTCATGACGAGGGAAGTATAATCATGGTCAGTTTCGCTGAATTTGAGTCTTGACTTGTAGAAAAGCGAAGGCGAAATTCGAGCGACTGGGGTCCTCATTCTCATTCTCAACCCAAATAAACCGATGGCCGACGTTACAGTTTCCGACTCGTCTGATATATTGACTGATTTCTTGTACTCATCTTGGTATTCCTCGACATTTATGTAGACTCTCCTCTTTCGGAAAAGACAGACACCGACCACGTGGGCTTGAAGCACCCATAGTTATTTGAATCGATTGAAAGATTACTTAGATCACCTTGCGCCAAATAAGGAAAAGGAATGAAGGTGCAGATGACACGTTGAAGAGAATCTAGTGGGCTATGGAATGGTTTTGTAAATGAGAATTGGAGGGAGAGTGGTTTCCCGGATAGCTCCAAAACCCATGTTTGATTTGTCAGGAATAAAGTGTGGACTCTGAAGCTGGATGTTGACTGATTGATCTGAACGAGTGGTGGGTACTGTGAGGCGTACTTTGAATATCTCGCATTCGTTGTATTCACTTGTGTTTGGTGAATTAGTAGACTCATGTACAACAACAACAATAAGAAGAAGAAGAAGAGCTGGTCTTAAAAATATTATTTCTCAAATAAATGTTATCCGTATTGTTACGGTATGAGCAGTTGCATTTTTCCAAAGGTCGTAAATGATTCGTTAGGAGATGAAATGAATGAAAATTCATTTCACTCCTAACTACGGTATTATTCGCGAGAATTCCAAACATAATCGAGGATTGGTACTCGCATTGATTAGAGTTAGCACAGAGTTTTGAAAATAATTCAGAAATGGTAGAATTGAAGATGACCCTTTGAAGGTTGATGAAATAGTTATGTGAGATACTTAGCCCGTCTTCGATCACGTTGTTCTGAGGATAATGCAATACCCAAGTCGACTATTGAAGGTGGCTCAGGGTGGATGGGTGGGTTGATGTAAAGTTGTCGAATCTCTAATGACTCGTGTGCGTCTTCATCGTCTTTTTCACTGTCTCAATTCTCCTTAACTTCATCTCTCACACTCTAGAACGATAAACAAGAACAAACATTTCACAATTTTGTTGATTTGAAAAAGTCATTTTTCACCTCCGTTTCTGATTACATGAATAAATCGGTGTGTGAATACAGTAGAGAGGGAAGAGTAGAGTAGAGTATTGGCTTACCACAACGTCATCTGGTAAATAGAAATAATATTTCATGTAGATGATGTAGTAATAATATAAATTCATAAATATATACTGTTGAGAAATAAAATTAAAAGAGAAATGTTATGTTAACGGGTAGTGCATTCGATTGTCGTTTTGTTTTTGCTTTGGTTTTGTATCATGTTGAAAAACTCAGATGATTTGTTAATTAGTTTGTTAAAAGTCATTCGCACAAGTTCAAAATAAAGGCACATTTGAAATATAATACAGTTCGTTTATTTTTTTGAGAAAATCTTGGATTTCAAAATTACGTAAATAGTATTATTGGTATTATTCACACTCATTCAAAACCTATACGATTCAATGAAAAGGAAAATGACTGGTTTTGCTTTAATGAAAACCTTCCGTTTCGAAACCATCCTCAAATAGGATTTTCCTCTTCACTAACATAAGATAAGGTGGTCAAGGGATTATTTCTTTACCACAATTTTAAAATTTCCGAATTAGAGACAAAATAAAGTCGTATTATGAAGAAATCCGCAACCAGGACTCATTAACAAAGTGTTTTCTACTTACCTACAGCTACACCATATGCAACGCCATTGCTCTTCCTCAAGACAACCCGCTCGAGATGTTCTCTTGTCTTGGTGCTGTGGTTCTGTTGCTCACAAAACTGATGGAAATCTCACTCAAGTATCTTATTTATGTCTTCCTTCACTTAACGAAACTTTTCCACAACTCAAATACTCAAAACACCCCCCAATTCCCACCCAAAGAAAAATTATTTTCCTACCCCATTGTTCGACACGCCTTTCCCACAGCACGATCACAGCAGGAAGAGAACTTTTCAAGTCTAAAATCGATAGAGGTGAGGGAACGACACTCATTTTACCAACCCCTGAGTACCAAATACCAGATGATCATTCTATAAAATCCGGGTTTTGAGTCCTTGGAGGTAGAAGACACACCTCTCTAGACCATGGCCACGAACTCAAATTTGAACTATAAAATTTAAGAAAATGAGGAAAATCGTTTTGTTTAAATAGTTTTCATGAGAAATTTGGAAATTCAGAAATTCATTCTCTATGGTTATTGCAAACATTCGACAATTCCTTAAAGTCCAGCGCCACCCGTAAGAGTTTCCTTTGAGGAAGACGCGGGAAGCTGCACATGATATTGGCGTGCGATTCATGATCTCTTGGAGAGTGAGAGTCTTTAAAAGTTTTGTTAGTTTAACCATGTTCTGAGAGAATGAGGACCTTCTTCTATCCATCAACAGAAGATATTAGGCTACCTTTTTCCGCATTTAAGACATGAAATGAAGTGTTTACGTGAGTTATGAAGTTTGAATATTTGTCATTAAAACCGAGTCGTAGACTGGAAACTGGAAATTGTTATTTGTTGTGTTGTGTCCTATTCGGGAAAAAAATTTTTAGAGAAGACAGAAGAACAAAATCCATGAGACACAAGGTGAATCGTCTGCACTGCACTCGTGAGCCTCCTACGACTACATTCTCTTGATTTCAGTATAACGAATGATACCAAAAATAGTGGCGTGGAGACTGAGACAAACAATTTGTAGTCATGAGGTTTGGTGGAATTTGCAGACGAGTCTAAGACCACAAATCGCTTTTACGAATATGAAAAGGTGAGTGTGAATGGAAGAAGAAAAGTCTTCTGCCCATAGGAAATCAACCACAAACTAGAAAAGGACGAGGCATCAAAATATCACTCAGGAAATTCACTCCGCGGGTAATCCAGGATCCAAAGTGCCACGTAAGCTAACCTTCTACCAAATAATGAAAAAACAGTTTTGGTTGATGATGAGGATGGTGACTGTGTATGAAGGCTACAACCTAAAACTTTTATTCTCTTAGTTGTCAGATGGAATATTTTTCGACGTATAAGTGACTGTCTAACATTTCTTTCATCAGCGATTCATACATCAAAACAAAACCTCAAATCACAGTTTACAGAGTTTTGATTATTTATTATTATTATTATTATTATCATTAGAACGAATTTTTAATTGTACAAGTTCTCGAGAGGATGACAAAGATCATTTTTTTTGGCGAAGATCACATGTACATAAGACTATAGAAGAAGGCGTTTCCAGAGGAAGATTCAGAGATTTTGACTTTAAGAGCAGTCGTTGGTAAAGTCTCTGGAATGGCAGACGTACCCGGAAGCCCGTCGATCAGTTGAGGAAACCTCACATCGGGGCTCACTCGCCCGATTAGAATAGATTAGAACACACCCGACTCAGTACTCAGTATACCTACCTCCCTGTGCCCCGATGAGTTTGTCACGTAATCCATACGCAGTGTATATCTAGTGTATATTCGACTGAATCATAAGGCTAAAGAGAACCTAGTGGAATTCGGTTAGTGTCAAGTAATACAAGAAGTCAAATCCAAACTATCGAGTCGTTCTTGTGTTATTCCAAGCATCCTTAAAGTATTCCATCTACTACAAATTAAATTGGTGTAAGAAGGAGGATCCTGTAGAGAACAGTCATTACAGCAGGAGTTTTTTATTTTATTCCTCACACCAGTAACCCTGATGTGAGGGAGTGTATTTAAGGAAAAACAATAAATATACAAGTATAATAAATTTCTATATTTCCAACAAAACAGATACACATTTTTATTTATTATATTCTATCTATAATATTCATAACAACAATGTCTATCAGATACTGCATAACTTGAACTTCTCAACAAAATAATATCGTCCACAACTCTATTATTTCGATGCCTTTTCTCTTTGGTAAAGTATAGTTGAGTTAAAGGTTGCACTGTAACTGAAAGATGAGTTTATTCCTCCATTGAATTCAGGATGTTCAAGAGTTCTGAGTCGAAAATCTCTTCTCCACTGTCTTCCATTGGAATCCCGGCCTCCGACGAAACAACCTCGTGAGAGGTGGACGGCTGACCCATTGCTTCTTCCCTTCGAGGAACCACTAGAGTTCCCACGGGCTCCCTTTCCGGAAAGAAATACATTTCACTCGATCGTTCAACCGGAGCGACTACGTCTTCGTTAGGAGGAGGTGGAGGGGGAACGAAGACATACATAAATGGGTTAGGCACGTACGGAGGATATGATGCGGAAGGTTCTTGATGACTGGTTGAGGGCCTCCCGCTTAAGAAAGACATAGTTCTTTTCCAAATGTTTCCTTCCTTTTTGTACAGGTGTTGTTGGCACTTGGGTATAGGCCCTGTCCAATCCGGAAAAGGTATGTAGTCCGACCTGGGCATGACTTTATTCGGTGGTACTATGGAGGATATTTTTCGGAGTTCCTCAATGAGGATGAGGAGGTATCGATCCGGTTGCGCCGTCCCTGGATGGACATCGTCGTCGTCGTCGTCATCTGGAGTGTGAAATATTAGAGGTGAGTCGTTTCGAGCATTATCAACTACCTCGAAGGCTGATGAGGAGTCGCAGTGCAATTTCTTCGTCTTGGCTTTAGGCATCTTCACTTGGAATCGAAATACTGAAACAAAAACATTTCACTCTCATTTCACCTTTTCCGAATGTGATCTGTCTGCTAGATAAACTAAACCATACAGGAACAGAAATCATCATAATTTACCACAGCTACAATAGAATTGAACTCAATAAATGACATCAATTTTGAGCCCTAGAGGAAGTAAAGTACGGTCGAGTGGTCGACAAACATGAAATCAGAAGTCAGTTAAGCCTAAACCTTTCCAAAGTGTTAACATGAATTTACTTTTGTGTAAGCCAGGACTAAAAATCTGATTTTGGCAATATGGTTTCATATAACTTATTCTGGAGAGACTTACCGATGTCTATTTCACGTACAGTATCTCTCGGGAAATACAATATGGAAGATGAATAAGCCTCAAACTACTTTGATATTTAACAAAAGAGACTTTCCTTTCACTCAGATTACTTTCTCTTCAAATCAGAAACAAAAGATTTTCGCGAAGTTTGTCTTGTCTTTCACACACCCAGGCAAGTTAATTTCTGGTCGCTTAGGTGCAGAATGCATCAGCGATCTTGCGCAATGATTTTTCCTTTGTTTTTTGCAAAAGCTGCACCCGAACCAACGCCCATGTCAATGACCTATCTAGCATTTATGGAAAACCCTGGGCAAAGCTCTACGTCCCTATAACTATATACCGAACTTCTGGTGGAAAAGTATACCCTTAAAGATATTATAATTTCAAAGTTCCTCCAAGTATTCTCAAACTTCTAAAATCACCATATCATTTTTCCGACTACAAAATATTTCATATTCAGCAGTGCTTTCACAACGAACAACTATGGAAGTACTTGACCTTTTCCAATGAAAATGAAAAATGAATTTTCCAGAGTTTTACTTACTTTCTTTTGAGTTCGAAGAGATAGAGCGTTACACACGGTACCACACTAACACAATCTGTATATTTAAATGGATGAGAAAGTACAACAGAATTTTGGAAAAAACTTTAGAAACTCGACAAGAAAACTTTAAAATGGAAGCGAGTGAGAAAGGATTTTCACCGAAATGATCTCCAGGAAGGAAAATCGTCAGTGCCTCCTAGAATTTTTCCCAACGACGTCTGAAAGTATCGTTCGATGACTCTATGAACGGAAGAAAAAGGAGGAAAAATTTTGAATTCCAAACGAAAAGTTCAACCACGACCTCACCAGTTTCATTTTTTGAGTTTTCATATTTTACACTCGATCGTCGAGCGATTTGAAGGATGTAGGAAGTGGATGAGGTTCGTTTCGATGAAAAGTTGTAGTATCGACGACCGATCAGTTGATTGGATTTATAGGTTAGTAAGAATGTCGTTTATGACGCTTAGAGGAAGATGAGGAAAATGAAAAATATTTTAGTTGGTTGGTCGTAATTGTGATTCACAACTGAATTTCGAGAAGACTTACAGTGTCCACGATGGTGACATTAAATTCGTGATGTTTGACTTCGGTTTCATTTGGCTCGGAGATGTTCATCCTCAGTTTGATGAAGGCGAGATGTTTATATTCTGAATATTGTCGGTTGGATTTCAGACGAAGACAAAGTGATCCTGAGATGACTTTGAACCATGTGACTCGTTGTTTTGGAAATGTAAAAAAAATCAAAAACAAAATCGTGAGATTCGAAACCAAACGACAACCACTATTACAACTTTTATCTACACAAAAACATTCAACACAAAATTCAAATATTCAGCAATCAAATGATTCAGAAAAAATGTAGCAACGATTTGAGCTGTAATCATGTTGATGTTAAGCTCATAGAAACTGTTTCATCATGAAACTCTCAGAGTTAAACTCTCTGATGAACGGTATCTGATGGTGCGAGGACCTTTAGAGCGGGATCCTCTTTGCTACGGTTTTGGTCCTCGACTTTCCTTTCAACAGAAAGGTTCATGATTTCAGTGATGAAACTGAATCGTATAGCTCCAGTGTTTTCTTTTAATTCCAAAAAAATGGTGAGGATTCCCGCAATAATACTAGTTTCAGACAAGGTGTGGAGCAAACCATCGAGCTGTAATCATGTTGATATATAGCTCAGAGAATAAATTGTCATCATGGCACCTCAGAGTGAGAGTTTTCAGAGACTTAAACAGAAGAAACCTGAGTGAATCATGTTTAGAGTCTCACCTTAAAAGTGGGATCCTCATCGATGGGATTGTGGTACTCGACACTCTTGGTGAAGGGGTGACTTCCAATTACCATCACCGACGGGAAGAATGAAATTTCGAAACCGTCTTATTTCTAGACAGTGCTCTCTTAGAATTCATACAGTATGGGTGATTTTTTCCGTTGAAGTTTCCATTTCTATCGAGAAAAGTGGAAAAGAATAAAATGTCGAACTGTGATCATGTTGATGTTGTGGTCATGGAAAATGTTTCATCTTGTTACTCTCAAACTGAGTTTCAAATGAAGCTCTAAAAATAAGTCTAACCATGGAAGTGACGTCTTCTTCTTTCTCCTCCAAAAAGTAGTTTCTTCGGCTGATGATACCGGACCTATCGAGAAATCTGTGAACATAATTAAATAGTAATTAGCACTTCATCTGATTGTAGTTCACTGTTGTAGTTCAGAAATGTTGAACAAATTCAAGTTTCTAAACCGTAAACAATCGTGAAGTTGAAAATTTAATTTTATTTTTTTAGGATTTTCAAAATTGAAATAAATACGGTTCACTCACCTTCCCACATTCAGGTTCGTAACCGTTTTCTTCGAGAACTCGGGAGAAAATTGATGTTTCTTCTTTCTCATAGGAGTTTCTAAAACGATGGTAGAAAATGAATTTCAAGTTCCAAAAACGTTGACTAATAAAAGAAGAGTCTAAACTCAATTAGTGTCGCCAAATACAGAATTTACAGCAAAATTCTCAACGTACTCATACTTCGTAGAAATGAATTTCAGTTAGCTTCATATTATAGGTCATATACGCAAGTACCAGAAACCAATACTCGTTAACAAAGTCTTTTATACTTACGCTCACGTAGACGCCATAGGACGCCACTGTTCGTTCTCAAGTCATGTCCTGATGCCGGCTTCTTTTCCTAGGGCACCTCCATTCGAAACTGACGGAAACCTTACTCGAGTACTTCAATTCCATTTCTTAACACTTAACGAAACATTTCATCCAAGAAAAAACCTAAAACCTTCCAATCCACACAAACAGAAAAGAATTTTTCTACAATATGTATGGGATGTCTTTTCCACAGCAAGACAACAGCAGAAAGACAACTTTGAAGGTGAAGTACTCTATGGAATTGCAGAACCTTCGACAACCCCCTTACAAGTCCAGCGCCACCCCTAAGAGTTTCCTTTGAGGAAGACGCGGGATGTTTCACATGATAATGGCGTACGATTCGGCATATTTGCAACAGTCATCGTTCATGATTTTCGTATTTAATCATTTTCTGAGTGAATCGAGGCCTCTGGTCTCCGACAATCACCAGAAGATGTTTCCTTCTTCCGTGATTTGAATATTAAACGGGCGTTTCGTAAGTAGTTACACGAAAATCTCTTTCGATATAGTATAAACAACCAATTTCACTCTTTCGTTTCAGTTATCCAAAATGAGTTGAAATAATGTTTCCAATTGTGAGCCATAAACAAAGACATTTTCTTGATTTCGGTATGACAGTGAATGAGACGATGCTTGGTGATGAAAACAGTGACTTGGGGACTGGGGACAGAAGGAGAATATTCGTTTCGTGAAAAAAAAAACCAACCATGAGATTCGGTGCGAATTTTAGATGAGTTCTATGACCTCATACCGTGTTTCATGTTTAGAAAGGTGAGTGTGAATAAGGTGAAAAAGGTTTTCTGCTGATCAGAATACACCCACAAACCAGAAAATGTCGACCGGTCAATGGTATATCACAAATTGTTTGTCCTATCACACATCAAAATATTAGGTTAACGTGTCTATTTGGCTGAGGTTGTAAAATTGTTTTCACTTTTAACAGTCTACATCACCAAACTTTTCAGGTTGACATTTGAGAAGAAGTGTTTTAGAGTTGATGTTTTGAAAATGGTACTTTTAGCACTTTAAACCTCTGAAGAGAGCCACCATGAATGATGGATTTTACTAACTATGAATCATTTCCTACACTTTCTTTTCGGATACATACAATAGATCTACACACAAGACACAAAATCTAGATCTATTTTCGAAAACAGGTCTAGTTTCGAGAAGAATAGATCTCGTCAAGAGATTTGTGGGTACATATTCAATTAACCAAGTAATTATAGGAAGTGTTAAAGGAAGCGTGACGACTAATTTAGGTGGGAAAGCCCAACAGGATTGGTTAAATGTTTAACAAAGTAGTTTTCGTGTTTGTGAGAGTGTCTTTTTCCCCATTTTCATACAAAACAGGTGGTGACGTGATCATAGTGGTGGTGGTGATAATCGCGTGTCTCAGGATTAAAGTAGCGCAACAATTGTCTACTAACTACAGAAAATGGAGGAACTGGCACGCAACAGAAATAAACATAAACAAAATGTTGTTTGCTCTTTGCTTTTGGAATTTTTATATGTGAAAGAAGCGTTATCACTATTATTGAAATTCGAACAAATTATCACGACACAAAATGTTTTCTTTTCAGGTAAAGAAGGACATTCACTCAATCAAGTTGTGGTGCCCAGTAATCAGTCTCACTCAATTAACCGCAATGTCCTATGAAAGTTTGTTAAAAAGGTTTTAGGAAACCGAATACCGGAGAATGAAAGGAAGTAAAACTTTCGGTTTCTGTTTAGGTCAAGAAGCATATGAACATTCAAATCCAGAACTAGCTTCATGGAAAATAGTTCAGGTTTTATGGCGGTTAGGTTTACTTTAGGTTTATGAGAGTGTACTGGGCGTTTTTCTTCACTCTCAGGTAGAGTTCAGGTAAAACTATTTTCCGTCAGGATTTCCTCATAGTTTCTTTAAAACATGAACTAAAAATTCAAGAAATCTGGAAAATCGTTTTGTTTAAATAGTTTCCATGAAAAATTTGGAAATTCAGAAATTCATTCTCTATGGTTATTGCAAAATTCGACAACCCCTTCAAGTCATTCGTCCATCGCCACCCCTAAGTGTTTCCTTTGAGGAAGACGCGGGATGTTTCACATGATAATGGCGTACGAATCGGCATATTTGCAACAGTCATCGTTCATGATTTTGTTATTTAATCATTTTCTGAGTGAATCGAGGCCTCTGGTCTCAACAATCACCAGAAGATGTTTCCTTCTTCCGAATTTTAAACGGGCGTCTTCGTAAGTAGTTACACGAAAATCTCTTTCGATATAGTATAAACAACCAATTTCACTCTTTCGTTTCAGTTATCCCATTTGAGTTGAAATAATGTTTCCAATTGTGAGCCATAAACAAAGCAGTTTTGTTATTAATACATCAAAACAAAACCTCAAATCACAGTTTACAGACTTCTGATTATTTATTATTATTATGGAACACGAAACATGTGTTACGAGTGGAGACAAATCGGTTAAAATATTTTTAAATATATAAGTTGTGGAAAATTGAAGAATAAGTGACAGTGAAGTGAACACGAAGAAATAAGTAAATAAATAAAAAATTATTGACAGCAACAAGGGCCTCAAAAAAAGGGAAAATATATAACAAAAGAAAACAATATGGGAGACAATATCTGCAATGAATGTCAGCAAACTCTCCCAGTTGATGGAGATTACTTTACATGCTTCGGAAGCTGCTTCAGGGAATATCATCACCTACCCTGCTCTTCAATGAGCGAATCTACGCGGAAAAGAGGATCTTCTGCATTAGGAAACCAGTGAAGGTGCCAAAATTGCCAAATCACACAGACAAAAACCCTCTTCTCAGACTTATAAGTAATTATTAGGGAATTGTAGATATGTTGTATGTAGATAATCGTATATAATGTATTGTGTATAAAATATTTATGTAGGTCTAATATATATTAATATATGGTCCTATTCCGCTGGAGTAAGCGGGAGGAAAAAAATTATTATTATTATTACAATGAATTCTTATTTGTAGAAGTCTTTGAGAATGTGACAAATGTCATTTTTCTTTAACGTTTTTCAGAGTTTGTATAACTCAGTTATCAAATCAGAACTAACATCAAATACGATATACAAAATGTATGCTACTGTCATAACCTCATCAACTGTATTGTAATGGCCCTGGATGTCAGCGACCGAGGTTACTCACCGGTCAAAGTTTGGGGTTGTTAAAACCTGACAACTCTAGACACAATAGTTTGTCACAAGGGGTGAAAGAAACAAATAGACTATCGGTCAGTCACCTTGTTGGTTATCGATAGTCAGTCGTATTCAGTGAGTCGTAGAAAGGCAATCGAGCAGTACAGTCGTAGTCAGTCTCTCAAGAAGTTCAGTTGAGGTTAGACACTTGAAGAAGTCAGTTGTGTTCAGAGAACAGAGTAAGACGGTTATAGTCAGAGTCGAATAGTCGGACAAACAGTCAGTAAGACAGAAAGGTTTAAGAATAACCAGGAGTCTGAAGGTTGTGTAAGCTTAAGAGAGAAATATAAGTTTAAGAAGAAGTCTGTTACTTATTAAGAACCACACCACCCGGTCATTACATATTTTTGTGTCACAAGTAGGAGCAAGCAGTCCAGCACTAGTCAAAGTCATTACAGTATTTACTAATTTAATTTTTGCATCATATTAGTTAATCGTAGACCAGTACAATCTCATAATGAGTAAAACCATGTCACCCGGAGCCTTTCCTAATGTACCTTAACTTCAAACACATACAAAGTTTGTGACAGTATCTAGTCTGCAACAGAATATATTGCTTTATAATATACAGTAGTTTAAAATATCATAACAGCTATATCAAAATAACAGTTACTTGGGTGTATATATACACTTTGATTTTCTTCTTCACCTGATATTGTATGTAAGTTGTTTGAGTAGTCAAACGACAATAGTGATTTGTAGAAACCCTGCATCCCTTGGCGCCGTCTGGGCGGCCAGCCGGTGGAGTGACCGGGCGGATGTCTGGGTTTCTACTATTTTTAGAATAAGTTTTTTGTTATTTTGATTAGTTTTGTGAATTCTCGGGAACTCAGTCTAGAGACATCCTCGGTCCGAGAAAGACGGTTGGGTGTCTGCTCCGATACGGTTTGGAGCTATCGGCTGGGGTTCCTCAGTGCGGTTTAGAGCATTTTGTCAAGACTCAAAATATTGTAATATTAAGCACATGTGGCTAAGATATAATGACAAATGAATGACGTTTTAAGAATAGTCGGTTTTCCTTGGTTGATTTCGTCATTTCCAAGGTTCTTACATAAATAAAAATTCAGAACAATCTTTCGAAGTGTTCAAAAAATTTCAAGAATCAAATTTTTCACAAAAGAAGTTTTGATGAAAAAATTGTCAGTCTCGGGTGGATTAGACCGGTTCATCTTCAGAGTGTTAAGTGTGATAGAATTAATATTTGACTGGCTTGATGTTTAATTAGTTAAAGATGAAACCCTCATATGATAATTAAAAGATTTATTTTAGCACGGACGACTTTAGTAATTGGCTAATTGCTTGATTCGTCAGCAAATGTTAATCTCAGAATGGAAAACATGGAATGGTCACAATGGAAATTTGGCCCGGGAAGGAAAAAGCTTGAGTACCGAGGGGTTAAGCACTATGATCCATTCTTAATATACAGAGTTTGGATCTTTTGTATGAGTGAGGTTTGGTATCAACCTCTCAATCTCTTCATAGTCAATGAAAGTGAAGTCTTCTAAAAAACTCACAACCTTAATTTCTTTCACTCTTTTCACAATGCCATAACCAAAATGAGCAAGAATGATGACGGAAATAGGTTAGCTTGAGTTCGGATTCTAATAAATAAATATATACAGGCTGACACTACAAAAAGAAACCAAAATAAAACAGTAAAAAGGAGAAAAAGGTAAGGAAGAAAGAAAGAAAAATTGGCGTGTGATGGAGATGAAAACAGAAAACGACTCAAGTTGACATTTATTATGTACTGCAACTAGCTGTACTACTGTAGATGTATGTACATACATGTTGTCAACTTTGAGTTGTGCCCAATTTTTTTAGGTTCTCGGCTCTCACGAGACTTAACTAGGCGAGAAGAGAGATTACAGCCGATTCTTAAGATGATGGAAAATGAAGACATTTCTGATTCATTTTGGTAGCTGTTCGTTTATTCGCAGTAATCGTTTGATCTTGACCAGTAACTTTAATTTAACTCTAAATTAGAGATAATTTTTGAGGATTCCCGTTAATTAGTATTGCGAGAATTGAAAAACTGCTAACTGTCTTATTCAAAATGGATTTTGAAAATATAATTTAAATTTTAAAATTCAATTACTCACGTATAGAATCTTCTTAGTGTACATTTCTCACAATTAAACTCTCCTTAAAAATGAGCACTGCTTATGAAAGATGACACTCGCACGTACCTGAACCTGAAAGCCGAGTTCGCAAAACCTTTTGGATTGCATTGATTAAATGTCATCTAGTCATTTAATAAAGAACATTGAAATTGGTGATTTTAAGACAAACAATTCGGGTACAAAAGAACAATCAACGATCTTTACGAATGAATTATCTCCTTAAAGTGGGAGGAGTAGTGTAGTGGTTAAAGTTCCTGACTTGGAGGCAATGGTCGTGAGTTCGAATCCTCCTGTTCCCGAAAAACGAGATTAAACTACCACTAAACCATACATTACCACTGATGTTACAACATCAGTCAGAACGTTCTTCAATGTCCATTAAAATCACTAAATCCATGTAGAGTGTATATACAGTATAAATCCATAACGCTTAAGAGTACCTAGTGGAATTCGGTTAGTGTCAAGTAATACAAGAAGAACAAATCTGACCGATCGAGTCGTTTAAGTGTTATTCCAAGCATCCGTGAAGTATTCCATCCACTACCAATTGAATTGGCGTCAGAAGTAGGATCCTGTAGAGAACAGTCATTACAACAGGAGTTTTTTATTCTTTTCCTCACACCAGTAACCCTGATGTGAGGGAGTATATTTCAGTAAAAATATACAAAAATGAATTTGGCTGGTAACTTCAACAAAAAACCCTTCCAAGAGACTTCAAGAAGCACAAAAATTATTTTATGGAAAGACTATAGAGACTTGAAACGATAATTGGTAACACATGAGTATAATATACTAATAATATAATATTACAAAATATCCACAAAATAATAAAACAAAAATTTCATCAAAATAATACATCATAATACTTTAGTATGTCTCTCACTCTAATATTACTATTCAAGATAAGTTATACTAATACACATTCAATAAATTTGACATATACTAACGATATAGTTACACAAGTGAATGATACTATAACTGTAAGCTAAACGATAATTTTCTCTTAGTTACTTCCTATCCATAAATCGTATCTAAACCTATACTAAATGAGAGATCGGATCCTAACCTAAAGAGTTGGAATTCGGAATCGGTTGAGAGTGTCAGGAGTAAGAGCTGAAAGCTGGGAAGGAAGGTAAATGATTTATACAAACTAATTTAAACTCATAATATCCTAACAATCACCAAATTAGGTATAAATATATATCTCAAAAAATGTATAACTAACCACGATTAAAAACAATTTGAATTTCAAATTAGCTCAAAAACGAAAATCTGTTATTGAGACTCAACACATTTTCATAATAGCTTCCGAGACAAAATTTATAAATTTCGTATGAAGCAGACACAATATTCATTAATACTATTTATTATATTGTCGAAGCTTGTTCGCTTTGGCAAAGTTAATAACTGAAAGAAGTTCTCAAAAGCCGGTTATTTGTAAGTTATATACTGTATCACGTCTGGCGAGTTAACACATCGTAAATTAAGAGGTTATACTGAAAAATACGTTCGCTGGTTTCAGGTGTTTTTGTATGATATAATATAATATGATAGACAGTAAGACTGAACTTAGTTTTAAGGGATGGGGACCGAATTCTAACTACTCAAGACTAGAGATTTGGTTTATAACATTCGAAACTACCTTTGGTACATCGACCGACACTATTTGAGTCATAATATTATCACCTTAACTGATATTGATAAGTTTGCCTTATATTGTAAAATGACATATTTGCTGAGTGTGAGTTTCACACCCGACAAAATGACTGCTGATATTAACTATTCCAAAAAAATATCAGCAGTCATTGTGCCGAGTTTGAAAGTCGTATTGCTCTTCGATACGAAAGTTGTTTGCGTTTTACCTGTGAAAGACAGAAATTTTTGTTGGTTTCATGAGGGCCGAAAACGAATAAGACTCACATTACGAGTGTGTGAAAATTAGGTCGAAACAAAACCCACTCACCAGTGAACTGTGGTTGGTTTGAAGGTGTGGTGAGTCCTAAGGGTGGTTGACAATGTGCAGACGTCTACAGATCAGTATTACATCGGCTTTGCGAATTTTTTCTATCAGATTTGCTGTTTAATGTCATCACTTTGAGTTTACTCCTCAATCTCTAAGATTTTGATCCCTGAAGAGTTTTGTTGTTTCCCTCCGATGAACTACGATTGTAAGTCGAGGGTCTAGTGGCTCTTTTGCTTGGAAGAGTCACGTTGTTCCTTTGTTTTTCGGTAAGACGTTCTGTTGGTTCGAAAGTTGAACAGGTTTGACTGCAGTCAACAGAGGCTTTGGCTTATGAGAAGCTTGTGATGACTCTAAAGATAAACTGGATGAGCGTTTCTTTTTCAAGAAAGACAGCGTTTTAATAAAAATATTCGAAGGTTTTTTGTCTACATCCTGTTGATTGCATATTTGCTCTTCATTGCATAATTCCTGTTCATTGCATAATTGCTCTTCATTGCATATTTGCTGTTGATTACATATTTGCTGTTGACACGCGGGTATCGGCCCTGTCCAATCCGGTGGAAATGGGATATAGTCTGATTCTACCACCGTCCTATTTGGGGGAACTGATAGGGACATTTTACGGAGTTCTTTAATTACATAAACCATGGAAGTCGGTGTGTGTGTAGCGCTGGTTTTATCCTCGCCATTAGGAGAGTGAACAGAGACGAGTTGGTCGGTTTGAATATTGTCTGCATGGTGATCAAGAGCTATGCCGACTTCCTGGTTTAACTTGTTCTCATTTGACTTTTCCATCTTCACTTGGAATCAAAATACTGAAACAAAAACAACGTTTCCTTTCACCTTTTCCGAATGTGATCTGACTGATAGACCAAACCAGACCAGAGCGGAAATCATCAAAATTTATCACAGTTAGAAATAAACTCTACAAAAGACGTTAATTTTTGAAGCGAATAACTCAAATCAAAAGTTGGAGGTGGCCTGTGGGGTAGTGGTCAAAGGACCTGACTAGATAACCTACAATTATGAGTTCATCCGCATTCTGTCACACCCACGAATGAAAACCGGAATTACAAAATTATTTATTTATTCATATTATTAAAAATGTTGATGTCTTACAACCCATTGGCGACAGACTGCGGTCAAGCTCTGTTGAGTGAGCCAGTGGAAAATTTGTGAAAGGTCGATTACTGATGGTTAAGTCTGTCGCCATTCATCTCATGTGCTTCACACTTCTATTTATCAATAAGAAGACAATAAGCTCAATACTGTAATATTTTTATGTATAACTTAACAAGAAAGGACTCATTCCTCTAATTTAGCTCTATCCACGCTGTTTTTTTTCTACAGAGGAATTTCGTTCCTTCCCGAAGAGTTAAAAAGTGGGTTTCGGGATTTCAGAAAATTTCAAGAAAAGTTTTCTTACTAATATAAACTCCTAGGCACTCAGATTTTTCTGTTTTATCAGAAATAGGATATCTGTTCGAGTGGAATTATGGCAAAGTGTTCGACGAATTTTATTGATTTGAAAATTCATACACGCCTGGAAGCTTATGGAATGGAATATGCAGAATTCTGGGCACACAGCACCTGACCAGTGCGAAAATGTTCGGACCTGTGCTCAGAAACATTTGTTTGTGAGACATCGTATCCGAAAATGAAGTCAACCAAACGTCTAATTAATACATAAGTAAAAGCTCTTGGGGGATTAAATCGTGTGGCCCAGTCACAACGGAAATTTGGTCCAGGAGAGAAAGGTCAAAGAGAATATGAGTGTCTGGGTTTCTCGACAGATAGTTCTAGTTTTGGAAACAAAAGTTTAGCACCGAGTTTAGTGACGAAAGACATATTTGGGTGTCACTCTTATTCGGTGTAGAGCAGTTTCGCCTCAGACTCATTTCGCATTGTCTTTAGATTCAATTGTGACTCGGGTCAGGTTGAACTTCTGTAGTAATTCAATTGGTATTCATGACAAACAGCAGTCAACATTTACCGATTCTAGATTTAAGTCTTCTGGATATCTCAAATAAGAGTAGAACATGTAACAGTTGAAAAACATTTGATTTTTGAATTTTGAAAATTTTGAGTTCTGCTGAATTTTTAGATACCCGTCACAACAATCATTTATAACAGTTGTGGGAACATGAAATCAGTTGAGCTCGTAAGCTCTACTCAGACTCCTCGTTTATGTTATATATGCTTCAGCATATTTTTCAGGATTTGACCTCGAAATTAATGCTTATTCCTGATGTTTCAGTGATCGGGAGGCATGAGATACCAAAATAGTCATTTCGTAATTAAAATTTAAAACTTCTCCGTTGACCCTGTACCTCAGGTTTAAGTCAAGCAGTTAAACAAAAATTCATTTTTCGAAAATATATCAAACGAACTTCATCATCCTTACCTATTGAAGTCTGTTCTACTGAAAAGCTGCTTTTCCTTTTGGTGAATTCGGATGTAGCCCCTTCCTGCTGTTGGCTTACCTGTAAAAGAAAATAAAAATTCTTCAATAAAAATTCGAACAAAGCTTATAGTCTACTAAAACAAAACTACTATTCTGCTTCTTGTCGTTGGTAAGCTGTTAGAACGAAAACTCTTCTGCTGAGGACAAAGTTATCAAATATTTGTTAAAATGAAGTTAAGAACTTCACTTTATGAGTGTTTCAGAAGCTTTTTCACAAATTTAAAAGCTCTCTCATTCTTTTTCAATAATCCTGAACAAAGGAGTTGCTTAAAAATGGATTTGAGTATGCCTTTTCATTTGGCAATACAAATCCTAGATCCATTTTAAGAACTACATCTCCCTTTTCAGGTCCAGCTGAAACTGAGCAAATTCATGGTTATGGCTGTAGGATACACAACTTCAATTTCTCAAAGAAGAATCATTTCACCCGTGATTTAAAGTTCTAAAGTTACTTTGAAGTCTGAACAGTATTCCAATCGACATATTAATTACATAAAAGGTGAAAATAATTAAGAGCGACGTAAAAGACCAAGAGGAAGACCAAGGGATAGATGGCTGAAGGGGTGGAAGGGAGTGTGCAGAAGAGTGGACTGGAGCAGGGTGAGGACAGAGAATTGGTGGGAAGAGAGAAGAAAGTGGAGAGGCTTGTGCTCAATGCAGACCCTGCCAGTAGCTGGAAACTGTAACAGATGATGATGATGACGTCTAATTTAGGTTAATCAACTACTTTTCGGCCTCTTTCTCCAAAAATATTCGGGAAACCTTATAGACAGTGTTATTGGGAATCGCGTGGTCACATAACTAAAGGGTGAAAAATTCGAAAGGTCGTTGTAATCCACATATGTCAGCTATAAACCGAACTCAAATATATGTCGGTAAATAAATTACCTCAATTCACGAAGTGAACGAAGAAGACATGGATGACTTTTACACAGTGGTCAATAAGAAACTATGACGAAGATCTTGGAGACGATTTTCTCCCAAATTTTTCATATGATATTATTATAATTGATGACTATGAAATTGATTTGGAGTTGGTTTCATAAAACTAATTTAGTAGAGACTTATCAGTGTCCATTTTACGTATCTCTATCGGTAAATACAAGATGGAAGATGAATTAGCAACAAAGTACTTGCATATAAAAGAGAAAAGATTTTTGCGAGATTTCTGTTTTTCGAGACCCAGGAAAGTTAATTTCTGCTCGCTTATGTGCATAATGTATCAGTGATCCTGCGCAATGATTTTTCCTTTGTTTTTTGCAAGAGCTGCATCTGAACCAACGCCCACGTTAATGACCTATCTAACATTTATGAGAAACCCTGGGCAAAGCTCTACATGCCGGTAACTATATACCGAACTGCTGCCGGAAAAGTATATAGTTAAAGATGTCATAATTTCAAAGTTCCAGGGTTCTCACGCTTCTCAAATCACCTTCTCTACAGCTATGTCACTACGTCCTAATTACAAAATTTTAAACATTCAGCGGTGCTTTCACAACGAACAACTATGGAAGTACTTGACCTTTTCCAATAGAAAATGAAAAATGAATTTTCCAGAGTTTTACTTTCTTTTGAGTTCGTAGAGGAAGGGCGTAACACACAGTACCACACTAACACAAAGTCTATATTTCAATAGATAAGGAAGAACAACAGAATATGGGAAACAGGAGAACGTTAAAATGGAATCAACTGAGAAAGGGTTTTCAGTGTAATGAACTCCAGGAAGGAAAATCGTCAGTGCCTCCTAGAATTTTCCCGAACGAAATCTGAAAGTATTATTCTATGACTCTGTGGACAAAGAAAAAGGAGGAAAAATTTTGAACTGGAAGCGAAGGGTTTTACCACGATCGCACCGATTTTACTTTTTTGTTTTTCGTTTTTTACATTCGCGTGTTACATTCTCTCTCTCCCTCTCTGTGTCAGATAAACGTCAGATAAACGGCTAGAAGAAAACCGAAATACAAGTCAATTATATAACTAAACTTCGGTCGAAACAAAGCCAAACTCATCGCCTAAGTACAGACGATATTTTCAGTATGAATACTATATACCGTATTAAATTTTGAGCACGAATGGTGTGTTCATGCCGATGACGTTTAAACAACGAGCCTTTTTATTCTCCCACGATCAATATTTTTATTGAAGAGCGAGGGCTTAGCATAGTATAAGGCCGACACTTGTTCTTCTATTTACAATACAGAGTTGGATGGCGGATACGGTTATTTATGAAGTAAAGTATGAAAGATGAAAAAGAGTTTTTTAGGAATTGTTCTCAACATCGATACTATGATAGTACTTTTTTGTGATAATAGACTAACACCTTTCCTTCAAATAAAATTAAAGAGCGGTAAACAAAAGTCACAACTGATTTTTAAGAAGACTTACAGTGTCTACGATGGTGGCATTTAATTGATATTTGACATCGGTTTCATTGGCTCGGAGATGTTCATCTTCACTTTGATGAAGGCGAGATGTTTATATTCTGAATATTGTCGGTTGGATTTCAGACGAAAGCAGAGTGATCCTGAGATGACTTTGAACCATGTGACTCGTTTTTTTGGAAATGCAAATAAAACAAAAACAAAATCGTCAGATTCGAAACCAAACGACAACCACTATTACAACTTTTATCTACACAACAAAACATTCAACACAAAATTCAAATATTCAGCAATCAAATGATTCAGAAAAAATGTAGCAACGATTTGAGCTGTAATCATGTTGATGTTAAGCTCATAGAAACTGTTTCATCATGAAACTCTCAGAGTTAAACTCTCTGATGCACGGTATCTGATGGTGCGAGGACCTTTAGAGCGGGATCCTCTTTGCTACGGTTTTGGTCCTCGACTTTCCTTTCAACAGAAAGGTTCATGATTTCAGTGATGAAACTGAATCCAAAAAAATGGTGAGGATTCCCGCAATAATACTAGTTTCAGACAAAGTGTAAAGCAAACCATCGAGCTGTAATCATGTTGATATATAGCTCAGAGAATAAATTGTCATCATGACACTCTCAAAGTGAGAGTTTCAAAGATCTAAACAGAAGATACCTGCGTATTATGTATGAGTCTCACCTTAAAAGTGGGATCCTCATGGATGGGATTGTAGTACTCGGCACTCTTGTATGCCTTACTTCCTAGTTGCAATTCTGAATGAGTGACTTCCAGTTGCCCTCACCGACGGGAAGAGCGACTTTCGTTTCATTTCAGAAACCAATTTATTTGTAGAGTGCTATCTTAGAATTCATATGTGGTGATTCCTATCGAGAAAAGTGGAAAAAAATAAAATGTTGAGCTGTAATCATGTTAATGTTGTGGTCATAGAAAGTGTTTCATCTTGTTACTCTCAAAGTGAGTTTTGAATAAAGCTCTAAAAATAAGTCTAACCTTGAAAGTAAGGTCCTCTTCTTCCTCCTCCAAGAAGTAGTTTCTTCGGGTGAGGATACAGTACCTGTCGAGACACCCGTGTACATAATTAAATATTAATTTGCACTCCATTCATAGTAGAATAATAAAGTTAACTGCAGTTTTAGAAAGTTAGAACGAATGCAAGATTACAAAAATTAAGCAATCGTGAGGTTGAAAATTTAATTTTAATTTTTTATGATAATCAAAATGGAAATAAATTCCGTTCACACATTCATTCCCATATTCAGGTTTGTAACAGCTTTTCTCCACTAACTTTGAAGAAAATTAATCTCAGGAGTTTCTAAAACGGTACCAGCAGGTGAATTTAAAGTTCGGAAAACCCTGACTGATGTAATATTGTAAAAACAGCTCTAAATATTTACAGCAAAATTGTCAACGTACTCATATTTTGTTGAATGGAATTCAGTTATTAGTTTCATGTATATCGGTCATATACGCAAGTACTAGAAACCAATACTCGTTAACAAAGTCTTTTATACTTACGCCCACGTAGAAGCTATGGGACCCCATTATTCGTTCTCAAGTCATGTCCTGATGTCGTCTTATTTTTTTGCAGCACCTTCCTCTCGAATACTGATGGAAACCTCACTCGACCACTCCATTCCCATTTCTTTCATCTAAGAAAAAACCCGAAAACTTACAATCCGCACCAACAGGAAGGATTTTTCCTACACTATGGTATGGGATGACTTTCCCACAGCAGAAAGAAAATTTTCAAGTCTAAAATCGATAGGGATGAAGGAACAAGACTCATTTTACCAACCTTTGAGTACCAAATGAGAGTGTTATCACGAAAAGCAAATTCACGAGTTAAGAGTATTCGGTGGTATAAAACACAAATCCGTAGCCCATGGCCTCATCTTATACTAAACTAAAATTGATATTCACGAATTTTTTTTAACTATTAAAAGGAAAATGAGAAATTTGTTTAAGACGAAGTACTCTATGGAATTGCAAACCTTCGACAACCCCCTTAGAAGTATTCGTCCAGCGCCACCCCTAAGTGTTTCCTTTGAGGAACATGCGGGAAGCTGCAAATGATAATGGCGTACAATTAGACATATCTGTAAAAGTGATAGTTCATAAATCTTTATCATTTAAACAATTTCTGTGAATATCAAGACCTCTGGTCGTTGACCATCATCATCAGGTGTTTCCTTCTTCCGTACTTTGAATATAAAACGGACGTTTTAGTAAGTAATTACCTGAATATATCTTTCGATATGGTTTCGATTTTACTCTTTCGTTTCAATTATACAAAATAAGTTGCAAAAATGTTTGCAAATGTGAGCTATTAACAGAGAAATTTTCTTGATTTCAGTATAATACTGAATGAGGCCATGAATGGTAGTGCGAAGAATAACGTAGAAGGGAAGAACAGAGTGTAAACAATCGTTTCGTTACTAAATTTTAAAAGAAACATTCCATCAGATTTGGTAAAAATTTTAGGACGTCATTTCGTATAATATAGGCCATCTTAGATCCTACAAAATGGCGGACACAATGTCATGCACAATGTTAGAGAAACTGTATTGATTTGAACTTTAGTAAAAGTCGCACTTACTTACTTGTCAACATGTTTTTATCGAGCACGTTAATATGTGCACTGATAGTAGCGTGTGTGTCTCGACATATAGTCAAAAAACCTACACTTCAGTGTGAATACTACAATGCATCTTCATGCGAAAATGATAGTAGTGACTGTCCTAAGGTCGAATACTGTAAACATGAAATACGGAGTCATTGTTTCGCATTATGGAAAATGAATGCAAGCGGAGAATATATTCATTTGAAGGGTTGCTTTGCAAACAACGTTGAATGCTATGATCAGCATGAATGCGTTGAAAAAAGAATGAAGCCGACAAAGGATATGATGTTCTGCTGTTGTGAAGGTGATATGTGCAACAGGAATTTCACATGGGATCCTACACCAACTCCACCGCGTCATAAACCATTTAAACCAACAACAGAGCAGATCTTGGAAGTTTATTTGATTATACCAGTGGTTGTCGTTACTATCATAATAGTAATATTAAATTGGTACCTCAAACGTCGATATATGTCTTATCTTAATGAGATACCGACAACAGAACGGGACACTGTGAACGGGACACCTTCACCAGAGTTGGAACATCTTGATGAAATATCCATAACAGAACCGGGGATTGTAGCACCACCTACACCAGAGTTGGAAATGGGTCCTATGCACTTGATAGCAATTGAAGGAAGAGGACGTTTTGGAGTTGTTTGGAAAGCACAGAATAGATCAGAAACAGTTGCTGTGAGGATTTTTTCCATGGAGGATAAGGAGTATTGGTTAACAGAAAAAGAAATATATGAATTACCTCAGATGAATCACCCGGATCTCTGCGAATTTCTGGGTGCTGGTAAATGTGGAAATCACCCACAACCCGGATATTGGCTAGTAACTGCTTTTCACGAAAGAGGTTCACTGCGTGATTACCTCAAAGCTAATGTTGTTACTTGGTCAGAGCTTTGCAGAATTACAGAATGCATATCCAGAGGTTTGGCATTTCTTCATCATGAAGCGTTACCATCTCCAGAAGAGAGGAATAAACCTGGCATAGCCCACGGTGATTTCAAATCAAAAAATGTCTTATTAAAATCTGACATGAGCGCAGTTATTGCTGACTTCAGTTTGGCTTTACCATTACCATTAGGTGAGCCTTTAGAATTCGAGGAAAGCGCTCAGGCTGGAGCAAAACACTATATGGCTCCCGAAGTACTCGCGGCTGATATTCTTTATTCGCGAGAGGCTTACTTCCGCATTGACATGTATGCCTGCGGTCTTGTTCTCTGGGAGTTAGCGAGCAGATGCAAAGCCCAAGATGGCCCTATACCAGAGTATAAGCTGCCATTTGAAGAAGAAGTTGGTCGGAACCCTACTTTGAAAGCCATGTTCCAATGTGTTGCTAAGAAAAGGCGACGACCAGTTATAAGAGATACTTGGAGACAAAATCCGGAATTCTCAGGTCTTTGCGACACAATTGAAGAATGTTGGGATCATGATGCTGAGGCTCGTTTGACGGCGGCTTGCGTGATGGAGAGAGTCTTCCACCAGTTTAGGTGAATGCCCCCCGTGAATTTAAATTTTAGGATATTACAAGTAGGCGACACGAACGAACCCAAAACGAGGATAAGTATTCTTTGATTTGATTTCTACAACAATTTTTTTGGCCTTTCAAAAAATTTAAAAATGATCTCATTGAGAGAATCATTGTTCGTCCGCACAACTGTAACAGAAATGATTCTGAATGAATTCAGTGCCATTCGGAATCATTTTAAGAACCATTTTTAACTTTATTTAATTTGATCCCTACTGTTTTACTGTAGGAAAAGTCTCTCTTCTCAAACATCGAATGTTGGTGCCGAAATGACCAACGAAATCAGTTCCGAGATCTATTTATATGATCACTCTTTCTGAAACATTCCTTGACTGCGTGCAGGATTCATCGTGTCTCGCAGCCTGTCGGAAACAAGTTGAATCGTGTCTCAACTTGTCCGATTCCAAAATCCTGTTGTGATCCTGAATTTTGTTTTTCTTTTTAATTTCCACCGGTCTACTAATTGTGCACACTTTTGTCAGTACTTACTTACACAAGCAATTTTTCATTTCTTCTTACCATATTATTAAAGTGCCTTAACATTTATACTAATATACAATTGTCTGATTACAAATGAATCTCAATTTAATGAAAATAATTTTCTTTTTCTTTTAGATATGATTATTAATAGAACTGCATTGTGTTCGGGTCAACGAAGTGGTCATATTAATCGTAAATATGGTGGAATCTTTGTTAGTTATATTACACCTGCATGATTTGATAATCTTCCTCTTCTATCGTACACATCGTATTATACATACATATCATACATATCGCATTTTATATTTAGAAAGGTGAGTGTGAATAAGGTGAGAAAGATTTTCTGTTGTTAAGAATACAACCACAAACCTGAAAATGTCGAGGGTCAATGGTATATCATAAACTGTTTGTCCTAGCACACATCACGAAATTGGGTTAACCTGACTATTTGGCTGAAGATGTGAAATTGTTTTTCTCTGTCAAAATTCTACATCACCACACTTTTCAGGTTGACATTTGGAGATTGAAGTGTGTTAGAGTTCAAGTTTTTGAAAATGGTAGTCTTAGCATTGTAAACCTCTTAAGAGAGAGGACCATCCGTCCATGGATGGTGGGTTTTACTATGAATCATTTCTCCACTTCTTTTTTTTGATACATACACCAGACATTAAATCAACCCGTAGATGTAGTTTCGAGGAGAGTAGATCTCGTCAAGAGATTTGTGGGTACATATTCAATTAACCAAGTAACTGTAGGAAGTGTTAAAGGAAGCGTGACGACTAATTTAGGTGGGAAAGCCCAACAGGATTGGTTAATTGTTTAACGAAGTGGTTTATGTGACTGCCCTCTTCCCCATTTTCATACAAAACAGGTGGTAGACGTGGTAATAGTGGTAGTTATAATCGCGTGTTTCAGGATTAAAGTACTGCAACAATCAGACACTTGTCGATAACAACAGAAAACGAAGGAAGCTCTCCGACGGCGACGACGAATTTTCCAAAGCACTGGCACGGAACGGAAATAAACATAAACAGAATTTTGTTTGCTCTTTACTTTTGTTATTTTTATTATGTTTAAGAAATGTTAGCATTATTATTGGAACATGTACAAATTAAGTTATCACGACACAAAATGTTTTCTTTTTAGGTGAACGAAGGACATTCACTCAATCAAATTGTGATGCCCAGTAATCAGTCTCACTCAACTGACCGCCATGTCCAGGTCAACTCTTTACCAAAAATTAGAGAAAAGTTTTTAGGAAACCGAATACTTAGGAAGTAAATACTTTAGGTTTCTCTTTAGGCCAAGAAGCATATTAACATTCAAGTCCAGGACTCGCTTCATGAAAAATAGTTCAGGTTTTATGGCTGTTAGGTTTAATTTAGGTTTATAAGAGTGTATTGGATCTTTTTTCTTCACTGTCAGGTAGAGTTCAGGTAAAAATATTTCCCGTCAGGATTTCCTGATGGTGTCTTTAAATTCATGGACTAATCTTAAAATTAGGAGTAACCTATCGATTCTGTTTATCTTTTTATTTCTATTCGTCTATTAATTAAAAATTCAAACCCAAATACAGGGAAAACTGTCAAAAGGGAAGCTGTGAGAATAGGATTTGCAATTATAATAATTAATTTGGTAATTTTTTTTGTGGGCCGAAAGGGTAAAAATTGTTCAATACTGTCTATTATTACTATTATTATTATTATTATTATTGATCATAAAATCGGGACGGAGGCACTTCCTAGGAGTTTTCGTAATTTCCTGTCGCATATCAACTATCATAGAGAAACTTTAGTTAGTTGTCGTCTTGTGTACTCTGGTAAGATAGAAACTTCTTATCGAGCCTAAACTAGTATCTCCTTCATCAAAGATGTAAACCATTTCTAAAGCAAAAATCTATAGCCTACTGTACTTTAAAAAGTCTACTAGTATAGAAGAGAAATTTTCCTGCTAAACCAAATTTTTCAAAATATACTTAAAAATTGATGTTGGTGAGGGTTTCGCTGAATTCTTCCGGATACCAGTGTTATAGTAATACTATTAGATTCGTGATATCTAATCTTGAGTAACTATCTTATTAGCTAGTCATCACTGTAAATTGTATATATGTCTATCAAATATTAATATATTATATGTGTTGTGAATCTGATTTTCTGCGTTTTTTAGTTTTGCCTTTATATGGTAGCCAATTTTCAAAAGTAAAAGAGTCTGGCTCACCAATGGTGAGACCTTTAATTGAAGATCTTGCAGTTACTCCTTCCTTAAAACATGTTCAAGAAGACATTCAGCGGGTGGTGGGTTGGGCTGTCTTTCCTTAATTTCAGCCTTTCCTCACCACTGGTACTTGGATGTGTATCACGTCAGTGTTGAAGTATAGAATTTGGTTTGAGATTCTCACGTTAAAGGTTTTTAAGAAATGAGAGAATGTGCTGATTGATTACTAACTGATATTTAACACTACACTTCTTGTCTCCAACTCAAAAACTACAGACTAATGGTGACAATAATGGATAATCAAGATACAAACCTCCTGGGTAGTCATAACATTCCTCATACAAATTCTTTCGTTAGTTTATCAGGTCTTCAAGTTCTATTCTTCCACTTGCGAAAGACTATAATTGCTGTATACATACATCTTCATAGTTTTCTGTTTCTCTCTTCGATATACTGTAGTGACAATCATCAAACCACTGTTTCACTTTTTATGAGGTTAGACTGTTGTACGATTCACTAATACGATACAATTTTTTCTCATCTGTCTTCAAGCAAGACATTAAGTCGCTGGCCTGGCTTTAAAGGAGCTTTACATCCAGGGAGCAGACCAGTGTACCAATCCCAGGGATGACAAACTAAATTACAGTACAAACCTAAGTAGAGGAGATTATTTCTGAACAACAACAAAACTATCACTTTCCGTCTTTATTATTTGTTTTAATTTGATAACTGATTTACATTTCCATTAAAAAAATTTAAATCATCAACATTTACAAAAATAATTTCCTGCGGGAAACATCCTTGTCAGAGACTTGTACAAATAATAATTGAGATCCAATAATAAGTTACAACAAGTACGTTGTTGCTGTGATTTGAGTTTTTCGTTGAGAACGAAGAAATGATAGACTGTCGCTAACACAGTAGGTATATAATGAATATATAATGAATTCAATAGGTACCTGCATACTGTAGGTAATTATTTCAAACCCTATCTAAACCAGTCTTCATGTTTCGTTTAATTCATCGTCCATGGGTTCACAATTTCAATTATGATGAATGGAGGCGTTTGTCCTTTTGATCCTAACAACAGTCAGAGTATTCCATCGCCTTGTCTCTTCTCTAAAACAATTTTTTCCCAAATACAGCACACCATGATTCATTAGGATTCTCAATTTCTATCCTGCAACTCGGTTTTGATGACTGAAACGAATATGTAAAATTGAAACTTTATCGAAAGATATCTTCGAGTTGTTACTTACGAAAAAGGTTCATTGAATGGTCAAAGTGAGGAAGAAGTAAATATCTCCTGTTGATGGCTGGAAAAAGGTCCTGGTTCTCTCAGAATATGTTTAAAAAAAGAATTTAGAGACGCTCACTCTTGCAGATATGCCGAATTGTACGCCATTATCATGTGCAGCTTCCCGCGTGTTCCTCAAAGGAAACTGTTAAGGGTGGCGCTGACGGGGTTGTCGAAGGTTTGCAATAACCATTGAGAATGAATTTTTCGGTTTCGGTTTCGGTTTCTATGTAAACAAAAATTTTTCTAATTTTCTTAAATTTTTTAGTTCAGTTTAACTTCGTGGTCATTGTCTATAGAGGTGAGTGTTCCACCAGTCAGGATTCATAACTCGTGAATTTTCTTTTTGGAAAATACATCTCGTAAGTTCCAGTGTTGGTAAATTGAGTGTTTTCCTTTCACTCCTATTAACTTTAGATTTGAAAAATTATGTTTCTTGTGGGAAATACGTGTCGAGCAATGGAGTCGAAAATTATTTTTCTTTGAGTGAGAATTGGGGGTGTTTTGAGTATTTGACTAGTGGAATAGTATCGTTAAGTGAAGAGAAATGAAAATGAAATACTCGAGTGAGGTTTCCATCAGTTATGAGAGCAACAGATTGCATGACTGTCATACAACATGGGGACTTGTCTCGTGAAAGAACAATGGCATTCCAAATGATATACATGTAAGTAAGTAAAAAAGACTTTGTGAATGACATACGGGATGAGGTGTTGCATGGGATCATGAAGAGAACTCATGAGTTATGGCGAATAAACTTATGGTTTTGCACGTGGAGATCAACTTCTTCAATATATTTGAAGAAAAACTGTTGTAAATCTGGAAAGGTGACTGAGCTTAGATATCTTAAGTTTTCATTTTAACTATCTGAAGAAACTAAAAATGAATTTTCAACTCGCAAACTTGGAAAAGTGTAAGTAAATATATTTTTCTGTTCAGGTTTTCTCGATAGAAAAGGAAACGCTACCGGAAGAAACCACACATGTAGATGCAAAGGTTGCACTATCCAGAAACACATTGGTTTCTGAAACACAAGTCACCCATCCTGTGTTGTTGTGGTGATAACTGGAAGTCACCATTCAGAATTAAACTGGAACATAAGGCACACAAGAGTGTCGAGGACCACGATCCCATCGATGAGGATCCCACTTTTAAGGTGAGACTCTATACATAATGCACGCAGGTTTCTTCTGTTTAGATCTTTGAAAACTCTCACTTTGAGAGTGTCATGATGACAATTTATTCTCTGAGCTATATATCAACATGATTACAGCTCGATGGTTTGCTTTACACTTTGTCTGAAAATAGTATTATTGCGGGAATCCTCACCATTTTTTTGGATTCAGTTTCATCACTGAAATCATGAACCTTTCTGTTGAAAGGAAAGTCGAGGACCAAAACCGTAGCAAAGAGGATCCCGCTCTAAAGGTCCTCGCACTATCAGATATCGTTCATCAGAGAGTTTAACTCTCTTCGTTAGGAACTCTCACTCCGAGAGTTTCATGATGAAACAGTTTCTATAAGCTCAACATCAACATGATTACAGCTCAAATGCTTGCATCGTATTTGGTGCAGGACTACCTATTGTGCGGGGTTCTTCCGTGGGACCTTCTAATGGATTCATGTACGACATTAAGTCCATACGACATAAGACAGTAATTCGCCAGGAAGAAAAAATCCGGGGAAGCATCATAAGGATGGTGTGGTGGAGAGCGAAAGGAATGGTGGACTGGTCGACGACTGAGGTGGTGATGGGCTCTGCTCATTTCTGGTCCCATTTTCAGCCAGTGTTGAGGCGTTGGCTGTATCGGAAATGCCTACGGAATGACACAGGTGCTCACCAGTCATAGGTGTTTCGAGAGGTACCTCAGTATCGGATCCAAAAGAGAATGTGTCCAGTGTGGGCAGAACAGCAGATGGAGTATCTCTACTCAGTAATCGGATCCTCGAGAGCAACAGAAACTGGGTTGCATCCTCCTCCTTTTGCCGAGGAGGAGGCCGAGAGACCGAATGGGTTCGAGAAAGTCAGGATCGCGGTTCCGTCGTTCCTAGATGATGGCCACTCAGGGGTTTTAGTGGATGCAAATCCCACATACTCCCTTCTGCCTTCCCAAAGGTAGGAAGGACAACTTTCGAGAGGTTTCTCCTGGCTAAAAATAAACACGAATGTCAATCTTTTAAGAAGAACACAAAAAACGTAATTAGCTACAGTAGACGCAAGCACCAAGCCCAACATTAACCCTTGTTAAACACAATCAGAACTCAGCAATGCTCTATGGACAGCAAACCATTTTGGTAAAATAAAAATTATTTGTAAATGAGCCTTAATCCAATAATTTAGTCAGACTTTGGTGTTGTTTTAATGACTGTTACATTAGTACTAAGTCAGATTGGAGGAAAAACTTCCAGTTTATTAACTTTTAAAAGAGTAATTTGAAAAAGGAGGCTGATAGCAGGATTCCAGTTTAGGTTTACTCATTTTTCCAGATTCAGCCTTTCACATTTTACTTCGTAGACGACCAGAATCGACAGAATCCCTACTCTGGAAAACAAATTCCACCCTTTCAACATTCTGCATTTGTGTTGATTCCCTAAGAATATCGATCTCAGGATAGGGTCATCGGCACGAGCACACCCTTGGTCTTCAAAACGTATAGTATTCATACTAAAAATATCGTCTGTACTCAGGAGTATATTTATTGTTTCAGTTGTTAAACATTTCTTGGTCTAATTTTTTGGGGTTTTTGTTTATTCCCAACAGAAACTTAGTTTGTAGCTCACTTGTTGTGTTTTGTGTTCCTTCTGTTTCGTTGAGAGTGAGAGAGGAATCAATCAAATGGATTGTCAGCTGATATTTTTAGAAAGGATGTAATAAGAGGGAAGGGCTGTTTGGAAGGGAGGAAAGCTGGGAAAACCAAATGCCTCCGTGACTCGGTGGATTCTGTAGCTTGATCTGATGAACAATTTTTCTGTTTCCCGCTAAAAGACAAAATGATTTTTTTTTCAAGTGTAACACATGAAACAATGTCCATTTAGAAGTCAGTTCTCAAGACTTAAAATTTTTTCCACCTGTCTCTAAGCGAGACTATAGTTCATTTTCTGGTTCAAACTGGGCCTTTCTAGGAACAGATCAGAGCCTTAAACCAAAGGTTTGGTCAAGTCTTGAAAGTTCCTAATTCTTAGATACACAAAATTTTTTTTCTCTGTCTGTACTTTTCCCAGCTCTAAAAATCTTTGAGATATTTAGAATTATGACACCCTCATTCACTACCTGGAAAACATCACCTTGGTCATTAAGACTCCAAACTAGAATTTTAGGTACATTTTGAAAACCTAAATTTGACTTGCTTACAATTACATCCACCCAAGTAAACCCACGAACCTCTGACTTAGGAAACCTAAAAAAATTTTCGTTTTCCTCACCATCCTCAAAGGTTGGAACAAAGCTTAGTGTTATAAATGACATACTTCTAACTTATAAATCCAATCAACTGATTAATCATCGGTACCACAACCTTTCACCATAACGATCGTATCCTCCTCTTTTCAAAGGATTCAACCGAAATGTGCTCTTCCTGTGAATCGCTGTTGACTTCTCTCATTAAAAATTTTTATTTTGAATTTATCGACAGGAGAGCTTTCTCCCATAAAACTTTCTCCATCTTATCTTTGGATTCTCATTTCGAGGAACGACTATGTTTAAGTGAAGTGTGAGGTAGACATGCAATTCCTCTCAAGTCTATGAAAAGTCTGAAGGTACTAATGGAGGGAAAATTAGTTTGCAAAATATACTCGACGATAGGTAGATAGTAAACAACACATAACTACAAGTGTAATTTGAGGTAAAACAAGTAGATGTTGCTGAGAAACAATTCTTCTTACTGGCTAATTCGTCTCGAAATACTAAAAATATAGCGAAATGTAACAAATTTTATTTATTAATATACATGTGACTTGACTTATCAGTGATTACACATACATTTAAGAAACCCACACTTAGTCACTATCTACAAGTATAGACTTCAGGAACACAAATTTTGGTTCTTCCCTTCTAAAATATGCATTACAAGAAATATATCACGACTCCTGGCCTACAGATATTATATGATACAACTAAGACAGAATATGATTAGTAGATGCCACGCAGGCAAGCAACATACAGGCTTCTCTCAGCAAGGATACAGGCTTTGGCAAGTTAATTGAGATTTCGGAACCAGAATTAAGTTTGTCACCACTTTTGGGTATAACAGGATGTGGGATGAGTATTCGAACTCACGACCATTTGCGTCCAAGTCTGGAACTTTAACAACTACACTACTCCTTCCACCCTGGAACCAAAATTTATGTCCTTTCGAAGTAAGTTTTGAGACTGTATGACTAGGCTTCTTCGACTCAAACAGGACAGGAACTTAGCACAATTAGCAGGAAATTTTGGGTCTTGTATCAGTTCCCAAGACGAGCGGTATTCAGCTTCCTTCAACAGTGCTTACGAAATAAAACAAAGAACTAAATCTCCGGAAATTCTGGATCGAAGAACCACGAGAACGTAACAAACAAAAAGAAACAAAATACCTTACCTAGTGGGAGTGGATTATATATTTATATAAATATTTTAGAAGGGAAGGACCAAAATTTGTGTTCCTGAAGTCAATACTTGTAAATAGTGGCTAAGTGTGGGTTTCTTAAATGAATATGTAATCACTGATAAGTCCTGAAGTCGTCAAATTTGTGTCACGAAGGTGAAAAACGGGATTAAAACCACCACCAAATACCTTACCTATATTGTAGTCCGGTGATACACTTCCAAAATATTCCCAAACCAACCAAATGAGTATGAAATCTTTAGGAGAAAGGTGAGGGGCTGATGGAATAGGACCCCTTACCCCAAATAAGCATGGAACTCAAGAAGCGAAAACGATAACCTGACCAAAATGCCAGGCAGTCGAAATACAAAGCGAGAACTACAACCTGACCAAATATTAGGGAATAGAATAGCCAAAAAGGCAGAACTAAGCTTAGAAAAAGCGATCAACAACTAGCGAAAGACGAATAACAACTCCAACAAAACTTTGCTAGGAATCCTCGATCTTCCTTGCTTGAGGAAACTTGCTTCGTTTCCTACTCCTTCAATCGTTAATATTTATCTTACAGATGTAAACATATAAAATACATAAAAATTAAATTCAAACTGAGTAATTCATTATAATTTAGGATAGGCGTTGCCCCTTGGAAAGCATAAACCTCAAAAATTCTACAATTAGTGACGGTAAAGGATTTTAAAAAAAGTTTAGAAACTTTGAAACTCTTCGAAGTTTCATTAGAATCCCGCCTTTTTGAATTCGAATCTTCCCTCCAGTTTCCCTTATACACGTCCGATTCGGGGGAAATCCAGGAGGCATTGAAAACTTTATTTCTTGAAATTTCTTTGTCAAGCGTTCGGAAAATTCGCTCTGAAATTATCTTTTCATTTTGGTCGGTTCAAAGTTTCCATCTCGTTTTCCTTTCTCAACTGTTCAAATCTTCAAGTAATTGTGTGAGTGTGGTGACGTTAGTGCCGCGTTTTCTTGACCAACTGAAACGGAAGTGAGTATTAACTTTTTGACTTAAAATTCTTTCGTATGTGGGCGTCATTCGCCTTTGTCTGGGTTAGGTTAACTCAAACTTTATTACTACAACCGACTACAAAATGTTTTCTTCCACTTGAATCACAATCAGGATACTTGTGTTCGCTTAAAAACTTTGGTATTTTAATATTTTTAATTATATATTCTTTATTATATGGTTTCCTTATATTAAGCATTGCATACTCCCTTTAATATAAATATAGTATAATAAGTTTCAAGCGCTTTGTTGCTTTTTTCTGCGATTTGGTTCTTAAATTTAACTTTGCTGAGTAAGAGAAATGGTGTGGTTCTTGATGATGACGTCATTTTAATTTTCACGGGCTTAAATGCGTTACAAAAGTTTTTATTCGAACCAACGGTGATGTGATATTATAAAACAATATAATTAAAATACTGAACTTATTGTCTATAAAATGAAAGAAGAATGAAGTGAGGAGGTTTCCAAAGGGTGTACCTTCTACTGTATCCTTTTGAGCAGGGGTGAGCAATATTTTAAATCAACGAGCCAATTTAAATTTTAAAATTTTTTGGCGGGCCGCACATAAAGTGGGAAGGTCGTACAATTTTGTACAAAAGCTTATTACCTTTTGATAATAATATAGGAGAGAATGGGGAAGTTAGTAAAAATAGAAAGACAAAAAGCAAAACGGCGATATGAAAGAAGACGAAGAGTTGATATTGCAAGTATCCAAAAAGGAAACCCGCGAATAACATTCGAAAGCAAAAACAGAGAAATTGGCTAAACTGCTTAGAACAAAAAGAAAGAAACACTCAAGAAACCAAAAACTTCCGAATCCGATTGTCGTTGAATTCCACTCCCACAAAAGAGAACAAATACTATTCGACAGAAGGAAGATAATAGCACAGGACGATATTCTGCGAAAGGAAAGCGGGAAACTATATAGATAATTGCTCTTACGCCTTTCAAGAAACACTCAAATTGCTGAAATTGCTAGTTAACAGCTTACCAGTCTAACTAATTGTGTGACAAAGCAAATAGAAACAAGCGCAGACATGGTGGGTTCGTATTACATGTTGAACAAGTCGCCGACAAGTCAGTAACTCGTCACAAAAAAATAGTTTCGGTTTAGTATATACTACCATTTTAATATAATTAATTTTATAACAATATATTGATGGGAGAAAGTCGAATAAATTTTAGAAATGCTTGGGGGCGCGTGTTGTTCATCCCTGAATTTGGGTATTGAAGGTGGAGTTAGTATGTAAGGTGTGTGACTGATACTTGAGCTACGGAAATACCCTAAGGCGAGTGATAGTAGTCCTTGGATTATATACATAAATATATACAAGCTAATGCTACAAAAAAAGAAAATTTGTCGGTATTTCAATTCTGATGGTATACGTGACAGTTAGAACACGCAATCTCGAGAAAATGGCCCTTTTCACTCTTTTCTTAGAACCGCCATCTAAGAACAGCAGAATGTAACGCTGTGCATTCATTTTGATTTTGATTTCCTTGACCTTCAGTAGTTCTTCATCCTTTCACTTTGCTGATTCTTGTGTACAGATGCTGTTTCCTTTCTTCTTCTCCTTCTCCCGGAGACCTTTAAAAGTTTGCACCAGTCTTCTGAAAGTTGTTCTGCCTTTTACTATATCTTCGGTTATTTTGCCAACTTTCTCTTTAGCTTTACTTTGAGCTTTTCCAATTTTTTTTTCCCATTTTCTCTTGTTTGATGGAAAGGTCACAGTCTTGAGGAACAGCTTCAATTTAATCTTAAATGACAGAGAATTAGTGAAATTTAAAGCGCCACACTAAGTGCCTTTCTGTTAAGGGATAGCATATTAAAAGTAATGATGCCCCTCAGGTCTTCAATAATCTTCTCATAGACCCCCAGCTCGAGTCAGACCGTGGACCGTCTCCAAGCAAAACGTATAGTTCTAGTTGTTATCCCAACCACAGTTTAGTCTAGTGCCGAATGTTGGTGCCAAACAGACTGACGAAATCAGTTTGGAGATATACTTACAATGTCGGTGTTATACCCTACGTGCAGGATTCGACTCCAGGCTGTCGGTCATAAGTCGAATTGTGTCTCGACTGCAGTTTCATTTTGCGTCGTTGGTCGCCACAACACAAAAACCAAGACTCATGGACCACTCCATTTACGAGTTATAAGTTTAGATGCAGATTATCAAGGGCAAGAATATTTAACACTGTATGACGTCACCATATATATCCGCGACACTATTCATCTCGGTAATTGCTCTCTCGTTTAGAATCAATTTAAAATGTCTCGAGGTCACTAACTTGAGCCAAAAATGGGTTAATTTGGGTCTCATTTCATTTGCAATTTCCTCTTAGTGCGACGCTTACTCAAGAAATTTTTTAACGCTATAAAATATAAAAAAACAACGAATGCTCAGTTGCAAATACAGTATTATATTGAATAGTATTAATACTATTAAACAAACAATTTTATTAAAGAGCTTAAAATTTGAAATTTTAAACAGAAATAACTTTGTAATAATTTTATTTTAGTATGGCATCAAAATATATTACATTGACATTAATATAGATTTTCAGAAGATTAAGAATATATACATATCTCTTTTCAGGTATTTTATCAGAAGTAGAAGAGTCTGGACCAAACAAACTACCAAACACATCAGAGATAAAGTCTAAAAATGAAGTCTAAGCCGAATAACAGAAGACAGATCCGTCGAGGTTCGCCTGCCTTCATACATGGACTCAATAATTGTGAAGAGGACAAAGGGCGTTCCAGAGACAAAAACTGGATTCCAATGAAGTCATCGCCAGGTTAAACCGAAGTTTGATTCAACGTAGATGAGGAAGACAGTCCATAAAATACTTCCACTTAGAACGATAGTCGATCTGAAATCCAAGTTACAAACCATTTGCTGAGAATAACTGACGAGTAACAAAATCAGGCGACGACCACGATACTACTTACCTTAGAAGCATGAGCGCTGAATATAACGATACTTCGGAGTTGGTCATATGCCCATCAACATCTCGAGAAGACTGTTTCAATAAGAATGGAAACCACACAGCCGAGTACCTGTTGTCATCTGCAAAGAGAAAAGTGTCCTGGGTATGAATTCTTTTGATTTAATCACCAATTAAATTTGATAAATGTAGCCAGTTAATATTTTTCATATTTACCGGCTAGTTTATAAAATCTCCAAATCGTAATGGGAAGTTTAATAAACATTTGCTCACGTGATTGACCTCCATCACTTTCTGATATAAGGCAAGCAATTCAGGCAGGTGTGCTTGGTAGTAACAGTAAACAAACCTCCCAAAAAGAGGAAATAGATCAGAAGAAATGAAAGTCAAGTATCTGAGCAAATTTTGATTAAACTCCTCATTACGAGTTGAATATTTAACAAACCAACCCCTTGGTACTCAAACTGCGGCCCACCAAACTCTGAAACCGATTGAGTGAAAATTTGTGAAAGGTCGATTGCTCGTTGTTGAATCTAAATTCTAGAACATAGTGCCTGACCAGTAAGAAAATTTTCGGGCTTGTGCTCAGAAACTGCCAATATTGCTTGTCTCAACATGTCTTTATTGGGGCAATATACAGAAAATACATACAGAAACAGACTGACAGATGTACATGCAGATGATACCCTGAGGGTGGACTGTATGCGTCGAAAGCCAGACTTGTACTCTTTTTTTTGCTATGTCGTGTGGCCCAGTCGCAATGGAAATTTGGCCCGGGAAGGAAAAAGCTTGAGTACCAAGGCTTTACACTAACAATCAGCAATTTTAACAAATGTATATTATTATAAATTAATAGGCCTCCTTATAACAAAATAATTATGACAAAGAAATAATTTAAAGAACTAGTGTCTGATTGTTCTTGAGGAGATTGTGCTTACTGTACGTATTAATGCAACCGCAACGACAGATTTGGCTGTTTTTAAATTGGCGTTTTATTTCAGCAAATCTTGATCAATTGAATTGACATTATTTCAACAGAAAGAAAGAATTTTCCGCTAATCAATTTCCAAAATTCCGCCATGTTTCTAAAAGACCATGGAGTTAATTTTTAAATAAAGTCGACAAGCTCAATAATACAGCCCCAAATTTAAGATTTGAATTTGAATTTACAGATTTGATGACTTAGTTCTAATTTATAATAAGTTTATGCTAAAATATTTACGGCTCATTAGCGCAATTCCTGCTGCGGTAGCGTTAATACGTAAGAACTTCAACCTTTTTTGGTTTTGCCGAATTTTTATATTTCCAAACTTGAATTTGTTGGGGGTCTGGAAGATTCTGACTAGTCCTGGTAAAATAATGATTTTTGAAAGTGCTTTCAATTTAATAATGAAGAAAAATGAAAAGGGTGATGTGGGGGGCAGACAACAGGAATTCGATATTTTACTTGAATAACCGTAACCTAAACTGGACAGAACTCAATTCTGGAACAGCAAGTGTCTCCCTCTTACGACGTTCAGCTCAAGTTTGTAAATTCCTGAAGGGGTATTGATATTAATAATAACAAATACTGAAAATATATATACTGATATGTTGTTTTAACCGACAGCGCCGTTTATGATACAATAGGGTATACGTTTATGATTAACACAGCGATTCTCCCAATATTAATTTTAAAAAATAGCTAGACAATATATATTATAACAAATTAATATAAAACTAAGAACTAATTAGAACCGAACTATTCTAATGATTACGTCACGTTCACGACTAATTATTCACCATCTCATGACTTATGACTGACACCTACTACTAATCTACATGACTAACGGTTAATTCTCCTACTACTCCTAAAACTTATATTTAAAGAAAGTGAAGTCCTTAGTCAGCAATCATGGACCCAGGTTTTTGGTTTCTAACCCTTGCCAAAACATATACTGAATTCATGCTGAAAATATTTTCCATAATCAGGAGCGTTTTCATATTTTAAACGTCAGCAATACTCAATCACTGATCGGATTTTTTGGGTTTTTGCTTAATCCTTCCGGAAATGTCTTAATTTTTCATTTCCCTCTTGGGGAAACTAAAAATTTCCCTTTTCGGCTATGAAAATTTTTTGAGGAAAATACATCGGACTCCTGTTTCTTTATCATCCATCCATCACCTAAGCTTTCTCTAACGTTGTCTTTCGTAATCGTTATTTCAAAAATCATTTTAATCTCGCAGTTTCCCGCTAGAGGGTGCAAATAGTAATTTTTACGTTTATGTACACGGTAATAAATTACGTAGTAAGAAAACAACTATACTCAATAATAGTATGTCAATTTTATCCAAATTGTCAATGTATAAATTATAAAAAAAGGAAAGTAGTATGGAAAATTAATATTTACATGATTGGGCTTTAAACAAAAGCGGCACTGGCACTTTTCAGTGGGAGATAATAAAAGTTATCATTAATATTATGACTCTAAGTTCCTTCAATTTTGGACACTCTGATATTATCATTCACTGTTAGACAGCACTCTCAGGTATTACAAATTGATTTAAACATTCGGCAATATAACCTGTGGCCGTGGCAGCACCTGGATTGTATTTCAATATTTTTGAGTATAAACTTGTCTGTAACTGAAGGAAAAAATTTGTAGGATATACGGCCTTTTTCACTAGTATTCCACTGATTCTGCCATCTTTCAAAAATGTCGATGTCAGTTATGTCTTTGAACTCAATCACTTTATTACCGTCTCTAAACTATAACTTGTACTGAGTGTCTTCTGTTGTTATTTTATTTGCCAAATAAAAACGGTTTTTGGAAAACAAAATATGTTTATGAAAAACCATTCATCTGGTAAAACTCGGGCAATCATATCGACGGTTTAAAAGGAAATAGTAGAATCATCTTTGATAGTTCTTAGAAGAAACTTCCTTTCCGGTTTTCAGCTTTTGTTTGTTCACACTATTAGGTCGGAAACAGTCATCCTTTTTGGAGTTAGCAGAATAAGCATTCTGGACTCTAACAATTGAGGGTTGATGAAGAAGTGGAGGCCAAAAATTATTAATAATATATTTGAAGGTTTGCTTTAGCCAAAATTCCAGACCTGACTGAACATTCGACACGTTTTCAAAACAACTGAGAACTAAAGTACTGTCGTGTGATGGTTAAACGCCAGACTAAGAAGTTATAGTCACTGTGGCTACAATCAAGTCATAACTGTGTTAACGTTTTCGGTTTTCTGATATATTCCAAAGACAGTAACAAAATAATAGGAGATAGGAACTATGATGGGAAGGGTTGGATAATTATACCCAAAAAGCAAATACAAACAACAGCAAATGTATACTAATAATGATAAAAATAAAGTAATGAGCACTTTCAAAAACAGCCCCAAATTTAAATTAGGTTCTTCGAAATAGTCAAGTTTGGTGTTATCATCCCCAAAACGAAAAGTTAATCTCAAAGTCACCCAAAACTGTCCTCTTGAATAATTTAAATTTCAAAATTATTGGTCTCAAATTTTTGGTAGGTGAGGAGAGTATTGAGAAGACGAGAAAGCCTGAAAATGCTGTTTTGCTGAACAAATTCAACAGAATCGTCAAATTGTTTCATTAGATTTTGTCAAAGCTCATTTGTTTGTAATTTTTAAAGTGAAAAAATATAAAATTTGGCTGTACAAATTCATTTTCAAATTTTTCCCAAACGGAAAATACAGCGAAATACGATCAAAAGGAAATTGAAGAAAACCGGCCCCCAAAGCAGTGAAAAACGCGTCCCTTACAAGACTACATCTCACTCTTTCAACAACTAATCGCAGGTTGGAAAATCCTGAGAAAACTCAGTTCCTAACGGTTTTTCGTGAAAAGCTGTGACTGTGATTAAGGTTTTGATTTGAATATAAACCTGATTTTAGGTTTTAAACTAAACCAAAAATTTTAAATTTCTGTTGTGTTTTATGTTCTGATACTGATTTTCCAAAAATTTTTAAGGCAGTCGTTTTCTACCTAAGACTCCATTTCATTGTATACAGTTTGAATTTCCCAACGTTCAAAAATCTCCTGTTGAGTTTTCCTGTCGTCTATTAACAAGATTTCTTTCTCGGTTATTAAAAAGAAATTACATAAATGTATGTTTGATTCAAAAATCACGGTTTTTCAATAAATAAAAAAATTATTAAAAAATATGCAGCGAGAAACCGGTGAGAGAAAACCTGGAAAAGTTTCACAGATACGTATAACATCCCCCGTCGTTTCTCTCTCGACACCCTCTCATCTCCATCTCGACATTTTCTGATTCGAGTGCATCAGTGCACCGGCGCGGGATACGCTATATAATGAAAGCAATTTGGAACCGGTGTCACTTGTTGTTCTGACTTTTGCTTGAATTTTGCTTAAAAGTGAAGTGTGAATAAGTGCTTAAAACAGTGAATAAAGTGTTCCAGCAAACTTCTCATCAAATTCTTATAACAGGTATGTCTACGTTCTCTATTTTTTTGATTTTTGGAAATTTATTCCTTGCTTGAATCAGTGAATTTGACATTTCGAAAAAAACAAAACAGGATACCGTCTTGGTTTTTACCTTGCATGCTAACTCACCTTGTGTCCTTTTTAGGTTTTTTGAGCCCTCAAAACCAGCCCAACCAAAACTCACCAACAGAAATGGAAATCCAGTGGCGATACGTTGTTCGAGCTCTCACCTCCCTCCTCTGCCTTGGCGCTATGGCTGTTTTGAAAATGGAAGACCAGAATTCTGTGTATGTAAGAGGGCTCAGAATGCTTTATCTGTGCGCGTTAATACCTGATAGTGTTTATGAACGGACTATCCCTCGATTTCTTAGAAATAATGTGGTTCGGTTTATATATCAACTGGTCTTCACATTCGTGTTTATATCGTTACCGATTGCGCGAGTGTTTTACGACTATTTCATTCGTCCGCACCTGTGAAGTCTACCTGGAGGACCTGGAGTCGTCGTTTAGTTTCTCGTGGAGTCTGGAGGACCAACAGGAACGGCGCTTCTACCCCAGCGGAGTGTTATGACTATCACATGAACAATAAATCTCAAAATAGTATGTAGCGAGTAGAATATTATAAAATAATGTATAGAATTAAGAATTGTATGATATAGATATAATATACAGTAGGATAAGACTAAATGTAAAGAAAAAAATAATTAAATATAAACAATTATGTAAAAATATATTTTTTTGTTTGTCTAAGTTCTTAAATTTCAACTCATTTCCATCATGTTCATCTCTCGGTTTCTATTCAAACGTGATAGAAACCAAAATTCAAATACGACAGCTGTCGCAAATTTTATTTCCAGTCGACAAAACCGTGTGTGTAAAAGGGTGTGTCTATTTCAAACATCTCAGACTATTCAGGAGAGAAGGATAACAGCAATCAAGGTAGGAATCCAAATCCCGGAAACTACTTGAAGGGTGATCCTATTGACAGGAACTGAAAAGTCATTGTTTCCTGATCCTCTGTCATCGACAGGAGATAAAAAATGTTTGTTTTCATTTCAAGACCTTAGCCTTTTCTACTATTTAACGACAGTTTTTAACCAAACACAGATTGAATCTTCTTTTATTCGTTTATATTTATAGTAACACTGCTTCAGAGTTCGGGAAATCGTCCAGCAATTATAGCAACTGGTATATGGAATAGTTTCCCTTTAGTTTTAGTTGGTAGTGGGAAAGGTTTTATTCTGTTGGATAGTTATAGATCTGAAGACAAAATTTAAATCAGAAATAATAGTAGAACAGGCGGTTGGTCTCGTTTTGAAAATCGAATCTAAACTAGTTCAAAGGTGTTAGACTCATAGCCCACACAGGTAAGGGAAAATAATTTCGTATATTTCAGCAGTCGTTTTGTTTGCTGTTGCTTTTTCATTTTTTCTCCTCGAAATTTTAAAACAATCTATCTTTCGTAACATTCTGGAGTGAATACCCATTTCAAAAATTGGTGGTCCAGAAGTCAGGTTTGTGGGTCAAATTTGATACGTACTTCAAAAAGTGCAACGAATAACTCCTTTACTGAGAGGAATCTTGAGTGGACAAACTAAACTGCAGCCTAGGTGCTGTAGTTTTCAGACCGATTACGCTTAGTGTCTACCCGTTTTGGTACATCTACTTTCTGTGGGTTAGCTTTCCACGATAACGCCACAAGACGACAGATCAGCGCTTTGTATCTAATGACGATTTGAAATGGAGAACCTATCCCATAGCAATCTTATCTAGGAGATTAGACACACTCAAGCATGTTCATGAGCCAAACAGACTATGGGATCACCAGTCCGAGATCACATTACACAGTCAGGGTCGTTTTCTCAAAAACAACTCAAAATTGTTTTGAAATTCAGCAGAGGAGAAGATGAAGAGGCAAGGCCTACAAATTTTTTTAAGACAGTCCAACAGGATTGGACCAATCAGACCTAATTTTTTTCTTTGTGTTCTTAATAACCCAATTTTGACTTGAGAACTGACAAACTGATTTTTAAAGCTGAAAATCGAGACAGTACAGAGGATACAGTAGATCCTAAACAATGATCTTATTTGCGGAATTTTTTTCTCTTTCCTCGTGTGTGCTATTTATTGTTTGCTACCATTTATAAGAAATAATATTTTATATTAAGTTTACGATTTCTATCTCTAGAATTATAAATTTTAATTTGTAGAGCACTCTTTTCTTTTTGTGAAAACTATGAGTCTTATATTACTTTGAACCTGTAATTAGCTTTCAACTTCCGGATAGAGGCGCCTGTTAGGTCCTGAAGCTGGGAACGTTTGCCAGCTGACAGTCACCATTTAATTTATTCATACAGTTTCTCATTAACTACCAAAACCTGTTAAATTCATTGTTTCTATGTTTTGGACATGAGATAGTATCTTGATCGTAAGAACATCATCCGACCCAATATTTAGGAAAACGGGCCTTGTTGAGGACTGAGGATTGTGAGTTATGGAATGTTTCGCAACTGGGTTTGCTTGTTTGATCGGACTGTGTCAAATTTCCCAGACAATGTTGTTATGGGATAGGTTCTCCATTGCAAATTGTCAGCTGAGGGCGAAGTCAAATAAACATTTGACGGTCATTCCATCCGAAATGCTCAAGTGTCGCCTTGCAGCTCTGCTTATTGGCCATGAAGTTGGTGTACTGGAACGGTTAGGCTCTAAGCAAAATCGGCCTGGAGATTACGTAGCATTGCGTAATGGTCTCCCAACGCAACTACGTCGTAGTTTGGTTTGTCCTTCCCAGATTCTAGCGAGAAATAGAAATACAGTAAAAGTGATTCATTCCACTTTTTTTGGAGTATCTGTAAAATTTGACTATTAAAGCTAACCTCTGGAGACTAATCCTTTGCGCTGCGACCTTAGACCATTGCAGAGGGCTTTTGTTATTCGTCTAGAATTAAACTCGATACTGACTTTGACATCTTGGTCGAATAATTATTGTCAACTTTGTTTACAATCTCATTTAACAGCAGAGATAATTTGTAGTCATCTGAATGAACTGTAAATTTATATTTGTCATCTTTTGTGTGTGAAGATTGCTGTTTATAACTGATTTTAAAAATTGTAAAAAAATAAAAAAATTAAATGATCTTCATTTCTGGCTTGTTCAGGAGTGAGAAGGAAAAATTTTTTGTTTATTCATTTATTTACAAAATCGTCCAGAAATACTTTTGAACCTGTGAGACGAAACAAAAGATTCCTATTCCAGTAACTGCTTTCTTTGGTCAGTCCAATTTGTTTTATATGCAACAGCAGTATTCATCATGCTATTTTTAAATAAATTCTTCCTTAACCTAAGACGTCCTAAAAGACGGACCACTTGACTTAAACAAGCTTTTCTTTGTCTAATCTTCTTATTCATTATCCTCGATGACCTGGGAGTTTCCTCCGTAAAGAAGGTAATCGAGAGGTTTACTCTCGACTAGTGGTCCATTCAATTCTTCTGTCTCATCCCTCCTTGACGAAACTCATAACCAACAACTCCTCAAGAGGCACAAACCACTAGACTCCACAACACGCTTCTCACAGCGTCACCTCTCTACTCCTTTCCATCTCTCAAATCTTGAAGACCAGTAGTAGTTGGTATGGGGAGTTAGAAAGAAGATTGCATGTCAGTGTGGAGTACTTCTGAACTTAGTTCTTTACTTCAGTGTGCAATATTTTTGAAATGGAGTCTATATTAAAGTTGCTCACAGAAATTTTACTTTTGCAACATTAAAGTTGCATTACTTTTGGAATGAACTCTACATTGCAGTGTGCAGCACTTTTGAAATAAACTCCTCACCACAATGTCCATTACTTCTGAAACAAATTCATCGCGAAAGTGGCAGTGATTTTGAGATTAATTCTTCATTAGAGTGCCCATCAATTTTTAAAAAACTCTTTGCAATAGTCCGAAAAACTACGTCTCATGTTTGGAGACAGGTGGTAGTTTAATTAATACACAATACCTCAGGGCCTGCACTAAACATTTTATGGAAGAGCCTCAGTCAGGGAGTAAAAGAGTCGGTGTGGCTCCGGATCCGCACTTTGTCGACCTCTAGGTTCAATTAATTGTTAAACTAATCCCCAGAGAAAAATCAGCAAGTTTTTGGGTTTAGCTGGTTTCTCTATCGAAGAAAAAGAAGCTTCCTTAGAAGTATTCGAAATATTAATTTTAAGGGAGTATTTAGTTACTGGAAGAACTAATTTTTGTCGGACTAAGTTTCCCTTAGTTTATTTAAATATTTAAAAATTGCTCAACTGTGACTACGATTGACCATCTCTTAGGCTCTCCTTACCCCCTTCCAAGCCTTTAGAAGATGGCCAATCAAATTTCCTTTAAGATAAGAGGATACTCCCCCGTCTGTATCATCCAGTAGTGCTGGTGTATTAGTCCTCTTATTCTACTTATTTCTTTCCTAGAATCAGTAAAGTTAGCGATAAGTAAAGGAAATTTAAATTCACAAAAGAAACTTTTTCCTCATCTCAAAGAAGCTCCAGTCAACATCCTTTTATACGTCAGCTACAAAATTTCAATATACACATTTGAGTAAACAGTAAAAAAATTTTTTTTAGATTTTATTAGAAAATGTGGAAGGCCTGAGGTGAGTAATCAAAAGTGAGGTTAAGATTTCGAGTGCCCCCCAAATCCTCTTACTGGTATCTGATACCAGAATTATTCACTGTCAAATTATGTTTGGGACGTCTGGCAGCAAGTTTGCAACAAAATTTCCGAACAGAACTTAGTAACTGATTCAGAAGAGAGGGAGACTCATACAGGAGAACTCTGAATACCTACCTTTATACTGGAATACTGAACCACAGAATTAATTCCATGGGAGCGTCTAATGTACCTCTCTAACAGAAGGTGAGTAACCAATTTGGTGGAGTTCAAGACTCCTGAAGACACTCTCAACTGTCTCATTCCCTCTAATGAAAAGACAAATTAGAAACATTTTACAATCTTCCTTCTCTTGAGCTTTCCAAATGTTTTGCCAACAACACAGCGTGCGTCAAGCTCTTAAGCTGAGAAGCTGGGCAGGTGAGTGTTTGCCCTGATCTAGGATTTGTGTTGTTTTAGACTTTTAAATAATTGCTACACCCTGTCGCTTACATTTATGACTCCAATATTTATTGTTTTATTATTTTTATTGTACAGTGGTACCTTGAGATACGAATTTAATTTGTTCTGTGATCATCGTCGTATGTCAAAAAAATCTCAAAGCGGCGAGAGGAAAGCTGGACAAAGGTTTTGCCATTTAGGGGTCACCTATGCAATACCGCACATCCCAAATTCGTATCTCAAATTTTTCGTCGAGGTGTAAATTTTAGAATATTTCATGTCGTATCTCAAAAAATTCGTATGTTAGGACATTTGTATCTCAAGGTACCACTGTATATTATTTTTAATATTTTAATTTATTTATTTACTCAAATTTTATTTTATTTATCGAAAAATTATTTTTCTGCTTCATTCAACTTATATTATTCTTGCTATTCGTTCTCTTCTTCTTCTTTCTTCCTGGTCTCCCAGGCTATTCCCATTTACTTGGGATCGGGCCTGCTTGTTATTTCTCTCCAGATTTCCCGGTCCAGGGTCGTCAACACATTCGTATTAATAGTCTTGAGGTCTTTTCTGATGGCGGTCAGCCAAGCTTGAAGGTGTCTACTCTTACTATTTATTATTTTAATGTTGTTTACATTTCCTATTTCTATTATAGTGTAACCTCTCATAACGAGTTGCTCTCATGGCGAGAAATTCGCATAACAAGCAACATAAATTGCAGAAAAATGTCTCTCATAATGAGCAATTCTAGACCGTAAAATGAGGGTTGGGTATATATATTTTCCAACAACTCTGATAAATTAAACATTGTCGCAAAAAGTTACTCAACGCCCTAGAGATGTAACAGTTAATTATCTACCAATCCAAGACTACCCCAGCAAACATGAAATCGAAGCCTTAAAGTTAGTTAAGTTCAAAGTTCAATTTAACTTCCTTGAATGAGAGTGGTATAAGGATTTGGTGTAAAAAAATTGCAGAGACGCTCAGCAACGCTCACTCCATAACTGTCCTAAAAGACTCTACGCTGATTAAGAATTGCCAATAAAATTTGAGTGAACTGCTTCAAACCTGAGCCGAAACTGAATTATTTCTTTCAACTTGTTAGCTTATTACTGTTGAAAATGGCTGCCCCCAAAAATTTCTTTACCTTGAACCAAAGTCACATTTTGCCCAAACATACTTAGTGTTAAAAATTTATTTGTATATAAGCATGTAGTTGTTTTACTTTAAGTCATTACAACAACAAATAACAACTGTAACAGTAGTGGTAATGGAAAATATACGAAAAGGAGATCGGCACAAAGGACCAAAAAAAAATGGTAAGGTTAAAATAAAACAAGTAGTACCAACATAATAAATACAGCATTTACATTAGTTTGTTTTAACACTCAGTAAAATATTAAACATATTAGAAATCTAACAAGTAAGTAAAATATACTTTAGAACAGTGATTCCCAAAGTGGTCTATATCGACCCTCAGGGATCTATGACAACCTACAATGGGTCCACGTCAGTGGAAAAAATTTAGTGGTACATGAAATGAAAATGGGGGTCCACGATAGTGGATCTCAACAGTACCCTGATAGTACCTATTTACTTACATTATACTATCTCATAATATAATGACATATATATTACTTATAAAAGTACCTATAAAGCAAAAAATTTCTTTCAGTACAGTGAGAAACTTACAAAAATCAGGTAAGTAGGGGGTCTACCCAAAGTCGAAAATCATGACAAGGCATCTACGACACAAACAAGTCTGGGAACCCCTGCCTCAGATGCTCAAAATTTTTTTTTTCATCCTCCAAGAAGATTCAGTCAACGCCCTTTTTCTATATCAGCTACCAATATGTCAGTAAATAAATTGCTCACTAATAACCTCATGAAATGAAAAAAAATTTATCACGACATTGCTGACTGTTATGTAATAGTCAAATTTAAAGATTTGGTAAGGTGTCGATTATGATTTTCTTTGGTTGTTTGTTGGCTTTATTGAAGATCTTAGCTACCCTGAAATTCTGTCAATTGTTCCCTAATACAAGCTGCGAGTATATCGATTTTTCCTCAAATCTCACTCACTGACTTATATAATGTTTGAGGGATAACTTAAGACGAGGTAGAGATGAAAGCGAAGGAATCAATTGGACTTTTCTGATCCTACCAAACTTGATCTTTTCATAATTACTTAAATGTTCACCTGTAGGAAAGTAGTTCAGATTTAAGTCAAATTCAGCAGTTAAACAAAAAATTTATTCTTCAAAAATATATCAAAGGAACATCAACATCCTTACCTATCGAAGTCTGGTTTGAGATGAAAAGCTGTTTTTCCTTTTGATGAAGTCGTGTCCTTTCCTGAAGTGGCCTTCTGTTGTATTATAAAACATATATAAACCCCAAAAAATGATTTTGTCTCACTTTCGCATACTTTAAAAAACATTTTCATCAACAAACAATTCAAACAAAGCTTATAGTCCACCAAAAAAAATTGATACTTACAGCCGTCAGCCGAAGCCCTGCAGAATTTGAAATATTGTAGTAAACAATCGTTGAGGCAAAGGAAAGCAGACCCATTTTACCAACCTCAGAGTACCAAATCTGTGATTTCATACAGGAAAAAAAATTCATTAAACCTGAACACGTGTTTTTAAAACATCCGCCTTTGGTCTAAGAGAAAATAATTTAAATTAAATATAATTTAAGCGAAAAATTCTTTTAAAATGATTCTCGAAGAATTTAAAAGAAAACCGGAAAGCGGTGAATTGATGACGTAGCAGTGACGTACTTCTCTATGATTACAATCCAACCTTTGACGCAACCCTTAAAAGCCACCCCTCTATGGTCCTCAATGGTCATAACGCTAAAAAATATGGCAATCATAATGGCGGATAGTTTTCTAAAAGTTAGCGTCCAAAAATTTTTGATTGAACTGACGCTTTGGGAAAAAAAGAAAATTTTTCAAACGTCCTTCATAGGGTAAATATATAAAAGAAATTTTCCGAACCTTTAAAAATTTATGTAAGTTTTAAACCCCATTCAGGTCGTCTTGATTTTGTTTATGTTTAGATTTGTTCGTTTGTCAAGGAGAAATCATTTAATTCTGATTATGGTAAATTGATGGAAAGCGTTCGAGATTTTCCGTGATGGAAAACCAAAGTGATTCGTCCATAAAAAAAATAAAAATGGAAGAAGAAAAATTTTGAGAGGAGTCGACGACAATGCCTGAAATAGGGAAACAAAAATTGAAAATAAATTTCTGACCTCCTTGATGAAGAAAATAATTTAGAGAAGAGACAGGAACAAGCCAATGAGACCCAAAGCCATGGAATAATTCGACAGTGGTAGGAGCCAAAGTAAATACCTTCAAATATCATGGCTGCAGTTTCCAAATTTTATTCCATCTCAAGACAATGAAAAGACTAACCAGGAAGGTAAGCATGATGTGCACAAATCAATTTTTAAAATAAATTTAAGAAAGTTTATATATATACGGTATAATGAGGAAAAACTTCGGAATCATAAAATGGATCAAGAACCTCTTACATGTGAATACAACCTGCATATTAGATGATTATGTCAGGTTAGGGTGAAGAGAAAGTCTGTCATGTTGTAGTGACGACTGCCATTTTCTCGGTTTATGTTAGGAAAATATGGGGCACAAGAAATTGCAATCAAGATCATCATTACTATATAAAATCGATTAGTTAACTACTATCATCACAATCATGGTCATCATCCACGACACCTCTTTATGGGCTTTGGGACTTCGCAACAACCATTTTTTACGGTATAAGGTCGTTTGCTGTACCCTCAACCCCCAACCTAGAAAGTGGTTGGCTGTACTTTGTCTGGTGTAATTTCTTCAAACTGGTAACCTCGAAGTGATTGATTGCAACCCAACGTGATGACAAGCAGGAAGCGATAAGACTTCTCGAGTATTCAGCTCCATTCATCATCTAATCTCAATTCTGCACACCCAGTTCAGCAGAAGAAAACCAATCAAGGTCTTCATCATTATTGGAACTTGAAGCTTCGTGTCAACACATGAACATCTTTTGATAATTTTATAATTCTTACGAAATTTTCTTATAATTAATCTAATTCAGGTAACTACTATTCTGTTTTATTGTCAATGGTAAGTTGATAGAACGAAAAGTCTTCTGGTGAGGACAAAGTTATCATACATTTGTAAAGATTAAAATAAAGTTAAGAAATTTACTTTTGAGTATTTCAAAAGCTTTTTTACACATTTAAAAGCTCTCTCATTCTTTTTCAATAATCTTGAACAAAGGAGTAACTTAAAAATAGATTTAAGCACGTTTTTCATTTGGCAATTCAAATCCTACGTCCATTTTAAGAAGCTACATCTCCCTTTTCAGGTCCAGCTAAAAACTGTGAGCAAAATTCAAGGTTATGATAATGGAATGTATAACTTCCAAGTCTCAAAGAAGAATCATTCTACGTGCGGTTCAAAGTTCTGAAGTTGCTTGGAACTCTGAACAAGATTCCAATTCAAACATGACAGACCAAAATTTATGAAGATAAGCTCTCGAATCATAGTTACGTACGTACTCAATTAACAAAATAATTAAGTAGAATTAAGAGTGACGTCTAATTTAGGTCGGTCGGAAGGCTACAACTAGTTACTAATACGATAATAAACTAGTCTTTGGTCTTACCCCCCCTCCCCCAAGGAATTGGGGAAAGCTCATAGACTGTGGTCGTGGGAATTACGTGAGAAATTTGTTGAAATGAATGAAAAACGAAGCAAAACGTGTTCCCAACACGATGAGGATGATTTTTTTCTTAGGAAGGACATTGAGGAACAGGTGTTTCATTCCCATTAGCATTGCTAGAAAAAATTTATTTTGAGTCTAAAGGTAATATTTGCTGTAGAGACAATCTTTGCTGACAGCATTTTCAACACTGATTATTGTTAAAAGTACAGTATCGGGCTTGCCTGTTGTTAAAAATGTATGTCTTAGCTTAACTAACGATACATTAAATAAAATTTGGTATCATACTTATATAAAAATAATATTTAGTTAATAAATAACACTCCGGGCCTGCATCAAACATTTTGTGAAAGAGCCACAACCAAGGAGTACCCTTTGGCTTAAGACAACGGCTTTAAAACAAAGTCTTTGTCACCAACTGTCACCAAACACACACATATCAGTTCCTTTCTTGTACTGACAGGTTCCTCGACTGCAACCTAAACTGTAGAGATGATGTTGAACTTGTTATTTGAGTGTCTGGCTTGTCAACATATACGAATTCAGTATAAAATTGACAGAACCTTTCTAAACATTTGAGGGTCATGGCTCTCAACCACAGATGGAGTGTAAACCGTCTGTAGTATGTCTATTGTGACCAAGACTTCTTCGTTAATTTGGGCTGAAACATTTGAATTTTACTAAAAATTCCGATTTTATATTCTGATGTAGGACTCAACATCAGCAATTCGAAATGAGTTCCTTAAGGCTGGTCGCCTCTGTTATGAAATGTGGTTAAAAAAAAAAATTTGGCTTGACCCCAATGAAACCAATGCGATTGCCAGCACCAACTCCAGACAAAATATAGGAAAACTCATAAAAAAATGGTTCGATGATGCTGTCCCCTCTAGAGCAAGACTAAGGCAATACACTGAAGCCAGGAGAAAGGGAAGACATTGTGGCTTTGGTAAAAGAAAGGGAACAACCAATGCCAGAATACCAAGAAAGCTTCTGTGGTTGAGTTCTACGTCGCCTGCTGAAGAAATATAGAGAAGCTAAGAAAATCGATAAGACACTTGTATCACCACCTTTACATGAAGGCCAAAGGTAACGTCTTCAAAAACAAGAGGATAATGGGGAAAAAAAGCTGAGAAGGCAAGAAGCAAAATTCTTAGTGATCAGGCTGAAGCTAGAAGGGTCAAAGTGAATCAAGCCAGAAAACACAGGAAGAGAGAATTTTACAGAAGAAACAAGAACAGTTGCAAATTTTCTAGAAGTAAGATGAAATGACAACAGCTAAATCTAAACAAATAATAATTTTACCAAAAATTCCAATTCGTCTGTTTTTTGTATTGCTTCAGGAGCGTCCACACTACTCAAGAGCAGTTTGTCTTCTTGCGAAATCAATATCAGGCTGATAATATAAAATTATGTAATAACGATAACGTTATAAAAACTCTACAAAGAGTACCAATCAAACAAAACTGATTTTGAGATTCAAGTCATCTCTATTAATAGTGAGGTGTTGAGACATCAATCAGCACACACTCAACACCTTTTTCTTTTCGTGTTTCCATTTTTAGTTGGGAAAGAGTTACGTAGAAGACATTTAATTCTCTTAAATTGGGGACCAGCAGTCATCAATCACAATCGTCTGAACTCCATCTGGAAGGAAAAAATCCAGCTCACAAATCTCTTTCAAAAAGGAGAGATTAATTTGTTCAATGTCTGTGAGGGAATTGGTGGGAGCGTTGCAAAGCGTTTTATCAGCTTCACGACCTGCTGCCTCGAAAATAAATTAGGTTTTATAGCTTGTTGGGCTCGTTTCAGCTTTCTAAAGCTCCAGCGAAACATTTCCTCATAATCAGGTAGTGTTCCAGTAAAAAGTTTTACCGAAAACGAGCGATGGAGTCATGTTTACTCAGGTTTTATAGGATTTTCTCGTGAGCGAGCTTTTAAAACTTTTGTTTCTTACTTAGAAATAAAGCCGCCAGGAAAGTGGCCATGTATAATTAATAGAGATTAGGCTTTCGAGTGAGTGAGAGGATAAAAAAGGATTCTTTCAAGGTCGATTAATTTTTCATTTCAGCACGAACGTTTTCCGAGTCGGTTTCATCAGGCACGTGTAGGGGAGTCTTCACGAAATCGTGTCATTCAATTATGGTAGTCAGGCAGAGAAGCGAGAGATTTCATTTCTGGTCTGATTTGATTGTTTCATTTCGAAGGCTGACAGTCATTCGATTAGTATGCTTCCAGTTTGGGAAGAAAGGTTAAATGAAAGGCGTTGGTGAATTATGTTATGGTTCTTGCTCTAAGTCATGACGTTTGACTGGAGCTGGAATGCGAAGGAATAGCGTTAATCAATCACCTCCTTCTCCATGTTTCTGTGGGTTTATGCTAACATCGACTCGAAAGTAAGCGGGCGATATTATTTTTGTTTTAATCATAAATTCAGAGCCAGTTTTCATCTTTAACATTTCCATTTTAATTAGTCTTTGCTATGGGTTGACTCAGGTTGTGATTTTAGTCCTACAAGCTCTGAAAGGAAAGGATTTCTAATTTGTACAAAGTTTACTTCCAAATGAATTTCCCTTGGCCCAGTTTCTCCTACAAAGGGATTTTAATGAACCCCAACTCATTCCTTCTTTGATAAACATGAACAAAATTTGAAGGCAAACCCACAGGAAACCCATTTCAATGTTGAGTCCATCGTAACACCATATGAAAGGGAAATTTTCATGGGAAATCAAATTTCTTTGAATAAGATGCAAAAGGACCAGCAAAGTCTTTTAACTGAAGGCCTCCATCACACCCACTCCTTCCTGCCTTTGACCATATTCTCTTCTTCAGCTTTGAAAGCTGGCATGAACCAAAAAAAGAGAAATTTTACAAAACTACCTCCTCCACTGAACAACGTGCAGTATTTACTAACAATTATATAGAATAGTATAATATATTGAACAATTTTTTTTCGTCTTCGGTATACAAAAAAATTACAACGCTAATTAGTACTAATACAAATCTTAACCTTTGTACAAAACTATGGCTTCTCCTACCAGAATCTCACCTCATTGCTTCTTCTCTGAGCTTCCAATTTTTCTTGTATTTGAGTCTTCCAAGCAGGCAGGGATTCCCAATTCCATCCTATTTTCATACTCTGGGTTTATATTCTTTTGAAGGTTTCGGGTATAAATCTTGATAACTTCTTCTCCCAGTGTTCCTTGGTTTTTAGTTTTCCTTTTATCTCTTAGGTCTTCTGTTCCCGGGTACTCTCTCATCCAGAAGAGGAATTTGCAGAGCAAACATACCTTGTCTCCTTCTTAATTTTTTGAAACTGTCCACATCTAAATCTAAAGTTGGCAATGACTTTGTCTATTTTTCTCCGCTCATCTTCCTTCCTATACATATTATAATCTCTAGACTGTTTTTAGTTTTTCCTGTATCTTGTTCTACTTCTCAGTCTTTCTTTAATATTTTAGCTTTATCATTACACTCTTTTAGTTGTAGCTGCTCTATCATTTCGTTTGTTATTCCCACGTAGTTTTGCTCGTCTCCAATTATTCTCACTTTAATAGCAGCTAGATTTGGGAGTTGCTCTCTTAACTCCCAGTACTTCTTTTGCTAGTGCACTAATTCCTTTGGATAGTCCCCATATTTCTGCTTACTACAATTTGACTGCTTCTAGAATTGAATATTTTTCTATCATTAAAAATATTCTTCTTCTTTTCAGCTTATGAAATGAGAGAGGACCAGGGCTTCAGAAAAATTTGGTCGATAAGCTTATTTGTCATGGAAAAGATTTTTCATCCATTTTGGTAGCTGAACATTGCTAATGGTACCACAGTTTTCTTGGATAGATCTATCAGCTTTATTTAAAAGGAAATTGTTGAAGAGCTTTTCCAACTCCTGGTGTTTATGTTTTAGGCACGGATGACAGAATTCAGTTTTCGTTTTGAAGATGTCTGGCAGGGAAATGATGAATATGGAAATTTGAACAAATCGTGGAAAATGTTAAAATAACAACTCTGTCGGGTAAGTGATTTGACCAAATCCTCAAATTGTTGTAGTAAAAGGATGAAATGATTCATTTGTAAGGTTCTTCGCAACTCAAGATACCTCAAATAAATGAACTTTACATGAACTTAAATAACTACAGTGCTACCTTGAGATAAGGATGTCCTAACAAACGAATTTTTTGAGATACGACATGATATATTCTAAAATTTAAACCTCGACGAAAAATTTAGGTACGAATTTGGGATGTGCGATAATTGCATAGGTGATACCTAAATGACAAAACGTTCGCTCAGCTTTACTCCCGCCGCTTTGAGATTTTTTTGACAGACGACGATGGCCACAGAACGAATCAAATTCAGATTTCAAGCTACCACTGTATTTCTTTTGTTAATGTTAAATTTGAAGTTTGCCTATGTTCTGCTGTATGCAGTTTGAGATTTTATCTGGAGAACAAGAAGACTCAGTGAGATAAAAAAGAGGAAGAAGATCTAAAACTAAGGATAGAGACGAGGACAACAAATAAGAAGAGAAAAGTTAGAGGTAGTGTGCGTTTAATAGACGTAATGTTTAGGTAGGTTATAAAATCAGAAGAAGAAGAAGAACAGAATAAGACAAAAATATTGGGAAAGGAGCAACAAGGAGATAATCTGATAATAGGGCTAGATGAAGCTCTATATATTTTGTGGACCAGAAAATAAAATTGTCAGTAAAAGTGATAAATCAAGAGAATATACATAATTCTATGCGATTATTTATAATCACCTTGGTATAGGGGCAAATTATTGGGTATTTATCACATTTACCGTCTTGTTTATAAAATATCCAACTTTTAATAAATGAAAAAATTAATGTATGGTTGCCCATTAGCTTCTCACACTTTTCTGACAAAGGACAAGCCGTCCAAGCAGCTGTGATTGTCAGTAATGATGCAAGAACCTTCCAACAAGAAGCAGCGAACCCACGAGAAGTGACAGAAGCCGAGGATTTGAGCAAGCTTTTACCAAATTCTCCATTATGAGTTGTAGATTCTACAAACTAACCGATAAATATGATAAATATTCAATAATATATCATATTTATCAAGATGAAAAGGAGATCATGAATAATCGTCGAATATTATATGTATTCATTTATAAGTTATACATTAGGTGTAACTCACAAAACCGACAGCAGAATTGAATTTAAACTCAATACTTGAACTAAATCTCGCCATACATTTGGAAAGGTGCTATTTACTGTTGGCGAGAAAAAATTTTGTGGCACTTTAAAATTTTTCCCAACTCAAAAGTTGGACGTCTGGTCTAAAGTTTTCCACAATTTAAATGCTGAAACTGTATATACAATATAAATGTGCTTACAAAACTTCATTGATTCAAACTTCTTTTGTTTTCAGAACGGAGAATATGATGATGAAGGAATACAGGAGTCGATTCTTCCAACTCATCCATTCGTAATTGTATTGTTTGATCTGGATTTCATCGATAATTGTTCACAAAATGGATTTTGCAAGCTGTCCAATAATCCGATTAAAAGCAAGTTTCAGGGTTTCAGCATTTAATGTAACACAAATACTTTTGGTAAATATCGAGATTATCCAATACCAATAATAATGCCATTATGGTTGTGTTCGAATTCTCATTGAATACTCGGAGTTGAGGGCTTTGATATCGTTTTTGTGGAAACATTTTTTTTGGTACGTGGGGAAAACTGAATTTCATATTTTGCATGACCTGATTTTGAATGAGCTTTCAAAAGCTTATTTTTTGTTTTCACGAGCTGGATTTACTTGAATTTTTCTTCTCTTCCTTCTCGTCTTCTTTTGGAATCTGTTTTCTACGCGATGACAATTTTAAATTGAATCCTTGCTACTTTCTCTGTGGAGGTTTTCAAAAGCTCAGCTTCCATTTTTTCGGAGTGAATCTCAGATGATGATGTCGTTCACAATGCTGAGGTTTAGTATCTGTATCCATTACTAATAAGCCCTTCATATAGCTGGAAAGTAGGTTGGATTCGGGAATGATGCGAGGGATTCTGTTGGGTAGCAGGATGATCAATTATGGTCGTTCCTTTCTAAAAGCCCAGAGTTAACGTTTGTTGATGTTGAAACTCCAGAAATGTCCAGGGTGCTTCCTAAATGAGACGTGGGACTTCGACCAAGAGTTAGGGGAGTTTTCATTGGAATAAAAAATCTGCTGTGCTGCCGGGAACTCTCTCTGCTGACAAGAATCCGGGTCCTCCGTTGCTACGTTCTTCCTGTGCTTCTATACAGCAACGAGGGTTGGACGCTAACCAGAACACTGGAGAAGAGATGAAGATTGCATGAACCCACAGGGAGGTCTGGGCAAAGAGAAGGATGCTCTCTTTTGCATCAAACGATGGAAACTTCAATATTTCGGTCACGTGATCAGAAATGAGAATCATCGACTCCTTCGATTAATTATGGAAGGAAAAATTGAAGAGAAAAGGCGACATGGCAGGCGAAAGACCTCGTGGCTGAAGAATCTGCGGGATTGGTTGCAGTTGGACTCTGCATCCCTGTTCCGTGCAGCCGCCCCAAGATGGTGATGAGCGTAATGATCTCTAATCTCCGTCGCGGAGCGGGATAGAAAGAAGAAGAAGATGTTGCAGCTTTCTTATTCTTAAATTTTGGTAATCTAAGTACCATGGAAGATTGGCTTTCCTCGACTTTCAAAAGTTCTTCATCACTTTTCTGATTTCTCTTTTCTTGTGTCCAGACGTTATTTCTTTTCATCCCTCCAAGAAACCCTTAAAATTTTCCACCAGTCTTCTAAAAGTCGTTGAAGCTTTGTTTTAAATAATTAACGAACCTCTTAAGTGTGTAACTTAGCTGAACCTCTAAACTGTAACTTAAACGAACCGTAGGGTTTTGAAGTACCACTTTAAGCGTTCCAGTGACCAACTCCCATCTAAACATAATCATGTGTTATGTTAATTGCAGACACATTAACCGCAATTATTCTAATTTATAGTTTCAAAAGACAGGAATACTTGAACCAGAAGTTTAACGCTTTATTGCAGTTTTTAGGAGAGAATCAAATTACTATTAAGCCTTTCTAATAATTGGTATTTATCATCTATTTACTATTTGTCGGATGGACTGATAGATAATTATTTAAAGGATATTCTAAATTAAACAATTTGAGGAATATTCGAATCAACGATTTATCAGCTCTATCGAATCAGTTTAATTGCCACATTTGAAAGTTGGCTAAATTGTTGTTTAGTATTTCTAGCTCAACTTTCTACTTTCCATTACCTTTCCTCTTTCTCTCTTCTTCTTTTCTCATTTTATCTTGTTATGATGACTACTTTCTATTATTTTTCCTCTTCTTCTCTGAAATAAGTTGAATTAAGTTTGTACTGGACAGAAATATGTTGAGGAAATTACTAGACAGTCACCACTTTGCAGACTACCCAAGCACTACCAGCAACAAAACTGGTTAGAAGATCGAAAGAAAAGCCACACCGACAGGATGGAGAGGCTCTGGAAGGAAAACAAAAAGGCACTGCTATGGATTAAATGAGTTCATTCACGCTTCTTTGTTGGGCATAACGAAGAGAGTAGAAGAAGGCAGTAAGAATAATATAAAAAGCAGAGAGCGATAGGAATAAGATGAGAAAAGTAAGAAGAGGAGGAGAAGAAGAAATACAAATAAAAAAATAAGACAGTGAAGATAATAAAAGAAGAGAAGAAACAGAAGAAAAAAGAGAGTAGGAAGGTGGGACACTATTTAAGGCACGAAAAAAAATTTTTTGTGTTATTCCAGAACCATAGGGAACTTTCCTGTAGACCTAATATTTTCATTTTTTAAACTGAATCAAATTGTTGTTGAGGATTCTCAATCACTGTTGCTTGTCTTTCAGGCATGAATAATAGAGCTCACTTTCTGCCAGAGGTATTAATAATTATTCACAAAACAATTCAACTGAGGCTTACCGATAATTTTGAAACAAGGAACATGCTCTTCCAGTATCTATAAACCATTATTCTGAAGTTTGGGGCTGGAGGCAGTACAGTCAGCTCAAACAACTGCAGAAAAAGTTATGCAGTAATGAATGAAACCAGAAGAACTCCAACTGTAATTAAGAGTGTTAGGAGACGAGTAAGGTTAGAAATGAACATAACGGCTGGGGACCACGACGATGAGTGATGACACAAACGAAGAAGAAGACAATTCACTTAGAGAAGATAGGCTTCACCGTAAAGCATGTTGAAGAAGAAGAGAGGAGGAATAAAAATCCACGAAGAAATGGTTGAAAGAAGTTACCATCAAATCTGGAGAAAATACCAAAACGCTGGTGACTCCAGACCTTTAGTGAGTTTTTGTAATGCGAATGAATTAATACTGTTGATAATCTTTGGTGTTCGGTTTGTAAATTTTATCTGTCAGTTTTAGAGTCAAAATGATCGTCTCAAGCAATGATAGTTAAGTTAATTATAGTTGAAATGAAGCATTTCCTTTGAAACTGTTATTAAAAACAACCATCGAGGAAATCGTTTCATTATAAATGTTTGTTCATCATTTTCGGATTCAAGTAATCATGTTAGCATGTCTCTTATTTGAGTAAATTTTAATTTCAGTTTCTAAGAGTTAGACCTTTGGCTCAAGGACAAGCGTGATTTGTAAAAGTCAACTTGGCGGAGCTGGAGAAAAGAAATGGTTAGCAACAACAGCCACAAAAACCAATGATCCAAGTTATCACGGAAAGTTTTATGGAAAAAGTTTCAAATGTCAAACAGCGAAGAGAGAGAGAAAAGGTTCAAAGTTAAAAGAGAAATGGTTACTTTCCAAGGGTTTTTAATTAATTACGGACACAAACTTTGGTTTTGTTAAAGCTCGACTCTGTCCTAGAGTGACGTCATCAATTAGACAAAACAGAACTGTAGTTTCTATGCAGCAATTTATAATTCATGGATAGAATCGAGAGATGTTTTGTTATTCAGGAGCAGGATCAAACCTGTAAGGAGACAAATTTTCTTTTAAGAAGATTTTGGAATCGACGCCCCGGAAGACGGACTCAAGAACCTAAGAAAATAATTCGGCGGGACATCCGCAGCTCTATTCCGAGCGGCAGCATCCAAGGTCGCCATAGCCCTGTTGATTGCCATGATTTGCTGTATTTACTTTTATTTGGGTTGTTATGTTTTACTCATAGCAATTAGACGTATTTCTTGTTTGACGGTCTTTACACTTATCGAGAGAGCAGGGTACTTTACGTAGACTTAGGAAGATGATGTAAGGTGAAGAAGTGTACATCAAACTTGGTATGCCGTTAAAACGTTGCGGTCGTTTCGTTACATGGACACATCGTTGCGGGACATTTTCAACGCAAATTAATGCCAAAATTTCTTGTTTTCTCGGTGTTTCGTTATCAAATTCAGCTCTAAAATTATTTAGCATATTAATAAATAAATTATCCCTTTTGGTCGTATATATCACCTCATTTTAATTTATTAAAGCGAAACAAAAATTAAATACTTTTACGGAAAATTCTAAAATAATTTTTTTGGGGTTTCTGTATTAAATTGTATTCAAATACTAAGTGCTCATATTAATAAATAGATATAAGTACAAACTTAAAGAGATGCATAACGTAAAATTAAAAGAATTAAATTGAATGGTGTGGAGGCGTTCCGAGAAAGGAAAACACAAAAATGATTGCAGCTTACTCAAATCTTTACAGTATTTTATCATACATAACAAACAAAAATATTAAATATACAGATAATCAAACATTTTTAACAAATATAAATAAACGTCTATAACTGTACTTGGAAATTATGGGCTATACCTCTTGAATAGTCAAAAACTTTAGTTTCCTTATCCTTTCGAACGTGGCCTTGTTAATCTTCTTCCTTCGACGTGGATTTAGGTGTCCTCTTTTGAGGACCAGGGATTTAATACCCGTTTTGTCACAAACGAAATTGCCCGCAACGTTTTGACGTAGAACCTTCAAACTTTATATTGTTTATATTGATAAGCCTAAACACGGCATGTCAGCGAAAAATAAAATAAATAAATATTTTATCTGAATTGAGAGTAGCAGATGTAGAGTAGATAGTAGTCTGTATAGCAGACTTGAGAGTAGTAGATGTACTATCCCAGAATAAAAAATGATTGTTCCATTCCGTTTTATTTATTTATTTATTTATTATTATTGTTCTTGTATCATTGTTGTCATCTTACAGATATTTGCCTGCCGGTGTTATAAACACAACTCGAGATTTAAGCCAAGCATTTTGTCTCTCAGCAGTCTGTTGGGGCAAATTGAGGAATTGTCTCTCAGAACATATAATTGCAGACAGCTGTTGTTTGATACTGGCATGTAGATTTTTTGAAGAATATATTATTATTTATTAATAAATGTCAATTACTTTCTTGATATTGAACGGATCATAAGTTATCATGTTGACAAGACACCATAGATGGAAGGGAATAGTTTTAAAAGTTCAAATAACTCAAACATATGTAAATATTTAATAAGTTTATTTAAAAAGCAATAATTAACATAGATTTGACAACAAAAATTAATTTTAATAGCCAAAAATAAAAACATAGATTTATTTATAATAATAATATAAGTTTTAGAAGCCGGGTATAAGAATTTATAAGAAAATCCAGTGAAATTACAGAATTGGGTACGACAGGGTAAATAAAATCGAATTCGGAAAATTCTAGAAGAGTGGATTGGTTACGTTAATCGGATCATACCAAAAGATTCGGCAAAACGGTCAAATATTACGTTTTCTGTTGATAGTTTCCCATAATCATGTAGAATGTTGTAGGTGACAGGACAAAATCAAGAACACGATACCAAATCAGTTCAACAGAATCAGAGGTTAACATTTTACTGCATATCCATTTCGAACAGTGAGGATAGTTTCCCTCAAACAGAATCCATCTCCCTTTTGACCGTTTTACTTTCTCTTCTGTTGGAAAGCTTTTTTTGAAAGAAGGGGAAGGATGTTGCTACAGGAAAGATTCAGGAAAATATTTTGAAAAATTTTGTCTAATCTGTTCAACATCTCCAACTGCAAAGGTTCAATCACCAGTCCATGTAGGTAGTCTCGTTCTTTTCGGTCATCCAGTCTTCAGATCGAGGAGTCTTTTGATATCAGAAATAGAGTCAAAGTAAAAAATGAACTTGGGTATTAGGGGTGAATTATGACTTTGGCAAACTACCCCCCAAAAAAATAGGGATGGGATAAGCTTTGGCATATTTTAAAATCTTTAAAGGAAGCACCAACAAAAAAATTTTTTATCACAAAGTGTTACACAAAGCGTTTGAAATATTTTCCTAACAACTTAAAGCATCTAAAAATTTAAAGCTTGAATACCACTATCAGATAATATAATAATTTCCATAGTACTGAAGATACATAATTAGATAATTTCATTTATAATGCTAGATAAATTTTCTAAACATGATAACACTACTCATAAGATAAATTTCCTAAATATCTAATTGATAAAACTAAATGTTAGCCCTATTCGGTAGACTAGCGAAACGTGATTATTATATTCATACGTTAATAATGCTAGATAATTTGAAATCTAATATTTTCAATGCTATGATAATAATATAATTACGTAATAACACTAAATCAGAAAGTGAATCAACTTGAGATCGAATATTTAAAAGGTTGAGAGTCATCCTGATGCAGAATTTGGAATGAAATGAACTTTTCTGTAAATTAGAGTACTTTCAAAAAGATTCCTTTTATCTGGTACGGTTTTGGAAGTTCTGAATACTCACAGGGAATTGTTTGTCAGTTGTAGATAAGATTCTTGTGTCCGTGTAATCTGTTAAACTGTTTTGTAGTTCGTTTGTTGGGTTACAAAATGTCTTGGGTTACCAAAAGGAAAGGAAGTTAATATGAGAAGAAGGAAATCCTTAGTCTAACTGTAACTCTTAAAGCTAAAATCAAGCTCACTGTTCACTGCCTAAAGTTAAAAACTGAAGTTACAACTGTTGACACTATCACATGACTAACTCCTGGCTGAAAGACAATTCAGTTCTAACGAAATGAGTCAACTATATTATGAGAACTATAAGCAATAAAGCATTTTGTTAGTTACAAGTACTCTAAGCTGTCTCGACTATCTCCCTAAAACGTTTCACCTAATGAGAGCTAAACTGAATTGTCTTCAGACCAGGGAACACTAATCTACAAAGCGTTGAAACCATGTCCTTCGTCTGTTAGCCCGAGAATACGGGTTTTCTCGCGCGTTTTTCATTATTCTCAGCATAAAAATGAATCGAAAGATCCATTTTAGGATAACGAACAATTATTCATCTTTCATTTTATCTTTCACTCCCCCGTCATTATCATTCCACAAGTCGTCGGTTTCATTCTGCCACATGTCTTCCGTTTGATTCTGGATTCTCGTCTTGGTGAACGTATGCCAGAGTTTGACTTGGCACCCGATGAAGGCGCAGATCATAATGAAGATGATCAGCACGAGCATGAAGAAATGCATAAGATGTCCCATGTCTCTAGCCACTTTGACCGTTTTTTAGTTGACTGTTGTTCTTGAATATGTCAAGTCCTTCCTCAATCAGGAAAGACCTCTTCACCACACCAAATTGGCTTTCTGTTAGTCAAAATAAAAACCCATTGTACTCTCTTAAATTACAAATGGTGACCAAACCCAAGTTTAAACTGCTTACCAAAACAATATCCTCAAAAACCAACCTTTTCAGATTGGTCTGATCGCTGGTTGGTAATTTCAATCAGATTTCAATAGGTTCAAGAGTAGGGTCAAGCCAACGCCTACAAGAGATATATCCTCAACGAATCGACTGAAGATGTAACCTTTCACCACGTTGGATGCTATAATACCAATTAAAACAGAAAAACAGTTGTAAAACCTAAATTGTCGACTATGACTTTTCACTACGTCTTTTCCCTATACAGCCCCCAAAGAAGAAGAGCCGCCATATTGCCCGAGAAATAGCATTATCACTTAATTTCGTAATTACTCACTTTTTCCAGCGGCTTATGATGCTCTTCTGCGGTTTTGATTCACCACAACAAGATAACAAACGAAAATTTGATTTAATAGCCAAAAAACCTAGAAATTTGAAAATTTATTCACAAGAGCCACGAAAGAGGTACGACGAAAGTATAGTAGTCGATAACCACTTCATCCCCTACGTTTGACAGTTCTGCCAATTTTTGAACATTCAAATTTGTTCTAGAAGTTTCTCTGTTTCCGGTTTATTTTTTCAATACGGGAAATATCACTTATAAGACAAATTTTAACCCGGAAAAAATTTTTGAATTATTTTTTGACGTTTTTGGCGTCCGAAAATACGTATGACTCGCCCCAATACTCGAATTATGGTAAATTGCGTTTTGGAAATTCGCGGAGGAATTCAATGGTTGGTACTAGTTTCTGGACAGAGGGATGTATTCCGGGATGTGATTGGTCCAGATTCTCCTCCCTAAGGATAATTTTCGGAGATGACAGATATCTTAGAGCAGGTGAATTTTTCATTTAAATTCAAATTTCTCGCTTATTTCTGTTTTGATAAGAAAGGAAATTAAGACGAAGGTGGGGCCTGAATTTAGACAGCCTTTGGTGTTAAAATTTGGGTTGTAAATGTTGTCGTTGGTCAAAAATCGGTTCGGACAAAAAAAAATTTTCCGGGTGAGGGGGTGTTGGTGCGGGAAAATAGGGGAAAGGGGTCAGCGATCTCGGCTTCATCCTTATCGATTCTTCCAACAGATTCAGAAGAAGAGCCATCTTGGAAGAAAAAAGTTGTGTGAAATAAAATTTTTTTTAGTGGAAAAAAGTGAAGTGAAAATTTGAAAACCATCATCAAAGTAGGCGGAAAAGCGAATGTAAGTACTTCATTTATTTACTTACCTCCGGAAAATTGTCTCAGTCCTCGAAAAAAAATTAGAAAAATTTTCGAATGTGACGCAATAAGTCCGCCATAACTGGGGTGATGTGGAAAATGGGAAAAGAAGCCTTCAACACGCTATCTTCAACTTTGCTTAAAATAGGGCTCCTCAACAAGTGGCCTCGACTTTTCTCAGCATCGCGGTGCTCGGTTTTTCCATTTCCCGCTTTAACGTGAATCTTTCTGTATTTTTCGGGGGGCTTTTTCCGACTTAATACTTTCACTCACATAATGAGCTTATGAGCTCATTAACATATGTTTTCATTAAATGAAGTGAAGTGGAAAAATCCTTTTCTCCCTTCCAAATTTTCTTTCAAATACCGTTTCCCTATACCTTCCTTTGTCTCCTCAACTAGACTTTCCTCTCAAAATTCCCTTTTTTATATATAACTAAGTACAGCATATAATTATAATAATTATGATAAAATTGAAAAGGGGGCTTGGAACTAGCAGCTATTATTCTAAAGAGCCTCTAGAGATGGTTTTAAGCTGATTTCGGAGTAAATGGGTGGAATATATCATGCACGATCATTCTATTATTACGTAAAACACACAAAAATATAATTTATATGTAACATACGTTCGGCCAAGATGGCGGCGAAACGTATTTTGAAAAATTACGACTTTGTACTAAGTGCCAGGTGCTGTGGGCTCTGAGGCAAACTTTTTAGTACCTTATGAGGCCCCCTAAAACCTAAAAATTAACCTAATTTGAAAATTAAAAATACATTTATACTAGTCAGTCTTATCGGAAAGGAAGGTATATTTAATTGGGGAAAAATGGGAATCAAGTGGGGAAAATTCGTTTTAAAGAGTCCCCCGAGCGTTTTTTGACGGCGCAGATGATTTTTTTGGTCTTGAAACACCTGAAAAAAGGAAAAAAAATGTCGTGAAAATCCGTGAAAAATTTTATAAAATTGAAGGAAATTTCCAATATGGCGGCCATGGTCGTTCTTGGGCGTTTCCCCTCATTAAAATGGAATTCTGGGCTTTTCCGGAAGTAGGGGGGGCAGGTGGAGGAATCCTGCCGTGTGCACCTGGCAACAGCGACTTTTCTTTGTTTGCCACGTATACCCTGGGATCAAAGGTTGCTGCGTGGTGAGCTAGGGTATCTGCAAGCATCTGGTCCCGGGATCTTTCTTTTCCTCTCTGGAGCTCGAAGAGGACAGTCATCCTCCTTACGCTAGTTCGGAAAATTTTTTTTTTAATAAGTTTCTGTGAAGTTTTTTTGACTTTGTGAAATTAGTTGTGAGTTTTTGTGACTTGTGGTGGTGATTAAAAATATTTTTGGCGGTTTTTTCGAATTTTTATCCACTTTTGGAACTTTATCTCAGGTAAGTCCATATACTCCATATGGGATGTGGGGGGCTCTTATGGGGAGTTAGTTGAAAAATTTTTAGTTTTTGGTTCTCGAATCGACTTTTTTGTTCCGAAAACGTTCTTCCTTGACTGATGAGCGAAGAATCCGCGATTTTTGGTCATTTTCGTCCGAGTTATCCGAATTTTCACAAGGAGGGCCACACCCTATCGATCGATCGATAATCTGAAAATTTTTTTCAAAGTCGATTTTTCTCATCTCAATTCGACTTCTTTGTTTCAGATTTGGTCTTTTCCGACTAGTGGGAGATAGTACATCGATTTTTGTTCAATTTCGGCTGATTTTTCCGACTTCAGCCAAGGTGGGTCACGCCCTTTGTTCAAGTATGAAAAAAATTTTTTTCTAAATTCGCTTTTTTAATTTTGAGTTTTTCTTTCAGACTTCCTCTTTTCTGGCTGATGAGAGATGGATTCCTGATTTTTGGTCATTTTTAATTCGGGATGCTGAGTTCAGCGAAGGTGAGCCACACCCTAAGTTCGATCGATGATAGAGAAAAAATATTTTTGATCTTTTCTTAATTGTAATAATTTTTTTTTTCTTCAGATAATGTTGATTGGCGGCAGAAGATGATGGCGATGCTGATTTCGGATTTTTGGGTGAAATTTTTTTCGGCGGTGTTAATAGCAGCATAAGGTAAGATCAACATATGTTTTGAAACTCAAGAAATTAGCCAACGGAAGGCAGTACCAATGCGACTTATTTGTTTGAAATAGGCCTCACAAGAAAGAAAAATTTGAATTTTTTGCCTCCCCACCTTTATACCTTGGTTAGGACTTAAAAAATTTATAAGTCTTATAGGCGCTAATGAAAATAGTGAAAATTGGATTTGTGCCCTTTTTCTTCTTTATTTTGCTTGACAAGAACGAAAAAGTGGAAAAACCATAAAAAAGTCGCAAAAATGCCTTAATTTTCAAATTTTCAAACTTTTCCCTCACATCTCAAGCCCAAAATCAGCAATTTCATGAGAGGTCCGCCATTTTGTGAGCTTAAAATCTGAAGAAGTTCGATCGATTCTACCCATCCCACAAAATTTCTCTTGAATTCTGGGATTTCCACCCCACACCCCACCTCCCCATGGCAGCCATATTGTGAGATTCTGATGCTGAACTTATGGACCAATGAACCACACCCTGTGTTCTAGAATGTTCTCTCGTTTTCCACTAGCTCCATCTCTCCAGAAGTTGTGATCCCCTCTCATTCCCGCAGCATCCATCTTGGAAGCTTCTGATGCTGAGGTTATTCACCGATGAACCACACCCTGTGTTCTAGAATGTTCTCTCATTTCCACCACCCCCCTCTTTGCAGAGATTGAAAGCCCCTATCACCCCCTCTCCCTTCCAACACCATTTTCTGAGCTTCCCATGCTGAGCTTATTCAATGATGAACCAAGCCTTTGTTCCAGAATGTTCTCTCATATCCCCCGCTTCCACTGCCATCCTCCTCTCCTATTTCAATTTTATCTCATTTTTTGGCAAATATACCCCTTACCCCCTCTTTCTACCACCATTTCATCGTTTCCCCTCTTCCTCTTTCCCTCAAAGCAGTAATTTGGTGAGAGGTCCGCCATTTTGTGAGCTTAGGACCTGGGGCTCTTCGATCGATGAGCCACACCCTACCCATCCCACAGATTTTCTCTTGAATTCTGGGATTTCCACCCCACAGCCCACCTCCCTTGGCAGCCATGTTGAGATTCTGATAAAAACTTATGGACTAATAAACTAAACTTTGTTCTCGAATGTCCCCTCACTCTCCCCCACACTCCGCGCCTCCTCATCTATTTCAATTTCATCTCAATTTCTCCTTTTTGTTTGTTTTACCCTCACCTCTCACTCCCAACACTCCTCATCATGCTGTTTTGTTATTAGATGTTTCCTTGCCTTCCACTTTCACCCTTTCATATGCTGCCTTTGTACTGTATTGTTTCATTTCCACTCAACCTTCCTTATACTGGTTTATATATTCATGCTTTTCGCTCACTTCTAATCTCTTCGTTTTCATATTTATGTTTCTACTCCTTCATACTTTGCTCTGCTCTTTAATCTTCCTTCATGGTTTTACTATAGTTTCGTTATATTGGCCCGTGCATTGCCGCGTGATGCCAGTGCGCACATCCTCGCTGGCATGCAATGGCTTAAATCGCTTTATCTTTTATCGATGCAATGACGCGTAAAGTGACTGCGGGTGATATCGTATCCTATTTCGACCCTCGATCCTGGTAACGATGAGGCGCGTGGCATCATCGACCGACTCCATTTTGATTATCGAGATATTTCATCTGACTGATTCATATGAAAGCCCATTCCTATTTCATAACCACTATAGTTGTTTACCATGCTCTCCTTCACCCCTGACCCTTCATAGTAGCTTTTTCCTATGTCTAGATAGCCACACTTTCCCAACCCCTGAATGCTACCTTGTTACTGTATGTCTTAACCTTTCAGCCTCCCTCCCTGAATACTACCTTGCTACTCCTATGCTTCCTCAGCCTCCACTCAACTTTTTCATCGCTACTCCTCACCTTTCCCTCATCCACAAAGCAGTACCTCACTACCTTGGGAGCAATTGATTAGCGAGCTATGCATTTGGGTTTCCTTACTTGTAATTTCTTCTCCTACCTACCCCTCTCTGTTTCTTCAGCATCCCCCACTTCCCCCTTCCCCAATATATTTATTCTTTGACAGGTTCCAGTGAATCAGCTTAAGAGCTGGAGCATCCCTGTGGATAAGCCATCCTTTACAGGCTCTGGGAATTTTAAATAGTAGCTTATAGCAATTTTTAATCTTCTCCTACATATAATATTTCTCTGAGGATACTGAAAAGTTTTAAAAAGACTTGATGATGGTTATTGAAGCTTCTTGTAGTAGAGTAGCATCGTTGCCACCAGAAATGCTGGTGCGCTCTTTTAGATTTTGGTTGACGTTTTGAATTCTTGTGCTGTTTTTGACGTTATAATTTTTTAAATTTGTGTAATTTTATTGTTTAATATAAAAACGGATTTTAGTATTAGGGTATTGTACTAAAATTATAAATTAATTTATTGTAATTAATTGCACATAAAATAAGGTAGGCCTATATTAAATTATATTAGAGATAATTAAATTGTAAATTATAAAATAAGTGGGAAGTATATAGAAGACAGGAATAAAAGGAGGTAAGGTAACTTTGGAACAGAATCAAGGTACAAAAAATTAGTGATGAATACCTACGAAGGAATAGAGTATACCAAAAGGTAAGAAGCGGAAGTGAGTGATAAGAATTGAGCTAGTTTTAGAAATTAACACGATTATGAGGAAATGCAATGAAAGTGGTACAATGCCAGCTTGCTGTGGGTTTGAGATTTTCTGCCAGACGCGATTTGAGTTTGTTTATTTATTTATTAAAATTTATTAACCAAAAGTAAACTTTCAAAAAATTTGAACACAACCCAAAACAAAACTTTCTGGTTTTCCCAAAAACTCTGACATTCTTACAATCATATCGCATATACAAACCTTCACCAAACACCTTTCCCCCTAGTCTGATAGAAAATGGTTGGGGACACAAAGGCGGGTATGGAAGAATGACATATTATAAAGGAGAGGGGGTAGTAAGAGGGCAGGGGGATGGTGAGAGAAATGACAGAAGCAAACCTGTGGTGAGAATACAGAACGAGACCTAATGGCAACAACACCTTATATCGACACTCTTCACGTTCCTCTTCTACAACAAGCCCCTAGTCATTATCGTCAACATCATCATCATCGTACACTATATCGATTTTGATGGTGTGGTTGATGGTGACAACAATCTACGCTAAAGCTAGAATATGAAGAAAGGAAAGAAAGAAAACTGGGAGGATGAAAAGAAAGCAGATAGAAGACGGAAGGAGACATTTAGGCATGAAAGGGAGGGGGAGTATCAAACTACCCGGGGTACTACCAAAGGGTAGGAACATTGTGACAACAGTGAAATTTATGTAAAGGAATAAAGTGAGAATGTAAAATAACTGAGATAGTATATTAATGGGAAATTTAGAAAATGAAGAAAGTGTATAGAGTAGTGAAAGTGCATGTTAAACACGAGTGAAAAAGTGTTCTTCTGGCGCTGTCGAGAACTTCCACTTCTACGTAGACGAATTAAGTGACACAAGGCGGCTACACTTATGCTCAATCGCTACAATTTAGACGATGAGCATAAAGTATAGTCGATTCTGTGTCATTCCCAACCATGTGCAACTCTTCTGGTACACCAATCTGGGAGGCTGGTCATGGTGGTGATAGTTTATTAGTTCAAAAGTGATATTATGACTTTAGTATGTAGTAGTGATTATGATTTTTGTGTTGTGAACTGATTTTGGGGAACAAATAAATTTTTACTGAACTTTGTAAGGGGAGGAAAACCAAAAACTTTGGGTTCTGGAGTGGAAGGGGGAAAGGAAACACAAAAAACACAAAAACTATACTCAGTCAAGGGCTTCTGTATTCAGGGGGATCGGAAGTTAGTATCTATCACACAGAGAACACAAGACATAGAGAAGGGGGTGTGGGTAACAGAGATGGTAGAAGGAGCGGGCTGGGGTCTTGCAAAAGTTTGATTGTGGTGGTTGAAAGGTCTGACGAAGAGGAAGGATAGAGGATGATACAACAATCAAAGCGTCCTTAATTTGTTAAAACTTTTTAGAATCCGTAAAAGTCGGCTGCCTTTTGCCACAAGAACTGATCCGCAGTTCAACCGAATTGCCTGACCTGAGTCACAATTGAACCTAAAGACAATGCAAAATGAGTCTCAAGCAAAACTGTTCAACACCGAATAAGAGTGGCACCCAAATACGTCTTTACCGAATCAAGACAGCACCCCGACTGAACCTCCGAGGCTCTTTGACCGTCCTAGCCGCCAATGACATCAATTTCAATTTAATTTTTTTCACATCATTCTCTTGGCCTAGTCTAACACTTTGGTACAACCTCAATTCTGTTAAAGAACTCATTGCCTAAGACGGTCGGGTGCAGGAGCGACTTGGTGATCTATCATGGAGTCAATAAGTCGTGCCCTGTCCTTGATCGTTTTACGGCATAATCTCAGTACCCAAAGAACATCTTAACACTTTGGTCAAACATCATACTGGATTTGGGAACACGATGGGAAATAGAAAGGAGTGAGGAAAATAAAAAGACAATACAGTGAACATAAATTCAGAATTAGAGCAGTGAAACGTAAACTGTCACAGTCGGTAGAAGAAGAAAAGAGAAAATAAAGGCAGTGTGCTAGGTTGCGGAAACGAAGAGTGACACTTTCATCTCCGACTCTTCCGGTAAAAAATATTTTTTCAAAATTTTGACTCTCAAAAAGACTATGGTTAGAGTTGCTGATGTAAGGCTACCTTTAAACTTCCTTTTCTCCTTCCGAGTACATCATACCTCTTGTACATAACATTACCCAGAAATTGCTAAACAGTCAACCAACAGAAATAGATTAACCAAATCCTGAAATAGAAGATGAAAACAAGAAGTCTGTAGGGAAGGGGGGAGAAATGAGGTGGAGAAGAGACGACAGTAAAGGAAGATGACTTTCAACTTCAAGGATGAGGCTGGATCATCGTCAAGTGCAGAAGTGCACTTCCATGCCGCCTCTAGTGAAAGACAGTTGTGGGTAGTCGATTTGATATCTACTCTAACTATCTTTTGCTGGATGCTGCATGGAACCATTTTAATCCAGGCCACTGCAGGGTCTGCTCGTCGCTCAAGAGGACTCATCGTCTCATCGGATTCATCGTCCTTGTCCATTACCTTACCTACTCCAGTTGGTACCATACAGACTTCCTCTTTACATTCTCTCTCCCCAGCAAACCATTCCAAGACAACGCGAAAGACCAACGGGTGACCTTAGTATTCCGATCAAGCTCACAGAAGACAGATGGTTTCATAAGCGTTACTGACAGTAATTTTCGGGGCGGCAATGTCTTATTTTTGTACAATTGACGTCCCGCTGGTTACTATTAGTTTTTGCTTTCTTTAGTGACGACAGAACCAACGACAAGAGGAACGAAACACAAGCTAGAGGATAGCAGGGGGGGTGCGGAACGCTGGTAGTGGTAGTGGGAATGAAAAGAGATAACAAGGGTAGAGAAGGAGAATGAATAGAGGTCAAAGACGGGTAGTAATAAAGGGTAGAGAGAGAGGTTTTGAAAGAGAAGTGCTGTCGGTCGCAAGATAAAAAATAAATGGACCAGGAGGAAGGAAAAGGGGAAAAGG
>JADMLL010000005.1:12851309-12863011 GCA_016920875.1 Columbicola columbae
TTATGTCAATTTCACGAGATAAAAATATTGTTTATGACTGAAAGTCATAAACGGTTTTGAAATTTAGCTGTGGGCTTGAAATAAAAGGAAAAATATATTTTTCTCTCTGCACAATCTGAAAATAGCAGTCTTTAAATAAAAAATGAAGTCAGCAATCGATCTTGACACTGACATTGAACTCAACACCGTTTCACAAGAATATTTTTGTTTTCCCAGATCATACACACACTTCCTGTCTCGCTCATCTTTGACAACCTTGACGATTCACACTTTGGCGCACGCAACACACACTCACACGACATGAACACAACTTTTTTTTTGTTTTAATGAGCGTTTTAGAATTAATCATCTGAAGATGCTGTTTTGGCAAAAGTTCAGAATGATCTGGGGGCGGGGGAAAGAAGAGGAAGGATATCCTATTTGATAAATGTTGATTTCCGTCGATTTGTTGACAGAGGCCAAGAAAATGGGAAGTTAATAGTCGGACGATTCGTTTCGTCGTTATTAGAACTGTGACCGAAAGCGAAAACTTTGTAAGAGAAAAACAAAATTGGTGATCCTTGATCAGTGAGTCACCTCAGGTGAAGTAACGTTTTTCATGTTGGAAGTAAACGCCCTCCCCTACAGTTTTTCTTGAAGTAAATTTTTTGCTGTTGTGATGATTTTGCTATAATTGACGAAGTTGAAACAGAGAGGAAAAACTGATTTTGGAAATGTTTTGAAATGTTTGACTTTACTTAAAATTATTCTGAGATTTTTACACTTATCGAACTTAAAACCCCTCTTCCTCCCACCGCCGCCCCCCATTTGCCACCTCCTCCACCTTCTCCATCAGCCATAATTTTTTTTTCAATTAAACAACACAACAGCTCATTACAGATAACTTTTCCTTTATTACATTTATTAACCTTCTCTCTTCTACTCCGTCCTCCATGTTCTCTCGATCCTCGAATTGTCTCTCTTTGTCTCTTTCTTACTCAACCCATTAAAACCACTATCGTTCTACGGTTCACAACTCCTGGTCTATTCTTCTTCCCCTCTCCCCGTCTCCTCCGACTCTTTTCCTATTCGCTTTTCATCTCCTAACGAACATCATTACTAGTTCCCTTCAAAAAGGTCTTTTTTCATTCTTCCTAATTAGATTCTTCTCCTACAGTCCCTTTCCCCCTTTTCCTTCCTCCTGGTCCATTTATTTTTTATCTTGCGACCGACAGCACTTCTCTTTCAAAACCTCTCTCTCTACCCTTTATTACTACCCGTCTTTGACCTCTATTCATTCTCCTTCTCTACCCTTGTTATCTCTTTTCATTCCCACTACCACTACCAGCGTTCTGCATCCCCCCTGCTATCCTCTAGCTTGTGTTTCGTTCCTCTTGTCGTTGGTTCTGTCGTCACTAAAGAAAGCAAAAACTAATAGTAACCAGCGGGACGTCAATTGTACAAAAATAAGACATTGCCGCCCCGAAAATTACTGTCAGTAACGCTTTTATGAAACCATCTGTCTTCCGTGAGAGCTTGATCGGAATACTAAGGTCACCCGTTGGTCTTTCGCGTTGTCTTGGAATGGTTTGCTGGGGAGAGAGAATGTAAAGAGGAAGTCTGTATGGTACCAACTGGAGTAGGTAAGGTAATGGACAAGGACGATGAATCCGATGAGACGATGAGTCCTCTTGAGCGACGAGCAGACCTTGCAGTGGCCTGGATTAAAATGGTTCCATGCAGCATCCAGCAAAAGATAGTTAGAGTAGATATCAAATCGACTACCCACAACTGTCTTTCACTAGAGGCGGCATGGAAGTGCACTTCTGCACTCGACGATGATCCAGCCTCATCCTTGAAGTTGAAAGTCATCTTCCTTTACTGTCGTCTCTTCTCCACCTCATTTCTCCCCCCTTCCCTACAGACTTCTTGTTTTCATCTTCTATTTCAGGATTTGGTTAATCTATTTCTGTTGGTTGACTGTTTAGCAATTTCTGGGTAATGTTATGTACAAGAGGTATGATGTACTCGGAAGGAGAAAAGGAAGTTTAAAGGTAGCCTTACATCAGCAACTCTAATCCTAGTCTTTTTGAGTCAAAATTTTGAAAAAATATTTTTTACCGGAAGAGTCGGAGATGAAAGTGTCACTCTTCGTTTCCGCAACCTAGCACACTGCCTTTATTTTCTCTTTTCTTCTTCTACCGACTGTGACAGTTTACGTTTCACTGCTCTAATTCTGAATTTATGTTCACTGTATTGTCTTTTTTATTTTCCTCACTCCCTTTCTATTTCCCATCGTGTTCCCAAATCCAGTATGATGTTTGACCAAAGTGTTAAGATGTTCTTTGGGTACTGAGATTATGCCGTAAAACGATCAAGGACAGGGCACGACTTATTGACTCCATGATAGATCACCAAGTCGCTCCTGCACCCGACCGTCTTAGGCAATGAGTTCTTTGACTGAATTGAGGTTGTACCAAAGTGTTAGACTAGGCAAGAGAATAATGTGAAAAAAATTAAATTGAAATTGATGTCATTGGCGGCTAGGACGGTCAAAGGGAATGAGAGCTTCGGAGGCTCAGTCGGGGTGCTGTCTTGATTCGGTAAAGACGTATTTGGGTGCTACTCTTATTCGGTGTTGAACAGTTTTGCTTGAGACTCATTTTGCATTGTCTAGGTTCAATTGTGACTCAGGTCAGGCAATTCGGTTGAACTGCGGATCAGTTCTGTAAAGGCAGCCGACTTTTACGGATTCTAAAAGTTTTAACAAATTAAGGACGCTTTGATTGTTGTATCATCCTCTATCCTTCCTCTTCGTCAGACCTTTCAACCACCACAATCAAACTTTTGCAAGACCCCAGCCTGCTCCTTCTACCATCTCTGCACCACCTTCTTTCTATGTCTTGTGTTCTCTGTGTGATAGATACCAACTTCCTATCCCCCTGAATACAGAAGCCCTTGACTGAGTAGTTTTTGTGTTTTTGTGTTTCCTTTCCCCCTTCCACTCCAGAACCCAAAGTTTTTGGTTTTCCTCCCCTTACAAAGTTCAGTAAAAATTTATTTGTTCCCCAAAATCAGTTCACAACACAAAAATCATAATCACTACTACATACTAAAGTCATAATATCACTTTTGAACTAATAAACTATCACCACCATGACCAGCCTCCCAGATTGGTGTACCAGAAGAGTTGCACATGGTTGGGAATGACACAGAATCGACTATACTTTATGCTCATCGTCTAAATTGTAGCGATTGAGCATAAGTGTAGCCGCCTTGTGTCACTTAATTCGTCTACGTAGAAGTGGAAGTTCTCGACAGCGCCAGAACACTTTTTCACTCGTGTTTAACATGCACTTTCACTACTCTATACACTTTCTTCATTTTCTAAATTTCCCATTAATATACTATCTCAGTTATTTTACATTCTCACTTTATTCCTTTACATAAATTTCACTGTTGTCACAATGTTCCTACCCTTTGGTAGTACCCCGGGTAGTTTGATACTCCCCCTCCCTTTCATGCCTAAATGTCTCCTTCCGTCTTCTATCTGCTTTCATTTCATCCTCCCAGTTTTCTTTCTTTCCTTTCTTCATATTCTAGCTTTAGCGTAGATTGTTGTCACCATCAACCACACCATCAAAATCGATATATAGTGATGATGATGATGTTGACGATAATGACTAGGGGCTTGTTGTAGAAGAGGAACGTGAAGAGTGTCGATATAAGGTGTTGTTGCCATTAGGTCTCGTTCTGTATTCTCACCACAGGTTTGTTTGTCATTTCACCATCCCCCTGCTCCCATTCTTACTACCCCCTCTCCTTTATAATATGTCATTCTTCCATACCCGCCTTTGTGTCCCCAACCATTTTCTATCAGACTAGGGGGAAAGGTGTTTGGTGAAGGTTTGTATATGCGATATGATTGTAAGAATCAGAGGAAAACCAGAAAGTTTTGTTTTGGGTTGTGTTCAAATTTTTTGAAAGTTTACTTTTGGTTAATAAATTTTAATAAATAAATAAACAAACTCAAATCGCGTCTGGCAGAAAATCTCAAACCCACAGCAAGCTGGCATTGTACCACTTTCATTGCATTTCCTCATAATCGTGTTAATTTTAAAACTAGCTCTAATTTTATCACTCACTCTCATTCTTACCTTTTGGTATACTCTATTCCTTCAGGTATTATCTACTACTAATTTTTGTACCTTGATCCTGTTCCAAAGTTACCTTAACCTCCTTTTATTCCTGTCTTCTATATACTTCCCACTTATTTTATAATTTACAATTTAATTATCTCTAATATAATTTAATATAGGCCTACCCAATTTTATGTGCAATTAATTACAATAAATTAATTTATTAATTTTATCAATAACCCTAATACTAAAATCCGTTTTTATATTAAACAATAAAATTACACAAATTTAAAAAATTATAACGTCAAAAACAGCACAAGAATTCAAAACGTCAACCAAAATCTAAAAGAGCGCACCAGCATTTCTGGTGGCAACGATGCTACTCTACTACAAGAAGCTTCAATAACCATCATCAAGTCTTTTTAAAACTTTTCAGTATCCTCAGAGAAATATTATATTATAATATTATATGTAGGAGAAGATTAAAAATTGCTATAAGCTACTATTTAAAATTCCCAGAGCCTGTAAAGGATGGCTTATCCACAGGGATGCTCCAGCTCTTAAGCTGATTCACTGGAACCTGTCAAAGAGTAAATATATTGGGGAAGGGGGAAGTGGGGGGATGCTAGTAAGGAGTAGAGGGGGTAGGTAGGAGAAGAAATTACAAGTAAGGAAACCCAAATGCATAGCTCGCTCAATCAATCCGCTTAGCGGGTACTTCTGTGGACGATAGGAGATAGGATGGTATGGCGGACAATGGAAAAGTCGGAGTCGATGCAAGGAGAGGAAGCATCCAGGGGTCAGTAGGCAGTATTCAGGAGTGAGGGGCAAATAGGTCGATGAGTAGTGGCAAGCAGCATCCGGGGGGTAAGGATGAGGCTAATGCCGCGAGCAGCACAAGCGAATAGAAGATAAAAGGGGCGTCAGGAGCACACTACGAAGTGGACGGGGAAGATGGGTAGCTACAGCCAATGAGCGGGCAAAAGCATTAATGAAGCGGAGGGCTTAGAATGCCACGCGCCAATGCCTGCTGCACAGATAGCTGGGCGAGCGTGATGGAGGATACGCGCGCGAGGCCAGCCATGCTACTTATCGCGGCTTCAGGGACGAAGGCTGAATCGATAGAGCATACGTATAACGCCGAAGCAAAGGACGCGGCATGATCAACGATAAAAATGATGCCGTTAATGAATGGATCATGGGGAAGTGAGGCATAATGTCATGTTACATTGCCGCAGCCGACGAAGGGGCATTGATGGTGATGCGATGGCGCCACGCGCGCATGCAGCCAGCACAACAAAGCATTGAAGGGGATATAGGCGGGCAGTAGCAAAGTGATAGATGGATCAATAGGTAACAAGATGCAGAACCTACAAGTAAAACGCAAGAGATGATATGGCATGAAGCGAAAGATCAGTGAGGGCTTATAATACGATTGCGCGCGCACAGCACGAGCGGAAACTGATGGTATGAGGGGGAAACAACAGCAGGAAAGGTAACAAGGGCAGATGCATGCACAGCACAACGCAGCCGAATGAGGAGGGGAGATGAGAGGTGTAAAACAAACAAAAAGGAGAAATTGAGATGAAATTGCAATAGATGAGGAGGCGCGGAGTGTGGGGGAGAGTGAGGGGACATTCGAGAACAAAGGTTTGGTTTATTAGTCCATAAGTTTAACATCAGAATCTCACAACATGGCTGCCAAGGGGAGGTGGGCTGTGGGGTGGAAATCCCAGAATTCAAGAGAAAATCTGTGGGATGGGTAGGGTGTGGCTCATCGATCGAAGAGCTCCAGGTCCTAAGCTCACAAAATGGCGGACCTCTCACCAAATTACTGCTTTGAGGGAAAGAGGAAGAGGGGAAACGATGAAATGGTGGTAGAAAGAGGGGGTAAGGGGTATATTTGCCAAAAAATGAGATAAAATTGAAATAGGAGAGGAGGATGGCAGTGGAAGCGGGGGATATGAGAGAACATTCTGGAACAAAGGCTTGGTTCATCATTGAATAAGCTCAGCATGGGAAGCTCAGAAAATGGTGTTGGAAGGGAGAGGGGGTGATAGGGGCTTTCAATCTCTGCAAAGAGGGGGGTGGTGGAAATGAGAGAACATTCTAGAACACAGGGTGTGGTTCATCGGTGAATAACCTCAGCATCAGAAGCTTCCAAGATGGATGCTGCGGGAATGAGAGGGGATCACAACTTCTGGAGAGATGGAGGTGGAAAACGAGAGAACATTCTAGAACACAGGGTGTGGTTCATTGGTCCATAAGTTCAGCATCAGAATCTCACAATATGGCTGCCATGGGGAGGTGGGTGTGGGGTGGAAATCCCAGAATTCAAGAGAAATTTTGTGGGATGGGTAGGGTGCGGCTCATCGATCGAACTTCTTCAGATTTTAAGCTCACAAAATGGCGGACCTCTCATGAAATTGCTGATTTTGGGCTTGAGTTATGGGGGAAAAGTTTGAAAATTTGAAAATAAGCATTTTTATGACTTTTTATGGTTTTTTCCACTTTTTCGTTCTTGTCAAGCAAAATAAAGAAGAAAAAGGGCACAAATCCAATTTTCACTTTCTTTTTCTTTCTTCTATTTCAAACAAATAAGTCGCATTGGTACTGCCTTCCGTTGGCTAATTTCTTGAGTTTCAAAACATATGTTGATCTTACCTTATGCTGCTATTAACACCGCCGAAAAAAATTTCACCCAAAAATCCGAAATCAGCATCGCCATCATCTTCTGCCGCCAATCAACATTATCTGAAGAAAAAAAAAATTATTACAATTAAAAAAAGATCAAAAAAAAATTTTTTTTTCTCTATCATCGATCGAACTTAGGGTGTGGGTTCACCTTCGCTGAACTCAGCATCCTGAATTAAAAATGACCAAAAATCAGGAATCCATCGCTCATCAGCCAGAAAAGAGAAGTCTGAAAGAAAAACTCAAAATTAAAAAAGCGAATTTAGAAAAAAATTTTTTGTCATACTTGAACAAAGGGCGTCCACCTTGGCTGAAGTCGGAAAAATCAGCCGAAATTGAACTAAAATCGACGTACTACCTCCCACTAGTCGGAAAAGACCAAATCTGAAACAAAGAAGTCGAATTGAGATGAGAAAAATCGACTTTGAAAAATTTTCAGATTATTATCGATCGATAGGTGTGGCCCCTTGTGAAAATTCGGATAACTCGGACGAAATGACCAAAATCGATTCTTCGCTCATCAGTCAAGGAAGAACGTTTTCGGAACAAAAAGTCGATTCGAGAACCAAAAACTAAAAAAAAATTTTTTTCAACTAACTCCCCATAAGAGCCCCCACATCCCATATGGAGTATATGGACTCTGAGATAAAGTTCCAAAAGTGGATAAAAATTCGAAAAAACCGCCAAAAATATTTTTAATCACCACCACAAGTCACAAAAACTCACAACTAATTTCACAAAGTCAAAAAAACTTCACAGAAACTTATTAAAAATTTTCCGAACTAGCGTAAGGAGGATGACTGTCCTCTTCGAGCTCCAGAGAGGAAAAGAAAGATCCCGGGACCAGATGCTTGCAGATACCTAGTCACCACGCAGCAACCTTTGATCCCAGGGTACGTGGCAAACAAAGAAAAGTCGCTGTTGCCAGGTGCACACGGCAGGATTCCTCCACCTGCCCCCCCTACTTCCGGAAAAGCCCAGAATTCCATTTTAATGAGGGGAAACGCCCAAGAACGACCATGGCCGCCATATTGGAAATTTCCCTTCCAATTTTTATAAAATTTTTTCACGGATTTTCACGACATTTTTTTTCCTTTTTTCAGGTGTTTCAAGACCAAAAAAATCATCTGCGCCGTCAAAAAACGCTCGGGGGACTCTTTAAAACGAATTTTCCCCACTTGATTCCCATTTTTCCTCCAATTAAATATACCTTCCTTTCCGATAAGACTGACTAGTATAAATGTATATTTTTAATTTTCAAATTAGGTTAATTTTTAGGTTTTAGGGGGCCTCATAAGGTACTAAAAAGTTTGCCTCAGAGCCCACAGCACCTGGCACTTAGTACAAAGTCGTAATTTTTTTAAAATACGTTTCGCCGCCATCTTGGCCGAACGTATGTTACATATAAATTATATTTTTGTGTGTTTTAATAATAATAGAATGATCGTGCATGATATATTCCACCCATTTACCCGAAATCAGCTTAAAACCATCTCTAGAGGCTTTAGAATAATAGCTGCTAGTTCCAAGCCCCTTTTCAATTTTATCATAATTATTATAATTATATGTGTACTTAGTATATATAAAAAGGAATTTTGAGAGGAAAGTCTAGAGGAGGAGACAAAGGAAGGTATAGGGATACGTATTTGAAAATTTGAAGGGAGAAAAGGATTTTCCACTTCACTTCATTTAATGAAAACATATGTTAATGAGCTCATAAGCTCATTATGTGAGTGAAAGTATTAAGTCGGAAAAAGCCCCGAAAAATACAGAAAGATTCACGTTAAAGGGAAATGGAAAACTGAGCACCGCGATGAGAAAAGTCGAGGCCACTTGTTGAGGAGCCCTATTTTAAGCAAAGTTGAAGATAGCGTGTTGAAGGCTTTTTCCCATTTTCCACATCATCCCCAGTTATGGCGGACTTATTGCGTCACATTCGAAAATTTTTCTAATTTTTTTTCGAGGACTGAGACAATTTTCCGGAGGTAAGTCAATAAATGAAGTACTTACATTCGCTTTTCCGCCTACTTTGATGATGGTTTTCAAATTTTCACTTCACTTTTTTCCACTAAAAAAAATTTTTTTTCACACAACTTTTTTCTTCCAAGATGGCTCTTCTTCTGAATCTGTTGGAAGAATCGATAAGGATGAAGCCGAGATCGCTGACCCCTTTCCCCTATTTTCCCGCACCAACACCCCCTCACCCGGAAAATTTTTTTTTGTCCGAACCGATTTTTGACCAACGACAACATTTACAACCCAAATTTTAACACCAAAGGCTGTCTAAATTCAGCCCCTTCGTCTTAATTTCTTTCTTATCAAAACAGAAATAAGCGAGAAATTTGAATTTAAATGAAAAATTCACCTGCTCTAAGATATCTGTCATCTCCGAAAATATCCTTAGGAGAGAGAATCTGGACCAATCACATCCCGGAATACATCCCTCTGTCCAGAAACTAGTACCAACCATTGAATTCCTCCGCGAATTTCCACAACGCAATTTACCATAAATCGAGTATTGGGGCGAGTCATACGTATTTTCGGACGCCAAAAACGTCAAAAAATAATTCAAAAATTTTTTCCGGGTTAAAATTTGTCTTATAAGTGATATTTCCCGTATTGAAAAAATAAACCGGAAACAGAGAAAGAACAAATTTGAATGTTCAAAATTGGCAGAACTGTCAAACGTAGGGGGATGAAGTGGTTATCGACTACTATACTTTCGTCGTACCTCTTTCGTGGCTCTTGTGAATAAATTTTCAAATTTCTAGGTTTTTTGGCTATTAAATCAAATTTTCGTTTGTTATCTTGTTGTGGTGAATCAAAACCGCAGAAGAGCATCATAAGCCGCTGGAAAAGTGAGTAATTACGAAATTAAGTGATAATGCTATTTCTCGGGCAATATGGCGGCTCTTCTTCTTTGGGGGCTGTAGGGAAAAGACGTAGTGAAAAGTAGTCGACAATTTAGGTTTTACAACTGTTTTTCTGTTTTAATTATAGCATCCAACGTGGTGAAAGGTTACATCTTCAGTCGATTCGTTGAGGATATATCTCTTGTAGGCGTTGGCTTGACCCTACTTTGAACCTATTGAAATCTGATTGAAATTACCAAGCGATCAGACCAATCTGAAAAGGTTGGTTTTTGAGGATATTGTTTTGGTAAGCAGTTTAAACTTGGGTTTGGTCACCATTTGTAATTTAAGAGAGTACAATGGGTTTTATTTTGACTAACAGAAAGCCAATTTGTGGTGAAGAGGTCTTTCCTGATTGAGGAAGGACTTGACATATTCAAGAACAACAGTCAACTAAAAATCAAAAAGGCTAGAGACATGGGACATCTTATGCATTTCTTCATGCTCGTGCTGATCATCTTCATTATGATCTGCGCTTCATCGGGTGCCAAGTCAAACTCTGGCATACGTTCACCAAGACGAGAACCAGAATCAAACGGAAGACATGTGGCAGAATGAAACCGACGACTTGTGGAATGATAATGACGGGGAGGAAAGATAAAATGAAAGATGAATAATTCGTTATCCTAAAATGGATCTTTCGATTCATTTTTATGCTGAGAATAATGAAAAACGCGCGAGAAAACCCGTATTCTGCTAACAGACGAAGGACATGGTTTCAACGCTTTTAGATTAGTGTTCCTGGTCTGAAGACAATTCAGTTTAGCTCTCATTAGGTGAAACGTTTTAGGAGATAGTCGAGACAGCTTGTACTTGTAACTAACAAAATGCTTTATTGCTTATAGTTCTCATAATATAGTTGACTCATTTCGTTAGAACTGAATTGTCTTTCAGCCAGGAGTTAGTCATGTGATAGTGTCAACAGTTGTAACTTCAGTTTTTAACTTTAGGCAGTGAACAGTGAGCTTGATTTTAGCTTTAAGAGTTACAGTTAGACTAAGGATTTCCTTCTTCTCATATTAACTTCCTTTCCTTTTGGTAACCCAAGACATTTTGTAACCCAACAAACGAACTACAAAACAGTTTAACAGATTACACGGACACAAGAATCTTATCTACAACTGACAAACAATTCCCTGTGAGTATTCAGAACTTCCAAAACCGTACCAGATAAAAGGAATCTTTTGAAAGTACTCAATTTACAGAAAAGTCATTTTCATTCCAAATTCTGCATCAGTATGACTCTCAACCTTTTAAATATTCGATCTCAAGTTGATTCACTTTCTGATTTAGTGTTATTACGTAATTATATTATTATCATAGCATTGAAAATATTAGATTTCAAATTATCTAGCATTATTAACGTATGAATATAATAATCATTTTTCTAGTCTACCGAATAGGGCTAACATTTAGTTTTATCAATTAGATATTTAGGAAATTTATCTGAGTAGTGTTATCATGTTTAGAAAATTTATCTAGCATTATAAATGAAATTATCTAATTATGTATCTTCAGTACTATGGAAATTATTATATTATCTGATAGTGGTATTCAAGCTTTAAATTTTTAGATGCTTTAAGTTGTTAGGAAAATATTTCAAACGCTTTGTGTAACACTGTGATAAAAATTTTTGTTGGTGCTTCCTTTAAAGATTTTAAATATGCCAAAGCTTATCCCATCCCTATTTTTTTGGGGGGTAGTTTGCCAAAGTCATAATTCACCCCTAATACCCAAGTTCATTTTTTACTTTGACTCTATTTCTGATATCAAAAGACTCCTCGATCTGAAGACTGGATGACCGAAAAGAACGAGACTACCTACATGGACTGGTGATTGAACCTTTGCAGTTGGAGATGTTGAACCGATTAGACAAAATTTTTCAAATATTTTCCTGAATCTTTCCCAGCAACATCCTTCCCCTTCTTTTCAAAAAGCTTTCCAACAGGAGAAAGCAAAACGGTCAAAAGGGAGATGG